>JBAIAA010000398.1:0-600000 GCA_037893245.1 Crossaster papposus
TATGCACTGAATGTACCTCATGTAAGGGCTTTGTTGACAATACACAATGTACTGCGACACTGTGTTTAGAGTGTTCTGCAAGTATATTTTATAAACCTAACCCCCTTGTGCAAAAGATACACGATCTCGTACAGCGATACTAGGGTACGTATACTGGTATCTAATACTGGTGGGTATACTGTACCTAGCAGAGTTAATAGTTAGTTGGTATTCAACTGCGCACATGCAACAACAATCGTTCAACCATTTCTCTCTACAGATTTCCGTGGCAAATAAATGCAGCTATGGGGGGATAGTGCGTATACGACGCAGTACATGTACATGCTACAAAACATGTTATCGCACTTTTATATCACTGTGGCAGACATGGCTTTGTTCTCATGTACAAAATGGATAGCAGAAGTCGAGCACGTTTTTCAAATGCTCCATTTTAACCATAATGTTTTCCTGGGTGAAATTCGACCAATATACCCTATATTATACCCTAACCCTAACACATCTAATCCTAGTTTTTGACGAAATTTAAGTAAAATCCAAAAATCTATTCGTGAATTCCCAATGGAGACCTATTCATCTATAGAAATTTACCCTCCGGAGACGTTTGTCTCATTGTACACATTGTGTTCATGTCTCAGAGGGTACGGTATTCGGAACTGCATCTCTGCTCAATTTTTTGTGATGTCAAAAAGAGGAAAACTAAACGTTTTTTTTCGAAACACAATGTTACTTCAGAACACAATTCGCGCTCTTTCTTCTTAAATTTTCTTAAACCAAACTGGCTATATTGGTTTACTTTGGATCAATATGATGCGGCATGCAAATTTACGGTATCTGTAAACAACGCACCTGTTCTCAGCTCAAGGCCCGCTTTAACCAGTTCGCGCCGGGATTATTTAACATCGCGAGCCGACAGGCGGGATTATTTTTACGAACTCGATCTGAAGCGTGTTCAGGCTGATAGTGCCGGGAAGAACACCCACGCATTTCGGCTGCCGCTGCTGCATACATTTCGAACTTGAACACTGGCATGTTTATGCGTCATCCGTGATTTAGTGAGGAATTTTTGCATTTATATACGTCATCGGTGCGAACGTGGTTAACTCATATTAATAACTAATATAATAATGTGCAGTGCATACATGTACAGTGCGTCGATCACCGGTGTCAAGTGCTTCACATTATTACCCAGGCCCACGAAACATTTCAATACCATCTCAGCTCAATAGGAGTATATGTAGCGTATGCTCAATGCTGCCATTTTGGTGCAAAGCAGCTAATAACAACCATCTCCTGCCCTCACATGATCCATTTACATGTACTCCTGGGTGGAGAGAAAGCAATAAGTGACAAAGTATACATTGTACATTGCACAAGGGCACACGCACCATGTCCCAGGCTGGAGTTGAACCCACAAGCCTGCACGCTTAACCTACAGATTCACAACGTCAATGCTCCAGACTACGAGGCCACGGCACTCGATCTAATGATTGATTATGTGTAGGTGTGTGATGATATTTTAACAATTTGCCACTTAAGTTCACAAGATACCTATTCAATTTATAATCAATTCATGCACACAAGTCATACCTCCTTGCCCATTTGCATCCTTCTTCTTTTTACTCTTTTTACGTTTCGGCTTTCGGCTGTGCTGCTACCAGTAGCGTCCTTCACAGCGTTTGTTGTGTCCGTTCATCTTCTGTGTTTCTCTTGCTGGCCGTTTCGTTTTTCTTGACCCCTGGGCCCGACTCGTTCGCAGACGTGCACTCAAAGGTCCCGCTGTTCTACCTCCTCGGTGGTAACCACTCCCTCTAAGGATTCTCACTCGGCACCGTGGGGGCCATCCACTGTTTAGCCTGGATCTGATCACGTTAACTTCCATTTTTTCATGGATTCGGCCAACAGCCTCCAATAGACCCAAGACAACCTTAATCGAGTACGAACTAGTACTTTGTAAGCTGGCTGGATCCCGATGATATCGAGATGAGCGAAGCTGCTGGGATGTCTGTATAGTCAGTTAGTTCCACTCGACACCACAGATGAAGTCAGATCTGTATGTGGGTTAGGCAGGATGGCCGAGGTCCTACACCCAAAAATAATTACCCTACGGTTTCAGGGTGACTCTCTATTCCAAGGAGCTACACAGTCATTCCTGGCAGGGTATGACTATGAGTGTGCTTTGAGGACCCTCAGTGTAAGCTGACCCTGACTGCTTTAAAGGCAGAGTATACCACTTGCAGCTAACAAAAATATGTTGAAAAGTTTACTTGTTTTTGAAAGATATTAATGATACTAAATTTCATCTGGAAATTGATGTTGGTAATTTGTTAGTAATCAGCGAATGGTGAATGTCAACCGAGGACACAATGCAGACATAGTGTGCTCGCTAGCGTACCATGTAGTTTCTAGTATTTGTCGGAGTGTGTGACAATCACGTACCGGTACATGTACCGGAGTAGCTGCTATCAACGAACAGACAACATGCCCAAATGCTGATTTTTGATTCCGTTCAAATTTTGACCCAGCAAACTATGAATTGAATTATTTCTATTCATTATTATTTCTGGTAATGAAACCAAGGATCCTTCAAATCGTGCTGCTCAAGGCACTGTCGCTCGTAAGTCCAGAAGAAACCCGTAGAAAGAGGCTCGTGTCAGACCAGGAACACGAGGGCAAACCCTTCTCTTACTCTTAGCGATAAGTGTTCTGGTTCTTGTACGTGCATTATGACAATGTTATAATGTTATAATGGAAAGATAGATACACGACATTATAAATTATACAACACACAGGACTTACACTTACGTCCATCCGAAGGACGAAGCAATAGTGGTTTAATAGTGGTGGAAGTACTGTCTTCTCGGAATACATGTACTGGTACATTAACAGCATAAATAATGTTATCAAATCTACTGGTATATAAACCTTGGGCAAGACACTTAACTACAATTGCTCTTTCCACTAGGACTATAATGGGTTCCTGGGAGGGTCGAGGCTATTGAGTGCCTATACTAGCAGCACATGGTCCATATGGCTGCTGAACGGGTAATAATTGTAAAGCACTTTGAGACGTTGATTCGATGGAAAGCTCTATATAAGCATGCCATTTACTATTATTATTATTATTATTATTCAGGTTGGAGGGTCCTCAAATACACTACTTGTCTTTAGATTTTAAGCATTTTTCTTTTTCAAAAAAGAATAACTTAACTAGGACCAGCGGACTAGTTGGGAGACCTGTTTGGATAATGTGGAGAGAATCTCTTTAACTTTGCCAAGTTTGGTCTATACAGAGATTGATCATATCCTGGGATAAGCTAGCTCCTGTGCAGCCCACCGGAATGATTAATGTACAAGCAATGGAATGGCAGAGCCCATGAGCCCAAGTCACGAGTATACGTTCCCCTCCCCTTAACCGCCCCCGCCACACTCTACCCCGGTGTCTCTTCCCCGGTAATGGGCACAGACCTAGAGGCACGCGTCGAGCGTTAGTCTGATTGTCCGTGGACAGTGTTTAGCCAGCCGTCTGTCTTGACACTAAATTGTCCTGTCAATAAAAGTAAAAAACCTGCAACTGGACACGGATGTCTTGCAATGCAAGGCGTTTTTAATCATTTTGTATCGACTGTGATCTCCTCTACAGAAGTTAAGTATTATCCCCAAGATGTTGCCCCTCCCCCCACCTCTCCCCAGCCAAAAAGGTTACAAGAAACCAGTTTATATCATTCATGGTGTATTGGTTTAGTTTGTGTCTCATGAGCAGAGGGCAGGAATTTAATTCAGTGCTGGCAATGCACCCGGTGGTATGTACAGCTGTACGGTACAATGTAATGTACTGTACTGGGTATGTTTTCACTACGCACGTCACTTTATCCCAGCTTGCCTTACTCACCCATGACAAGAGTATAAATGAGTATCCTGTAATGGACCATCAGTCACTTCCTGGGGAATACAATTACTTCCCTACTACATTTGCATGTTCGGTAATGGTATAAGTACATGGGATGTACTTAGTACATCCTCTGCACAAATGACAAATTTTGTACATTAGACATACATGCAATGTATGTACCGGGTCATGCACAGTGGGATTCAGTGTCACAAAGATAGCCATATTAAATACAGGTACATGTACCAGACATGGTACACAAAGTCTCGGCTAGTCATTGTATACCATTTGTCAGTTGTCATCTTCTCTTTGCAAGTAGCCAAAGTTATCAAATCTAAAGACTGGCTTCTTGACAACTGACCAGGCGAAGTTTTAGCTCTGCGTGATGCTGTATATTCTGAGAAAGAAATGTTCCAAGATATTGACTTTTGAACCAACTTCGAATGAAAATGTCCAAAAACGCATCTCTGAGACGCATTTCTGGACTTCTTTAACCATTTCTTCAAACTATAGCGTGCCCGAGAAGTAATTTCACAGGGAGTTTGAGTCATTATATCTTTACAACAAGTAAGCTTTGAACAATAATTGGTCGGTACTTTTAGATAGCAAAAGTACACTGACTACCTTTAAAATAATATTGTTGCACTATTGTTCTTCCGTGGGTTTTAACAAATTTCTTCAGCTTCACTTCCAAGTCGTCACCGCAAACAAACCTCACACCCAATGGCGGTCCCACTTCCTAGACTTCCAAAACACAATGACTCTGTCCAATTGCACTTTCGGTGTTAAAGGTAGTATACACCTTTGCAGATATCGAAATATTTACTACGAATTATTAAGAAATATCTTACTTAATTGAACGTAAATAACGATTCTAGGCATTCAGCAAAATGATTCGCGTACATATCCTGTAATTCTAATTCCGAAAAATAGAATTTTATAAAGCAAAAAACAATAATAACATAAGAATAACTGCCCGGCGCCGGTTGATAACAAAACCTGTTTTTCATGATTTTCTCGGCAATCATGATTGTAAAACTTAGGACAGGTCCGTTAAACGATATTTACAATAACATACAGACTCCTCAAATCCTCATTCATACATAAGTTAAGCATTGACCAATGGTGTATCCTACCTTTTAACTCTCTTTATTAACAGTCTACGGTGTAGGCTTACTTTGGGCTAAAGAACTGAGTACTATAGAATACTTCAGATCTTAGTATTTGTAGTACTGGGTTTCTCTAGTATGGCTGATGACTGGGGATGCTATGACGAGCAGTTCATACTACTACAGTACACGTAGATATACTGGCTACTACATAATACACTTGGCATGTACCATTTACTAGCAAGGGTATAGTATTCGTTTAGTATTTGGGTACATGTAGGGTACTAAGGGTAACTTGCACTACTTTATTTTTACTATGTACTTGTAGTACATTATATAGGGTTAAATTTACAGAAAGCCATGACACAGAAATCTATCATGACTGGGACAAAATGATGGGCAGTTCTTTGAAAAGCAATTACTTGTATGTACCGGTAATGTTCATTTTTTCGTTGTTTTTCAATACATTCATACTTGAATAGGAACAAAACTACTGTAGTAGCACTCATGTATGCAGAAACATAATTGTGCCTGCTCTAGAAATAACATGTTAATGTGTCATGTGCAATTATTTCTGCTAAATCTATTTTTGTTTTTATTTTCTCAGGTAGCATGTCCAGTAGGAGATGACGCATTCGCAGTGATTGATGTAACAATCAAGTCGATGTGAAAGAGATCCACTTGAAACATTTGTATTTATTGCCTGAACATTAATAAAACAGCCCTCCCAAAAAATAAGCTAAGAAATTCTCAATATTTGCATCTACAGGTAGATATTAAACTCTAAACATGTTTTCATTCTTTGACATGGGTAATGTAGGTCGGGTGGAGAGGCGCTGTCATTACCCACAATACTCAATCAAATTAAAACAATATTATAAGGAATCACCGATTGCGCTTTCATCACGTCTAACTATACAGATGCAGCACATTCTAGTTGCTCTATGCTCAGACTTCTTCTTGACAACCGCGAGAGGAGCTAGTCATTCTGTCAGGACATCACTGATCCAATTTAGACCAGCTAGGGCCTAGACACATATTTGTAAAGGAGACGGTCGATTAGAGATTGAGCTCATCCTGTAAAAGGCCAGCGATAGCACGGGGTCATAGCCATCACTGTTGTTCACTTAGACCATTTCCCTTTGGATCCATTTGATGGGTATGCACTCCTGCTCTGAGCGATATCAAACACCAGTGTGATATTTGTGGACAGCCTCATGTTCATGCCCTGCCTGACGTACGTAGCTGTGCAGCACCAATATTTGAGGTACATGGAGTTATATGAGTTGCAGTATAGTAAAACAAGCGTGTCTTGAAATTAGTTACAGACACCATTTGGAATGGAGAAAAGGGGTGGTCAGTAGAGCTATGGATGGGGGGGGGGGGGGGGGGTGGGGGGGGGGGGGGGGTTGACTGAGGGGAGGAAGAGGGGGGGGTTGACTGAGGGGGGAGGAAGAGAGGGGGTTGACTGAGAGGGGGTGTGACTGTGAGGCGGGGGAGGGGGGGTGGAGGAGGGGGTTGACTGAAGGGGTTGACTGAAGGGGGGACTGATGGGGTCGGGAATTACAATTACCAGGTCCTTGTGACAAGCTGTATATTTTAATTAATTAAATTAGTCAATTCGCACATGGAACTGCAGAGTCCTCAAGAGGCCAGTCATCTCAGTGCAAGTTTAAACGAAGGTCAATTTTGGCCACTGTGAGTTATTGTATTGACCACAAACACCAAAGTTGAAACATTTCAACTCCGGTGAATTTTGTAGCCCAAAAGCGAAATGACTGCTGATTGTTGCAATGTCCATGTCTGCGGAGTGATTGATCAGAAGCAACTTATGAATTGTTGTGCTCTTTACTGCCACAGTAAATACATGTAACCAGAATGCTCTCGGTTACTTGGTGTAGGCTCTATTGCTTCTTACAAAACGGTACATTAGAGATGCTGCATACGGTAATGAGCTCGCGACTTCGGATTGTAGAACTGGCAACCGCACTAGGGCAAGATGACTTTCGTGACACAATTTGTTCGTCACACATGAAGTCTGCGCATTTAACAATCACGCAGATAATAGTTGTAAAATTCAACTCAGGAGTCTGTGACTAGACTAGTCGTGTTGGTACCAAGACACTCACAGAAAATGAACTTGAACTGGTAGAAGTACACGGTCTATACTTAATGTACCCAGTTGAAAACTCTACAAATGTCCTTGCATTCCACACACAATAAGTACAATGTATGTGTACTGATCTCCTGACACTAGTAACATTTTAGACTTACATGCACTTTTTCTGGTCCAGTATCAACAGTAGCAATCAAGTTGACCATGACTTCAAGTAAAATGGAGTGTACCACCTTACAATGCCCCAGACAGTCATGCATCACTTTTCACATACACTCAATAAGCCATGGTTTTTAGAGCATCCATTTTTTTATTGTTCCTGCCAGGCAAATAATTGATCTGCAGGGTATGGAAAATACCCCATTTGTAATCTTCGTCACTCACACTGTTGTCTTGCAAATGCATATGATGAACTTTCACAAAGTGTGTCAGGTTTCCAACTCTCTCTGTGAGATAATGTATCAATGGGCCTGACAGGAAGGAGCCAGACAATAGAGGATGGTGGGCTTCTGAAGACATATACTATTACCTTCTGCCAAATAACCGTCGACACAATAAGGGATAAACAATCGAGGTGAGAGGAGTCTTACATAAGATAATCATTTGAGATTGGCATCTTGGGCAATTACTCTATAGGCAAGTGGTCATAATGGTTAGGCAAGGACTTTATCATGGTTAGGAGCATTACGCCTCAGATTTAAAAGGGAATTTTGCTGGTACGTTTTATTTCCGGCATAATTAGTACCGTACAGTATCAAGTCCTTAACCCCGTACTACATATGTAATACTCACTCACCGAACATGACTGCTCAGCTTTGTCCAGCAGCTACAGTGCACAATGATCAGAGCGTGCAGCTGTGACATGGGCTGTGTTCTATGGCATTAGCAAAGCTGATAACAACATTACGGATGGATTAGCCAATTAGCCATGATCTCTAATTCGATTAGAGAAATGACCCAAAACTCCCGTCTGTAAATAATCATATTTCGAGCTTTACTAGATGACGAACATGTGAGATTGACAAATTACATTTTCTGGTTTATTAACTTAGCTTCTCTTACACCAAGTGTGTGTGAAATTTTATTACTTAACATTAGAGAATTGTTCTACATTTAGACGTAAGCCGCGACACCGGGAGCGGCTATTGCTGCAGCTTGCTAATACGTACGGAATGCTGTTGTCAGCTGTGCTACGTTATAGAACATGGACTGTAGCAGCTGCACACCAGTCCATTGTGCAGTGCAGCTACCATACAAAGGCTTTGTGCAGTCATGTGTATAATCGTTAAGTGAGGAATTAATATGGCATCAGAATTAACGTTAAGTCTGACAAGCACACGTGTACGCTGTACATGTGCTGAAGTGCTGCACTATGAGGCTATGTTATTCTTTCTGTAATGAATCCAAGGTTCCCTCAAAAGCACCCAAGGCACTGTGACTTGAAAGCCTGAAGAAACATGTTAGAGAGAAGCCAATGAGAAGAAGGTACAGTTTGTACAGTAGGTGGCAAATTGCACAAAGAAAACGAGAATATCCTGAAGAAACTAACGACATCGGCAGAGACTAAAACCCAATCTGCATATTGCCAGGCAGAATTTGACCCGGGTCACAGCGTAGAAGGTGAGGAAGAATGCTACCCCTACCTGACTCCCCGTTAGCGTGCAGACCCACATCAACAACCACAACCACACAGTCTCTCGTGCAGAATAATGCAATTTGATTTCGGTCAATGTACATTTACCGATACATGTAGGTATGCCGTTTATTTATGGTGTAAACGAGGAGTTTCTTTGTTCCTCTCAATAATTTCCTTTGTTGTACTCTAACTTCCCGACGGCTCTCATGGTTTGTACAAGATCTCAATCGAGGTCGCCTCGATTCTAAACCCTAACCCCAATTCATCTTTGGTCGCCAGGTATGTGTCCTCCATTTACACCATAAACAAACGCATGACTTGTACAACGTACACATTTATGTGTATCTATAGACAACTGTCCAGAGTAGATGGGCACAAATTGCTTAGTCTTGTGAAAAAGCAGAAGCAAAACTAGACATGGATGATTCTTGTCATGATTAGACCCTACACAGGTCATATCTTGTTGACAGATTGCCAAATTGTGTTTCATCACCTGGCTTATTATCTGATATCTTTCCATTTGCATATTTACAGATTCACAAACATTCCTTTGTTTAATTCACAATAGTCCCCTCAGTATTTTTGCCAGACTCAATCCCGCAAACACAAGTCTCTTCATAGTGGAATAATGCAGATTAGATTTAGGCCAAGCAGCATCTACACCAGTTAAGTCAAATCTAGCCTTGTGACAACTGGCTCCCATACACCAGAATGAATTGATAACCGTATTGGAATCAATGGAACAACTACTTTTAAATGCATGTATACAATGCAAACTACATTGTATGTTATTGTTAACACTAGTTACAGAGTTTGTTTACCAGGAAGTGAGTCATAAACATGAGAAAGTCAAAACATCCAACAGTTAAAGGTAGTATACACCATTGCAGATATCGAAAATTATATTACTACAAATTATTAGAATTATTCTTACTCATCTAAGTAAAGATCTGGGCATCAGCAAAATGATTGCGCTAGAATCCTTAATTATTCCCAAAAATTGAATTATAATGAAAAATTCCATGCCCCCAAAAGCCGAAATCCATCTACTCATTCATGATAATTCAAGCAATGACTATTGGTGTACAACATTCTACCTTTAACAGGTTTGAACGATACTGGACTTCATTGTAGGCATCACAATCCCACTCAGCTCTTCAATTAAAATAAGGGTCAACAACTTAGCAGTGAGATGGAATATGGTTAAAACAAATTTAGTATAGAAGGAATTGGAGATTCAAAATCAGCATTACAAATCATAATTTATTTCAAACTGAATACTGATTATTAGATTTCACTGAAAGTTCCCAACTAACGTACATGTACAAAATTTAGCTCACAATTATGCCAACAAAAAATACCAATACCTCCAAATCGTGTAAGTGTAGGGAAAGAATTGAAGGGAGCTCTCCGATATGGTACCCTGGTACATGTAACTAGTGAAATGGGCAGGCTAAATAAACCACTAAGTGAACGCAGAACAATCAGTCTTCAGAGATCATGGAGCAAATTGGAGGATGGTTGCAGTTGTTGTTTTTTCCAGCTGTGTACACAAAAATGATGCTTAATTGGTTGTTATGTGGTTTAAATATTCGATTTTCAAAATCAAAACGATAGTGAAATCAAATCCAACCACTATTTTTGTAGGATCTATTGTGTGACATCATAGTATCACATGACCATCTGTTGGTTCCCATCACCACCATAATCTAGGAGTATTAAGTATTATCAACCATGTCATGTTTTGTAAACTGGATATGCTTATTATCATGTAAACGAACCATGAATTATTTTGTCATGTCACTGCCTAATCTAGTCACCTTGGATTTAAGCACCTGCGCTTGTCAACATACAAGAACTAAATTTATATTCATACGAAATAAAACATCACGTGATTCACGTATAATTTGTATGTTGTTGCTTGTTTCCTTTTTTCTGAAGAAGCAGAATAAATTATATTTGTCATACCGGTATATTGTACTTTAAAGAAGACATTTAGAAAATTGTCCTTTGGGAAGGCTCTCTCAAGTAATTATGCAAACATGTACATTTTGTAAATAGATACGTACACATTGTAAAGTGGAATTTCTACAAAAGTGAATATGCGACAAACAATAATTAATCATGAGTGACTGATGATATTCGCATATTCAGTGGATATAAAAAATTCAAATATTTATCATATTCGGCATAGCCTTGTTGGTACAATTCATATGAAACTGCATGTCCACAACAATTTAGATCTACCATACCAGTACATACATGTAGGTGTATAAAGTAAATTGTAGTGTGCATCAATACACACACACACCATACCAAGGTCACTTATGTAATGACCACCATACAGTGTATCCTGTATCCTGCCATGACACTTTGTCCAAAGTGTTCTGTCATTGTATTTACCCACAGGAAATACAGAGTAAACATCTTCATTGAGATTAAATTTTCCTTTAACCACCTAAGATTTAATTTAATTTAACCACCTGAGTTGGAATGAGTGCATTTTCAACCGGATTACCGGCACTACACATGTACCGGTACATACATGTACATGTACAACATCATTACCATCACTAAAATATACAAATTGGTTATATATTATTGCTAAACTTGCCTCACACAACTAAGCTTCTCGCTTTCACACACATCGCCAGCCTACGTCAATAGTGCTACGCTAATGGCCCAAATTACAAAAGTAAGGATTTATTCAACAATACCTGATTAAATCGGCCAGAAACCATCGGCGACACGGAGCCTTGATTTGCATTTTATAATTTCTGTTTGCATCCACAGCAATTCCTGGCGTAGATATTCCTTCAGTTTATTCCTCCCTTGACTCGCTGCATTGCACACTTTAACCAGAAGGCCGCGGCAGAAATAAACACTAAAAAATAATTCACAGGAACAACTCTCTTTACTGCGAAGGTGATTTGCACTGCATACATGTACATTTACCTACTGGCATAAATACTCTTTCCATCTATCTCCCCCCCTTAATTATTAATATCGACTGACGGTGTGAAACGCTCTTGACTTTTCTCTCATGCAGCCCTCAACAGCAGGGTGGGTGGGCGATGCGGTGAAGAGGCAGACTAACTGGATTTGTTTTCTTCTTTCCCCCCCCCCCCCCCCCCCCCCCCCCCCCCCCCCCCCCCCCCCCGACGTGGACAAGAAATCAATATAAGCAGCCACTGCTTACAATTTTACTTGTACATTTCCTTTTTTTTTTTTAGTTTCTGTATCGAGTACAAAGGGCAATTATGTAAGGGGTTCTGGGAAAATGGACCGAACTGGGCAGAGGCAAAATGCGAGTAAGCAGGGTGTTAGAAGAGAATACAATTCTCCTTACAATACCAATTGTTACACTTCAATTGAACATTCTGAATCTGATGACAAGTATGGCTGTTTGATTATACAGACCTACATGTATTTTCATGGCCTTTAACCTAACTCCCTACCCATTTTACTTACACATACCTGATCCTGCAAATCCTCCAATCCAAAATTGTTAAAACTCCAAGTAACCTGAATCCTGCAAATCCTCCAATATTGGTCACTGGTGACCATACAGCCTGTATCCTGCAAAATCCTGCAGTCTTGCCCTGGCTGCAGTCAGCGGGCAAGGGGTAAACCCCAAGTAACCTCAATCCTGCAAAATCCTGCGATGCATCAAACTCCAAGTGACCTCAATCCTGCAAAATCCTTGTGTGTCACATTCAGCCTGATAACCTGATCCTCCATATTCCTGCAGGGGTAAAACCTCAAGTAACCTCAATCCTGCAAAATCTGCGATGCATCAAACTCCAAGTGACCTCAATCCTGCAAATCCTGCATTTGCCATGAGGAATTGGAGGATTGGAGGGTTAGGGTTAAGTTTGTACTTTGTATTGTATTGTTTGCCATGAAATACAGAATATCTACTTGAAGTTGAAACAGAAAATGTTAGTTCAGTTTTACCATCTAATATATGAACGAGGATGGACAGATGTACCGGTGTGTCAAATGAGCGAATTTTGTTAGTATTGGGACCGTGTCACAACTTGTTTTTTACATGGGCATATTTTGCATTTAAAAACAAAAACAACAATCTAAACCCAAACTGGATTTTGAAAGTATTAAAGAACACACATTAAATGTTTCTATTCCGATTTTAGATTATATTCCTTAGATTTTTAGGCAAAAAATCAAAAAAATATAAAATGCTATAGGAAAATGTGATTTTCATTAACCAGTTCGCGCGGATGACGTATTAACGCAAAAATTTCCCCAAATTCAAAACGGATGACGAATAAATACGCAAGTTCAAGTTCGGGAATGTATGTCAGCAGCGCGCAAGGCCGGAAATGCGTGGGTGTGCTACCCAGCACTATCGGCCTGAACACGCTTCGGATCGAGTTTCGTTAAAAATAATCCCGCCCGTCGCTCGGCGATGTAAAATTATCCCGGCCGAACTGGTTAAAGACCAGTTTTAAGTCATTTGTTCTCTGAAATCAGCAAAGTAACAGTTTCTACTAGAAATGTATACAATGTACAATGTAGTGTAATTACAGGTACATGTATGCCTGTAAAGCGTATCTCAAAATCATTGATAACTGAAATTGACATATTACATATAATTACCCATTTTTCTGTTCTTGTTCGTTTCCTTAATCCTTTAAACGTTTTTTACTTCAATGAATCTTCAAGTATCCAGTTTTTGTGCTGGTAACCTGAATCCCTGCATAATCCTCCAATATTTGTTGCTGGTGACCAATGCCTAAATCCTGCAAAATCCTGCAGTGGGTTTACCATTGAGCTACGGTATGAAGCAGCCAAAATGGAACAAACAGCTTGACATTATGCAAGTGCCTTATAACAACAAGGTCTGCATGACATGACCCTTGGTACATGTATGCAAATGTCAACAGTATGAACATAAATGTAGTTACTAACATAGATAAGAAAATTACACATCATAAAAGCACATGACCTTGTGGACTGTAGATACAAATAATTATTGCCACATGCATGAACCAACAATTTATAATCAAGTATTAAGTTGAAATTTAATATAAAAGTATCCTTATTGATTTCTATCTGAGCAACTAAATTTGCATACAAGTACATTTTCCAAATTGTTAAAACATTTGAAAAGTATCTATTTTGTTGTTGTGGTGTTTAAAGGTAGAATACACCATTTGCAGATTTAAGAAATTTGACTACCGAATTCTTAGAAAATCTTACTTATTTGAAAGTAAATAATGATTCTAGGCATCCAGCAGAAGGATTGCGCTAGATATCCTCTAATTATTCCGAAAAATAAAATTTAAAACAAACATTCACGATCGCCGTACGTTGATCGCGAAAAAACAACAAAAAATAACATAAGAAAAACTGCCGGACGCCGGTTAAAAACGAACGCTATTTTTCGTGCTGTTCTCGGCACCCATGATTGTAAAACTTCAGACAGGTCAGTTAAACGATAGTTCTAAAATACACCCCCCCCCCCCCCAAACAAAATTCACCCATTCATGTACATTCAAGCAATTACCAATGGTGTATCCTAGTCTATAGTTTAATAAACTGTAACTGTTGCTATTGTAAGGGATATTCATGATACAAAGACAGTTTAGCCATTTCTACTGGTTGATAGCCCATCACATGAATACATATGTAGGTGGTTTAAACATTTGACAAAAATATCAGCACAATTTTTCAGTAGTCACATGAAATTTAAGTTGAGATTCACAATGCACCAGCCCGCTGCATTCTGCGTAATTTGGCACAGTACATGTACATCCGGTATGTGCCACTTAAACGCTTATCCTCGATGGAGATTTTAATACTGGTCACATATCCGTACCATAAGCATAGCTAGAGGGGCATTTCACAAGACATATTTAAGCAACTTATTGAAAAACAAAGTTTTGAATATTAAACATTTTGACGTGTTTCTTGACCGAAAGGTACATGTACATGATATGAATGCTTGGCCGGCATGTTCAGGCAATTATTGCATTCAGGCCCCTGAGCCAGTTTTAAACGTACTTGTTTAAATCCGGCAAGCACATAATAGCACATGTACATGTATTAATTATCTTATTAATCTGTTGAAAGACTTGGCTTGTATAATCAGGTTAATAGCCGATAGACCTGTGCTGACAATTTATACAGTATATATTGTACATGACCGTGTATCTTGGTATTAGCTTAAAGTTGGTGCACCATAAAAATATTGGGAATTTTTTTCAATTCGATTTTTCTGAAAACAATTACGGTACTGGATGTCTAGCGCAATCATTTGCTGGATGCCTAGAATCATTTATTTACTTTCAAATAAGTAAGATATTTCTTAATAATTTGGTAGTAAATTTTGTTCAATATCTGCAAATGGTGTATCCTACATTTAAAGGTAATGTACATGTACATGTAGGATGTTTGCAGATATCTAAAATGTAATACTACCGAATTATGAAGAAATATCTTACTTATTTGAAAGTAAATAATGATTCTAGGCATCCAACAAAATGATTGCGCTAGATATCCTGTAATTGTTTCAAAAAATTTAAATTTTATTTAAAATAATTGGCGATCGCGATAAAACACGAACAACAAGAACAACTGCTGACGCCGGTTGAAAACAAATGCTTGTTTTTCTTGCTTTTTTCTTGGCATCTATGATTGTAAAACTTCAGACAGGTCAGTTAAACGATATTTAATATAAAATACAACCCCCAAAATCCATGAAAAACACAACACAAGAAAAAAGACTTGCACGTAAAACAAGCACCCCTTTACATACATGTACATTGTAGTTTACATAGTCTGTCAACTGTGTCAAACGAAATGTGGTACGTACATGTACCAGTATCAGACTACTGAAAAAATCTTTGCAAAGATATGGACATGTACAAGTCTAGTCTTAAGTCCGGTTCAGCGTCGGCAAGAAAGTAAACAAAGTGAGAAATTTGTGACGTTACGGAATAGTGTTCATGCTTCAACAATTCTCGTGAGTTTTGGCAGCATTAACTTTGAAGTAAAGTAACAAACTACCCCTCGGCATTCGCAATATCTCATCTCTTTTTGAATTTAAAGTTGCCCTGAAGACCTATTTGTTTCAGACCACTCAGAATATTCTCGTTTAGTTAAATTTAATTGTTTTGTTACTTCTGATTTGATATAATTTTTGTTTGCGTCATTTATGGCGGATAATGGCACGGTATAAATTACTGTTATTATTATTATTATGTAGGAACCAGCCTTTAGGCTGCAAAATAAAACAATGTAGCTTCACTTTCAAAATTCTCCTTTAAAAATTGATTTGAGACTTCAGACTTGACTAGTGAAATACCGAGGGGGGTCTTGTCTTTGCCTCGAGAAAATGTTTAAAAACTTTGTCAGCTCAAGAGTGAGTACAGACTGTTCCAACATGACTCCAAATTCTCATTCACAATTAATACAACATGCACTATAGTACTGTAAGTGTAAAACACATGTAGAGTGGTTAGAATGGGTTGAGAGAGGGCGCTCTTTACTTATTCTTAACTCTATGCATCAAAGAGAAAGTAGTAATTTCCTTGAAGTGAAAGTGTTGGTCATCTCATCATCTGACTCAGTCACAAGCATATCGTGTCCATAATGTTGTACTGTAGGCAACTAGCCCACCATATTAACAAGTACATTACACATATGAAGATTTAAAGATGGTGTGGCCATGCGTTTAGGTGGTTGCACGCTAAAAAATAGCTTTTCAAATTGGTTTGATAACTAAACTTTCTAGCATTATGATTGTATTTGTTATGAGCTTTGTGAATAAGAGTAAGACAACGCCCCAACAAAAAATTATAATAATTTTTTTTTTAAAGCACAGACACTCTAATTGTAATCAGTGATCACAATAATTCAATATGACAAGTGTGTTTTTATGTTATTTAGATACTTAAAATTAAATGAAATACTACATAAATAAAAGTTCAGACTAAAATATGAAGTTCAGAATATGAATTCTGGTGAACATAGTCACATACCATGGGTCATAGTGCCAAACACTTTCCAAAGTCTATGGGAACTTCTAAAGATTTTTAAAGTGTTTGTAACAATTGTTAAATTAAGAGTTTCAAAATTAGTTGGCCATCTAACAACATTTGGACTTGCTTGGCAATGGCATGTTTACTACGTACCAGCCTTACATCGTTTTACTCTTGAGGAATTACCAACATGATCAATCTACTTCCAAAAACAAAGACATGAAATGCCAGTCAAATCATATCGTCAAATTCTAAAGAATACACAGTTTCTCATATTTATTCCTACCTGCTTTTTCTCCTCCATCACGTCAACCCCCTCCACTTGAACCGGAATTGGAATCGCAGACATTGGTCTCGCGATCTCGTTGAATGAATGCGTCAAATGTACATGTATGTACACAAAAACTTGGCAGCAGCGAAAATATTACTAAGCCTACTTTACGAGGCAAAAAGCTCTGACTGACCACACATGTTATGGAAGTTTTTACTTGTTGACATGCTGGTGTACAAAATCCTGGAATAGTTAATCAACTGATCATTAACTGATGTCATGTATGGTTGTCAATGTTGATTCCTAATATTCAATAAATGTACTACAGTTAGTTCAGAATTCCATCAACAACTGGAAAGTGACTTTCACTGGACACTGCTTGGTACACACTACCCCTTTTCCTTCCACCGTGATCAGACATACAACAAAGGAGAAAGCGATGACCACGATCAACCCCAACGAGTTTCTTTTGTTTGGTACGTACGTCCAGCCTATAAACCATATACGTGTGCGGAACACAAACAGCTGGCGAAAGTGTCACACAAACAGAGTGCCGCCGGTACCCACTCCCGTGCCGAAACACGTGTTTGAAAAATGCAGCACCATGTGGCTAGTTAATGTATGCATGCCTTTTGTAACGAGCTGACCCCTACTTTTGACCCAAGAAAAACCCACACATATCGATCGATCACTCGGGGATTGCGATTAGCCTTGTCACCGCCATGACGCACGCAAGGTATGTACGGCTTCGTCACCCACTCATCGCACACGTACAAACGAAAAGGTCGGGACGCTAGTAAGCAATTCGCGAGGATGTTTCCTAGGCCCAAACACTGACCGGCCATTTAACCCTCGGTATCATGAATAAGTCAGATACAAGGAGCATTTTTAAGCCAATATATTTTTACCCTGCCAGCTCCTTCGGGGTGGAGAGGTCTCTGGTCAGTCCGTGATCTTTCCGAAACTTGTCCATTCCCGTGATGATCCGCCATCTTGATACCGCTGGTCCGATTACGTCACAGACGCAACGGCCAACCAACAGGCGAAAACCAAGCGGCTATTTTAATTGGTTCGAAGTAAACACCCCTTTTTGCCAAAACATTAAATTAAACAACGATTTTCCCAAATTAATATTTTGATTTTTTGTGCCAGTCATCGATTAATTAATTAAAAATGGTTTCCACCTGAATAGCCAATACATTAGTTACATATTTTATTGCACATTGTGTGTGTATAGTGGCGCTGTGTTATTTTAATGAGAGTTAGGACAGGTGCAGTCATGACCTCGCCTTCACCTCATACACCAGACAATGGCGGTAAAAAGAAAATACATACATCACAGCTGGGAGTTTTGTGGTTAATTAGTTCAGTAACAGTAAACAAGCTACCGTCATCATTGGGTGTCGCACCCCGAGATATTGTGACTGCGTATTCCGATAATTAGCACCAATTCTGTTTTCCTATCGAAGAATATTATGAAGCGTTTGTCCAATTTCGTTTGCTTGGAAGAAAGAAAACTTTTAACATTTTGTTATTAAACTATAGACTTTAAAAAAACACGTCATACCAGTTAGAATTGAAGTAAAAAATAGATACCAGTCGAGTCACATCTGTCACTTAAATAAAAGGCAGGTTTTTCAGCCTATATGAACTTAGTCGAATATCCTTTGTTTTCCTTTCATATTGCCGTGGGCGTGATACGTGATTGAACGGGGAGGGCCAGTCAGGGTACTTCTCATCAAAGGAAAATAACCTGTCGCGACTCGCAAGACAAAGCCCCGACGTGTTGCTTGCTTGACAATGCCTCAGATTGAAAACTCGGGAAGACTAGAGCTGAAATACGTCTGATCATATAGAACTCGATCCCTAGGCAACCTTCGTATGTATTTTGACACGTGACAAGATCGTCACGCACAATTAAGCGGCCATGAACTATTTGAACTAGAACAAAAAAGCAAGAAAAACGGCGTTCGTTTTTAACCAGTTTCGGGCAGTTGTTCTTCATTTATTTTATCCTATTTTCGCGATTGCCGTACGTCTGGCAATCGTACATTTATTTTTATAAAATTCAATTTTTCGGAGTAATGGCAGGATGCCTAGAATAATTATTTACTTTTAAATAAAATACAATGTATAATTCATTTGTCAAATTGTTTGATGTCTGCTAATGGTGTGTATATACACTTCTTATTCAGTCAGTACGAATTTAAGGCAGATCGGACTATCTATACCCATAATACATGTTTATACCTTGCAAGAATGGGACCGAGTGACCCCCCCCCCCCCCCCCCCCCCCCTTAGTCCCCCATACCTGAACACTCCCTAGACTATTGTTACCTAACGCACCCCCCTAAAACCCTCAAAAGAAACCCCAACATTCCGCAAGCACGTACAATGACAACCACAAAGGAGAGGGGGGGGGGGGGGGGGGATCTCCGTCTTATTATTGCTTCATACGCTACATCCCTCGCATAATTTATATACTCCTATCTCCATGGTTAAATCATAGAGCAAGGAACAGGTTAAATCATGGAGGAATAAGCGAAAACGCAAGAGTGAATGTTCCTTCCTGTGACCAACCCCCAAATGGGGGGGGGGGGGGGGGGGGGGGGGGGGGGGGTGGGTCATTTCCTAACTAGCAACTCCCAAGAGATTTGTCCACATGGTTATAGAGAAAGGAACTATGGTTCTACCGCAAACATCTTATCTTCTCAACTGTTTATTGGTTTTGAATTGGCAACTGGCACGGTGGCACCTAATTAGAGTGAATATTCGACCTTGGGTGACACACAGGCCATAATGGTGCAAGACTCTTGCTGCCGCTGCGAAGCATACACAAGCAGCACTACTTTATATATATATTTTTTTGTAAGGTTTACCTTTTTTTAATGGAGCGTGTCCAGGTGGGCCATTCTATACAATTAGGGTAGGCTTGTTGCCCTGCCCATTATATAATCTCATTCCTTGATGCCATAGCCCTTCAAGAGTGTGGATTGCAAATTACCTACCCAAGAACAAAACTAAACTGAAGATATTTGAATGACATGCACCAAAGTCACACTCTGCACCTGGCTATAGAATGACCCTTAAGGGATTTGGCCCATTTAAACTTTAATTTGTTTTTATTTCGGGACTTGTAAGCATTTGAAAATATCCAGCATGACAAGTTGTACAGGAGAAATTAGTTCCCATGCGACCCCCCCAAAAAAAAAAATTCAAAAAAAATCCCAAACAAACCAATATTCCAAGATGATTTTTTTTGCATCCACAGGGCATCTACAAAAAACAAATTGATGTTGCCAGCGAAAAAATGTCTCATGGCATCCTAATTTGCATATTTCAAAAATGGCTGCAGGAGTGCAGGGCGCTGAATCGATTTACAGGTTTTTAAAAATAATTGGAGGTTAAGATCACATGATTGAGGCGATGGTAATAAAAATACAATAACAGAATGTAACAAACACGGTTTAGAAAATAACCTTTACAAATAAATGTTCATCTATTTATAATAATCAGTTTTTGGCTTCTAAACCAATTCTTCATCCGATACATCGTGTTTCTGCGCATAGGTGTCCACTCGGATGCATGCCAGCATGGTTGACTTTGGTTTGATCTCACTGTCTTGTTCGACCTCCGACCTAAGGTCACTGTCCTTGACCTTGGAGAGGTCTTGGATCATCGTTCTTTTGGGCCTGCTCGATATGTCATTCGGCAACTTAATATTTGCTGTGGTAACTTCACCACATGAAGGAAGCACGTCAAAGTCTAGATCCTCATCCGATGAACCATCATGTCTTTCACTCTCATCATCATCAGAAGAAGAGCTCTCATCCTCGGCAAAAACAGCCAAATTCTGGATGAAGAAAGCACAGAGATTTGTCTGCTAGTTCAAAATATGCAACCATTTATAGTATACCATGTTAGTTTTTTTTTGTTTTTTTTAAATGACAGCATGCCAGAAGGAATTGTAATTAGCTGTAATTGGCTGGATGAGAACGTACCGGTACCCTGAACACAGATTGTGGTCGCAATTCAAATTTTGACTCGGCAAATTTTGAATTGACATAAAAATCTTAGAATAGTTTTCTCAGAATATGCAGCATTCAAAGAGCTAAAAACTTCATCACGATATCTATCAAGCACGCTTCTTTAGATTTGGAACACTTTTGCTGCTTCAAACGATGACAACTGACAAATGGTCTAATGTCTTTTTAAACCCATATCTCCTGTCTTACCATCTCAATGACTTCCTCATTGCAGTCTGTGATGTTCTCAATGTCTAAATCCTCAGGTGCAGACGTCTGTAGTTGCTCCTCCAGTTGGCTGTTTGCCTTTTGCATCTTGGGTAGAAAGGATTTCACCTGACTCAAGACTGCGACGTGAACAGCACAAAGGGGGAAACAAAACAAACAAACAAACTTCAGATGGAGTCAAATTATAAATCACTTGATTGAGAGACATGGGGCCGGCCCAGCAAGATTTGGCAATGATTGTAGATCTCATCGTTTCAGAAACCGTTTACACCTGATGCAGTGGGCAGGCATACATCAAGTTATGGGGACACTTTCTTTTGTTTGAAAAATCTGACCGAGTTGTGGGGACATTTTTGTATCCCCATAAAATTGTGGGTCTCCAGTAAAGGGTTCTAGAGGTAGAATTGGGTTAGGGTATAATACAAGAAAATGGAGAAGACGACAATTTAGTGTGATGTTTTCAGAGTTCGAGTTTTGAGGGATTTTTCTTAAGAATACAAACCCTATGGAATGTCCCCATATCGTCATGTACTTAAAGAACCAGTGTGCTGTGTCTGGCAGGGTTAAGGGTAATGGAACAAACAAATTCTCAAGAAAAATACATTCCATGTTGTTTGGATCATACTACGGTGAATATTCAAAGTGTATACGCAGTGAAAAATACAACTTGCAGTATTCACTGAATCTTGGGATGAAATTTGGTGGCATAAATGGATATCAAAAGTTCTGGATTAGTAAAGGTATTAATCAAAATCATAATATAAAGACATGGTATTGCATGTAATTTTCGGAGGTTTTCTTTTCAAATTGATTTTATATAATTGATTCTATACCTGAAGATGGTGGCATTCTGTACGGCTTCTTCTTTCTGATCAGAAGTGGATCAGCTAAATAAAGGAATGAAAAAACAGAAGTAAAAGAAGCACTTAAAATCTCTTCGTATACCAGTATTGATGCACTTACTAGAAGAAAAATTTGCATAATCCGTTTTAGGGGAAAAAGTAAATACATGTAAGTGATTATTTAATAGCAGTGGATTAGGCAGGCGCTGGTTTTAGTAAATGTTATTTTCACGGAGGCTTTCTACAACTTTAACTTAATCATCAGTTGTTCTGGCGTCGATTGTGTAGTTACAGGCCATGGCATGTTTATAAAGGGAACAAAATTCACTTTTAAGTTAATATTGGACTTAAATACCAAACTAGCTTGCGACAAACAACATGTATACATAGCCATAGGGCATAGTTTTGATTGATTTTTTTTATGGGGAATTTTGGGGTAAAATGATGACGAAGACGACAAAAATGCAACCCGACATAACAAATGGTGATCACTGCGAGGAACAGTGAACATGCTAAAACCGTGGAAGGCTATTATTAGACGATTTAATAGAGGTATTTTGTTAAGTCTTATTGTGGTGCTACGAATGTTTAAAAATGAATTTAAGACATTTTCAATATAGTTATTACACTGGGCTGGCTCGGACTCTAGCGCCTGATCATGTCCCAATGTAAAATGTTTAAAAAGCGATAAATAGTAGACTAGAGTCCACTAACTCGGACTAGTGGAGGTAGAAAAAATTGCCAAACCATGTTCAGCTTTCCCAACATCAAGAAGATCTTCAGAATGCGTTTGTCGGATCTCTGATTTCTCAGTTTTCTCCGTCATTTTGCAGCTTTCTTTAAAAACCAGAACACGACCCATGTGCGACCACGTGGTGTGGATTGTTGTGATAAAAGTTTCTAAAACGTACGTACATAAAAGATATTAATTTGATGAGCTATAGAGGGCGCGCTTCCATAAACTTTTCGCATTTTTTCCACTCGCGTCCATATTCGCGTAAAAAAATCACGCCCTGCTCCTGCTCTCCGGTCGCAACTCTTTGACGCGATTTTGTTTTCTTTAATAAAAAGCTAGTTTCAGCAAAAACACTAAAAGAGGAATATACCTGTGAAACACAAAGACGTCATCAAATCATCAATTTGCGTTGATATCGCAAAACATGCGATGTGTGATGTCCCTTTAGGGCCAGCATAGAGCAAGTTCGACTATCGACAAAATATGGTTAGAGCATGGTTTCCGGTGTGAAAGGTAATTCTGCCCCCCCTGGTAAATGTGTCCCCCCGGACAGACTTACCAGGCCGTGACCCGGTAAATCTGTCCGGGGGGACACATTTACCTAGGTATTTCTGTCCCCCTCCAGGTAATTCTGTCTCCCTGTCCAACGTTAAACGTGTCCCCCTGGTAAATTTGTCCCGTGCAACGTCACAAGTCTAGCACCCACTAGACGCAACAACCAGTGTAGTACAGGTTCACCCCTCCATGCAGGTGCATTATTTGTGGCAGACTGTAGGATGTGTAGAGTTCTACAAATTACAGGTGGTCAAAAGTGCTTCCTTATTTCGTGCTGGGTATCTAGAATTTGTACGCGTGCAAGAAGTCAAAAAATATTGATTACTGCCATTTTCCCTTTCGCGCAGAAACGTAGATCGGTTGATTTAATTAATAAAGTTATTTGTATTTGTATTTTTGTTTTGATAAATCGATGAAAGGAAGAGAAGTCCAAATAATAAATACCTTGTGGGCTTTTCATTGAAATAACATCAAAATAACCACTCTTGTGTGGAACATTGGGGGACACAATTACCTAGAGAGGGGACAGAATAAACTGGAGGGGGACAGAATTAACGTCTCCAGGGGGACACTTTTATCTAGGTAATTCTGTCCCCCCGGACAATTTTACCGGGGGACAGAATTACCTTCCACACCGGCAGGGGGGGGCGGAGGGGGGGCCCTTCGAGGCTGTGATTGCGAAACGCTGAGGTACCGTCCATTCTCAAAATAGGGGGAACAATTTTCTCACGGGAAAAATTAAGAGTTTTTGGCATCCAATCTTAACATCTTGTCTTTTGTAGTTGTACAACGTTGTTATTTACCTTAATTTTTATCATCCAATGACAACATTTGTATTGAAAATGAAAAAAAGCAGTCGAAACATTTTTACGTTGACGTACCGTTGATGCACGTAGAGATTGTGCACAAATACTCAAACGACGTTGACAAATACCTCCCCTAAAAAGGGCAATAATAATCGATAAATTGTGAAAAATCGTGCTTCGAACCCACTCATTTTTTTCCATTGATACGTTAAAAAAGGATGTAGCAGTGATATACTGAATTTAAAAAAAAATCTGCCTGTGAACCCCTTGCGTTTTATCGTGTTGTTTTCGAACGAAAATAGCAGAAAATGACATCGCCCCAACAAAAATTCGTGTAGATCGTGCCTGTGTACCTGGCTTTGCGGACGTTGCATGAATCACTGAAATCGGGTAGCGAGCGCGGAGAAAATTTGTACGTGTTTCAATGGTGCGCTTCGCGGTAGCGATCTATACGTATTTACTGTGTGAGATGTGTGGCTCATGAGCGTGGAAGAATGAATGAGATACATTTCAACGTTGGTGGCGCACTTTGTTGGGCCCCCCCTCCGCCCCCCCCCTGGTTTCCGGTTAGAGCAAATTTGGTTGGGCAACTAGCTAGATCGACTATACTTAACCATTATAGTCAATCTAGTTGTCACTCGAACGCTGCGTGGTTTAGTGAGTTCACTGGATCAAACCAGCCCGGACCATGGTTTCTCTACTCACTCGCGAGTTACCGTGACGTCACGGTTTCAAGATGGAGGAAAAGTTTACGATACATTTCTCCAATGATGATAACTCTTTGCAATATAATTATTTATTGCACTAAATTAGGTGGAGGAAATAATATAAATAAATTAATACAAATTACGTGCAAACATTTTGCTTTGCTAACAAAGTGAAGACCTAGTGAGGCCTACAGACGTCATCGATCGACTAGACGCGTTCGAGTGAAAAACAGACCACGTATGCGAGAAGTTTAATCGGAAATCCACAAAAATATTATTATTATTATTATTAATTTCTGGTAATGAAACCAAGGATCCTTCAAAAGTGCTCAAGGCACTGTAGCTCGTAAGCCTGAAGAAACCCGTAGACAGAGGGTGTGTCAGCCAGGAACACCGGGGCAAACCCCTTCTCTTAGCGATAAGTGTTCTGGGTTCTTTTACGTGCATTATACAATTTTATAATGTTATCATGGGAAAGATATATACACACATTATAAATTATATGCTCAACAAACAAAGTTCAGCAGCACCCGAACTTGCTCCGCAAGACAAGTGGTTGATTTGTGACGTCACTAGCGCATGCGCCAGTATATTATAATATTTCAACATAACATTTCTGTTTATTTACTGTAACACCTATTGCATAATTTAGGATAACTTACACAACAGCCGTTCCTTTTTTGTGTTTTTATTTAATGTAATCTTAAAAGAGGTTAGTCCATTTCAGTTAACAAACTGCTTTCCAAAGAAACCCTCTAATTATAAGAATTACTGACCAACATTTCATAATTACATTATTTTTTAAACAGTTAAAAATATTAGGGCCTAATAAACAAAGCAAAATGGTGGGTTGAGAAACACATAGAATGGATACATACATGTAAAAAGTTTAAACCGGTTAATGCAGAGGGATGCCGTCGTTCCGTAGGCCGACCAAAGATGCGCTGGGTCGACAACATCCGAGAATGGTCAGGTTTGATACCACGGAACTAAGAGCAGCAGCACTCGAAAGACGGGCTGTGGTAGAAGTGGTACCAGTGATGTACAATTTGAGGAGGAGACCACGTGCAAATGTCTACTAGATGAATGCATCTAAAAGGAATTAGTGCACTTTTAAACAATATAAATGATGTCCAATGTACATATACTACATGCTCGGGACTATAATGCTACGCAGCAGATAGCCACACATGTAAGTATATGTAAGTCAAACTCTGGAAGTGCCGCATCAACCATCAAAATAAAAAACACCAATATTTAATGCAACAACCTCCAAGCCCCAAGCATGCCTAATTAAATCAAATTATAACAAATGCAAATAGACTACAAAAATATAATCAAGCTAAAATATGTTCGTATCGTACAAAAGTGACAAAATTACACATTGACGTGGAAAAACGTGCCAGTTTGCACGGCAAAGGTTGTCTGGCATTTGTTGCCATTTCTCGCGGTCGGCATGACGTCACTAACAGGCGAGCCGCAGCAGCATGCATGCGTACCGCGATAAAGTACATAAACAATGGGAAGATAAACGAAGTGACACCTGTCGTCCGGTCCCAATTAGGAAAGCATCCGAGTTTACAAAAAAACATCCGAGTTGTATAAACATGTGACGTTTGAAATAAACCACGTCCGATCTTTTTGATACTGATTCCGCTTCATACGTAAATATCAATTATTTTGAGGCGAACAAATGACGTCAATACCCACAATTTGCGATGTCCCTTCAGAGCCACCATACGTAGCCTTTTATCAATTCAGTGTGTAAACTTTAGTCTGTTTTTATGTCATCTCGTGTGATATGATGTGACACGCGTCAACACGATTGACGGTGGTGTCTTTAATTTACGGGTAGTTCGAGTTGAGTCCAAAAAGAAAGGCAGTCATGACGAATGGTAAGGCTATCTGAATGGAGCTTGGTGCTAAACTATCTTTTCTCTTGCTAGGCCAGGGACAGGCAGACAAATATTATTAATATTAGGAGGGGCGAGGGGTGGGGCGAGGGGTGGGGCGAGGGGTGGGGCGAGGGGTGGGGCGAGGGGTGGGGCGAGGGGTGGGGCGAGGGGTGGGGCGAGGGGTGGGGCGAGGGGTGGGGCGAGGGGTGGGGCGAGGGGTGGGGCGAGGGGTGGGGCGAGGGGTGGGGCGAGGGGTGGGGCGAGGGGTGGGGCGAGGGGTGGGGCGAGGGGTGGGGCGAGGGGTGGGGCGAGGGGTGGGGCGAGGGGTGGGGCGAGGGGTGGGGCGAGGGGTGGGGCGAGGGGTGGGGCGAGGGCTGGGGCGAGGGCTGGGGCGAGGGCTGGGGCGAGGGCTGGGGCGAGGGCTGGGGCGAGGGGTGGGGCGAGGGGTGTACGAAGCTTTGATTTACCATGGAGGAATTACTCCATGGATTTACCGTGCTTGAAACGCTATGTGCAGAAATGTGCGATAAAATGTCAAATCATCTCAAACTTTTCAATTTTCTGATTGTTATTTGTAATAATTATTTGTAAAGAAATAGTAAGAAAGTAATGGATTAAATACATTTGTAAGGAAACTAAATTTGCTTTTTTCCTGATCGCATGTGCAAAACTTAAAATGTTAATGGCTTTTCCAATAACATTTTAATTTGGCAACATGTCAATAAATAAAATTTTTGAACAGGCATAACGATGGAAACACAACAAGAAGTATTTTAAGGAGAATTTTATTCTCTTTCTTAAAGAGGTACAATATGTCCTGTTCACCCAATTGAGCTACAATTGTACAACTTGTTAAAAAAAAATGATGTTCAACGGAAAGAGAATTGAAAGTAGGATATAAACATCCACACAACCATGACAACCAAAAACTGGGCGTGGTGTTATTTTTGTATAGAACGAGATTAAGGGGTCCCAAAAGTGACCCCTAAAACTCGAGATAAATCATCACATCTTGTGCTCATGCGCAGTTGGAGTATCTTTAATACTACATGCAGCTTATTTCAAGTCCTATTTTGTATATTTCCTTTTGAAGTAAGTTAAGAGGGCCTAATATTTTGATCTTAACAAGTTCTTATTCCTTTTGATTCAAACCAGCTTATTCCTTTGACGGGCTCATCATCTTTGGCTTGTTGGTCATATGTACCTGCGCCTACATGAGAAGAGTGCCCCGTCTTAAGCAGTGGTTCCTGTCTGACAAGAAAGGCTTCTTTGGAGTGTTCTACAAAGGTAAGATTTGCTAAAAAAAGAAGCAACATTTTCAAACTACTTCCTAATACAAAATTGGAAATCTCAGATTCATCACGTCTTTTTAACATTTTTGCACTGATTGACCTTCATGTATACCAGATATGAGAAAAAAAAGTGGCGTCAGGTTGCAACATTCTTTCTAATAAATCTTGAGCTTATGGTGTAGATGTCCGCGAGTCATCGAAAACTACTTGTAAAAGCCCACAAAGGTCCTATTTTTATCATGATTTAATTTAATTTATTATTTGGATCCTACTTTCATTTACATATTTATGTAGGTCTTTTTGGTAGCCTGTACATTGTAAGATGTCCAGTGTCTCATCAGGTATCGCTATTTATAGGCAATCAAGCCTTAAATTTAAAATTTGTCTTCACTTACCTACCACTTACCCACCTGTGATTTTCCACTTACCCACTTTCAAGAATGACTTACCCAAAACCGGCTTATCAAATAAAGCATGATTTATCTGCAAAAGTAATATTTAAGATCTTGCCACAGAATTGCCATTGCAATTACAGATAAGTTTACCCTATTGGTAATAACCCAAACTTTTAAAGTTTTTTTATTTTTTATTAAAACACACACAGGACAATCAGATTTGGCACGATAATTTTCCAGTTGTAATTACTTCTTTAGAGTAACCAACAAAACACACACATACAAATTAAAAAATAAAAAAAATAAGAAAAAAAAATGTTAAATCAACACCCCCCCTCCCATCGGCCCATCCCCTCCAAAAAGTGTAAAACAAATTTTAAGACTTTGCAAATTGAACTCCAAAAACTCCCCCCCCCCCCCCCCCCCCCAAGGACAATCAGATTTGGCAAGATAATTTTCCAGTTGTAATTAGAAAATGGTTTGATGTACAACCACAATAACACTTGTTCACTTTTGTCCGCAGGATGGCAGATGAACCAAGGAAATTGCATGATCAACACTATATCGTCTGAAATTAGTTGTTGCTTTGCAGGTTTTAAACAGTTTTTTTTTTTTTTATTTGAAAAAAATGTACACACTAAACCGCAATTAAAAAATTGAAAAACTGAAAACACAATTATGTTTAAAACCAATCCTTTGGTACAAATCTGTCGCTTAGAACTTCATAATTTCAAAAATGCCGATAATAAAAAACAAATGGCTCAAGCATTTTGTTGAAACTGCAAGTACTTTTTGGCTCATTTTGCTTTCACAGGTTTCACATTTTAAATGAGCGGGGACTTCTTTAGAGTAACCAACAAAATACACATAAAAAAATTTTTAAAAAATAAAATAAAAATAAGAACCAAAATGTTAAATTAACACCCCCCCCCCCTCCCATCGGCCCATCCCCTCCAAAAAGTGTGAAACAAATTTTAAGACTTTGCAAATTGAACTCCAAAAACTCCCCCCCCCCCCCCCCCCCCAAGAAAAAAAACCAATCTACAAAATAAAACAGCATGAACGAAAACCATTTTTCCTCTCTGATTTGCATGTGGAAACTCCAGTATAAACGTTATATTCTACTGATACTGCAGTGTCACTAGTGCAGTGTAATTCACCAATTCATCATTCACGGGGACACCACCGTCACGGGCGCCACCGATCGAAACGCCACCGATCGAAAAACACGAACGTTCATCGAAAACAAAATCACTTTACCCTGCAAGAAATGATCTTTTAAAACAAGATCTCGTCCAATATCATTTACCTACAAGGACCAATGCCTGCTAAAACAATGGGCTCCTTTTAGTGACAAAGACAAACACTGTGAAACATCACTTAACACCCACTAAAGTTAGATTTGGCAGACAGTCAATTTTCAAGTACGTCGTCGACATCGTTGGTTTGTGACAAAATGCCACTGTAATGATTCTGAAGCAAGGTCGAGTGCAACTACTGTAGCAGTACGATCTACACGTGCATGTTCGCTCCACGGACTGTTTTGTAAATAAACTGGCACCCCAGCTGTGCAGACATTATGACTAGCACTATTTCAGTCCGGGTATCGGACCATACATGTACTTATGCGATGCATGTGCTTGCTGCGCGCGCGCTGCACTTCCACACAAGCAGTGCATTTAAATGGGGACAGGGCGTACACGAAATTATAGCTAAGTTGCCTTAGTAAAAGTAGAAAACGTTCACACAATTCACTTCTTTGATTATAAATCATTTCTTTATCATATTTCATCATGATAATCATACTTCAAAGTCACTTACCCAGCAACTTACCCATTTAAAAAAATCACTTACCGCTGAAAAAATTCACTTACCGCCGGTAAGTGGGTAAGCATTAATTTTGAGGCTTGTAGGCAATCCTTCTCAATTAATCATCAGTGTTAATTGTTAATTGACTTGTGTCGAGCCCTGGGGCATATTTCATGGAGCTGCTAATTATTAAGCACACAAATTTGCTCAGCAAAAAAAGGGATTACCAGTCCTAAATTACATTTGTGGTTTCACCTATAGTAGATCAAATAATTAAACTATTGAAGAAATCCCTTCAAGCATTTAAGATTCTGTTAGCTTAAATTTGGGTCAAGTCCTATTTTTTGTTAAATATTTGTCTGCACCATCTTTAATGTGCATCCCTGCAAATAAATACATTTTGTGCATGTGTACGTTTCATGTTTACAATTGTCAATATTTTGTGCCCCTTTTTCCAGCTTCCATCATTGGAACGAGGTTACATCTTGCTGTGGCTGCATCTTGTGTTCTCATGGGATTCTACATACTGTTCTTAAAGTGATCTTCACCAGAGTCAAGTATTCCACAGACTATTCCACTAGCCACAGAAGTGTGAAGACTTGCGGATGGCCAGATTGTCTTGCTCCATACAAATGTGGAGACGGAACCTGCCGATTGAGCAACATAATCCACCCTAGTAATCTGTTTCAATCTGTTGCATTTAGCAGGGTGGATACTTGGTACTAAGACCTGTGCATGATATTCTTTTGTAACTTCACTGCGCATTGTGACAGAATCCACCCCTGCAATCGTTGCATTTGGCAGGGGAGGCACATGTACTTAATTGGTACCAAGACTAGTGCATGCATGATGTAACTTCACTGCCCAATCCATCCCTGGAAGACCAATGATACCAAGATAGGGTCTGGATTCTGGAACTAAAACTACTGTTCCCAAAATAGATTTCTTGGAATCATTTCTTTTCAAGAAGGATTCTCCATCCATTGGTATACCCAGCACGATATGTGGCAGAGGGGTACCCCCCTCTTATCCCTATACTTTATACGCACTCAACACTATTGTAACCTAACTCATCCCCCCTTGAAACCTAAAAGGAATTCCTGAGATTCCGGGAACACAATGGTCAACACAAAAGAGGGGGGGGGGGGGGGGTTTTCTCTGCCACATATCGTGTTTCATATGTCCATTGGTATCTAGTTATGGGTCTTAGGGTGGACCACCCTGTATATTTAAACTCCAATATTAAATAAAACTTTAAAAAGAATTGATTTGACAATGTATGTTTATTTTACTATTATAAATATCCTCAACATTTGTTGGCAAAAACCATGATTCAAGCAGATAAAACTGCAAAGATCAGGTTAAATAAAGGCCATTATTTACACAATTTAATTTGATTAATCTTGCTTTCAACTGTTTTGTAAAATCTTCTAGGCTCATCGAATGAGAGAAACGTGGTTTAACCATCATCCCTAGTGCAATTAATTAGCAGACAAGCAACTATTCCTTAGCTCAGCTGATTACCCTCTGTTTTCACTTATGCCATTGAATATTGAAAAACACTACAAATATTTGTAAATAATAAGCAGAGCTGTACATAAGTCAATAGCTATTCAAGTGAACTGTTAATAAATACAATTGTGACTGGCTTTATGAAAGGACTTGAATACAAATCCAAATTTCATGCCTGATTTAGGAGCCTTGACATCCTTGCAATCTTGCCAAGGCAAATAGCAACCAATCGAATTGAATGTTGCTTGTCCTTGCCAACACCCCCCCCCCCTTTTTTTGTACCATAAAAAGGTCAATTCAAATAGTTATTTACTGCAAGTCTTTTCATGCATCTGGTCTACACACTGAGCCGCAATTAGTCAGGGTACGCCTATACAAAAGTACTGCTCTATTCACTGAATGATGAATCGGTCAGTCAGTGAGATACCAAGATGACAACTGTACACTATTCAGTATTAATTTTGGAGGCTAATCATCCTTAGTCGCATGCTGATTTGATCTGTCAAGATGCTGCTCCTTAAGACGAGGGCATTTTTTCTGCCTTTTCTGGTCCATCAAACCATCTATCGAGATGCTGCTCCTTGAGACGAAGGCGTCTTTTCTGCCCTTCCTGGTCCATCAACTGTCCCTCAAACCATCTGTCAAGATGCTGCTCCTTGGGATGAAGGCGTCTTCCCTAATCCAAACCCTCTACCAAGCTTTAATTTGTCAAAAGGCTTCTCCTTTAGACGGGGTTGTCTTCAGCAATTACAGGCATCTTCTCTGACCTCCCTAATCCATCAACTGTTGCTCAAACCCTCTACCACACTCTGATCTGTCAAGATACTGCTCCTTGGGATGGGGGCATATTCAGCAATGACTGGTGTCTTCTCTGTCCTCCCTGGTCCATCAACTGTCCCTTAAACCCTCTATCATGCTCTCATCTGTCAAGATGCTGCTCCTTGGGACGGGGGTGTCTTCATCAATGATGGGTGTCTTGTCTGCCCTTCCTGGTCCATCAACTGTCCCTTAAACCCTCTACCACGCTCTCATCTGTCAAGATGCTGCTCCTTGGGACGGGGGTGTCTTCTGCAATGACTGGTGTCTTCTCTGACCTTCCTGGTCCATCAACTGTCCCTTAAACCCTCTATCATGCTCTCATCTGTCAAGATGCTGCTCCTTGGGACGGGGGTGTCTTCATCAATGATGGGTGTCTTGTCTGCCCTTCCTGGTCCATCAACTGTCCCTTAAACCCTCTACCACGCTCTCATCTGTCAAGATGCTGCTCCTTGGGACGGGGGTGTCTTCATCAATGATGGGTGTCTTCTCTGTCCTCCCTGGTCCATCAACTGTCCCTTAAACCCTCTATCATGCTCTCATCTGTCAAGATGCTGCTCCTTGGGACGGGGGTGTCTTCATCAATGATGGGTGTCTTGTCTGCCCTTCCTGGTCCATCAACTGTCCCTTAAACCCTTTACCACGCTCTCATTTGTCAAGATGCTGCTCCTTGGGACGGGGGCATCTTCAGCAAAGATGGGTGTCTTCTCTGCCCTCCCTGGTCCATTGTCTTCATTGTCAACATCATCTTGCAGCTCACAGAGTAAGGAGTCATTCTCATACGTTGGGAAGAAATACCTGCAGTAAACGCAAAAGCAGATTTGGCGTCACAAAGCATTTGCTGCAAAAGTTAGCCTGAAGTTAAAATATGTTCAAGTTTTGCAAATTCACAGTGCAAAAACGTACCCTGATGTCACAAATTTGCATAGTGCATAATGCTTCATGCACAATTATTTTCGGTGTCATAAGTTGTTCCGTAGCAACTGAAAGGTGATTCAACAACTATTTCATGTACTTTTTGCTAGCAATCATGATCATCGAGAAGCCTGTCCTGACACAACTTATCAAGGTTAGGCATAAAAAAAAAAAATGTTATGTTGGCGTAACGGGCCCAAAAAAATAGGGTAGGTAGGTCGGGATTTTTTTTTTTTCCTCCCAGCAATGAAAATGATATGTTGTCTAATTGTTTAAGCCGGTAGTGATACACGATAGCGTGTCCAGGTTCAATATTTTCACAATCCACACACACAACAATGAGAAACGGTCAGAAATGGTTTCAAACGTATTTATAACTAGATTTATATAGATTTTAATCATTAAATTTCGTCCCTTGAAAAAAAAATGTCCAGGGTCGGCCGTATTTTTAGGGTCGGTCGGGTTACGCCAACATAACATTTTTTATGCCTTAGTACAGGCTGTGTGTGAGGTAAATGAATTGCCGCACGATTCAAACGAAAGGCGATTCAACCACTATTTCATGACCCCCAAAACCCTGTCAATTGTATTCTTGGTCAGATTATTGCACAGTTATGATGTGCATCGGATTGGGTTGAACCACTCTCTACTCACTGAGGCTGGTCCCAGTCCTCTTGGTCCGGCAGCTCTGTCATGTGATCTTGTGAGGTCATGTGATCTAGCAGCCTCTCCCTGTTAGTGAAGGTTTCCTTGCAGCTGATGCAGGTCTTCTGGTGAACGCAGCGTCGGATGTAGTTGATCAGCTTGACTTGCAGGTAGAAGTTTAGTCCTAGTGTGAAGAATGTTTAACAATTAACTGAGTATAAAAATAAACTGACTAAATTATTGTTAAAAAGCCTAGGCAGACGGGCATAATACCGACTCCCTGTTCATTTACCGGGAGGCGGGGCATAATACTCCTGGTTCATTTACCGTGAGCCGGTCGTATTTTAGCCCTTCTTTTATCTGCTACCGTTTAAAAAGGAAGCGGGTGAACTGTTTCCCAGTACGCTTGGCACTCCTGGCTCCTGATACACATTGCAATGTAAATAACAATGAATCATGCGGTTTTATAGCTAACCAAACTGGCCACTGGTATACTGGAGTGAACTGCCAGGGAATTAACATTCAACAATGAATGACTTATCTTTGGTCTGGCTGTGGACATCAAGCCCCACAGTAAACTATCACCATGCAGGGTCCTATCGTGTGCTTTCATGCGTGAACCGTCCGTCTTCCGCCTAAAATGTTTCATACTCACACAGTAACACAAGGGGCTCTCGGTATATGACCTGGGAGTATTACGCCCGCTCGCCTTACTTGTTAAAAAAATTGCACTAAATTCCCTGTGAATTCTTTTCTTCTGGCATGTCATTTTGAAAAAAAACTATACAAGTAGGTAATTTCCAAAGATGTGTCTAGAGACAATTTTTTTGAAATTCTCGTTAGTATTTGATTTAAAATCCCCCTTGCTCACGGCAAGAGGAAAATAAAGTAGAGTAAAAATATGTGAAAAGAACTAAAAGTGGAAAACATGTATCACAAGAAAAACAAGTTATATTATTGTAATATGTTTTACCTTGTTATATTACTGTAATATGTTTTACCTTGTTTTATATGCTGGAGGTCAAATTCATGCGTTGATGACATATGCATCTCCAACGTCTTAATATCTGCAGCACTGACTGAACAAAACAGGCAGACCGCACCTATCCCACAATCCTCTTGCCAGTCCTCCCAGTTGCTATGGAAACATAATACAATACAATACAAATACTTAAAACATTGTTAATCGTTATAGATAACTTTCGTGCACCAGCATCCGCTGTGATTTCTCGTCAAGGTTTGGGGAGGCGGAGACAAAAACTGCACAATCAACTTGGCATTGGATGTTGTGTATATTGTATTATGATCTGTTTCTAGTGATCGTATTTTATGTATTGTTTAGGAATTCCAGTAGAAGCGGAAATTATATGATTTGTATTGTGTGGATAATATATTGAAATTGAAATCAGAGATAATTCCTACTGTATTGACCAATCGCGGAAGTGCATTTCTGCGCGGTTGAGTAATAGTGCAGATCCACCAATCACGTGTACCTATCACTTTCATTTAAACACGTCGCATCCCTAAAACTCACCCGTCTTTCTCCGTATCATCAAGCTCATTGCTCCCTCTCCTTCCCTCCCCCTCCCACTCGTCTGTCTCTGAGAGCACTGCCTCCCAATTCTTGCCCATCTCCAGGTAGTTGATGACGTAGAACCTGTCGTAGATGGGGTTCTTGGGGTTCAGTTTCTTGTGCAGCTTCTTGCGCATGTGTTCCTTGAGCGTCGGTCGATCCTTGAAGGTTTTCTCGCAGTACAGACATTTTAAACTGACCGAAAGAAAAACAAAACTACTAAACTATTATAAAATACCTTACTTGACTAAGTGAATAACAGTCTCAAGCATCCTGTAAAATCACGGCACCTGGTGGAATGGAATTGAAATGGAATTTCATCAAATTCAATTTAAAGGGATCATATACGTTTGGTAATTGGAACCCACTGTTTGTTTCAATCCTATATAGTTATAATTTCATTTCAAAAGGTGGTAGCGATTTTGAGATATTGCCGAAAATCTGGAGCGGTTATGTCCACGCAGGAAGAATAATCTGCATTGGAATACACAGTCTGAGAAACGTCACTGCAGTAACGCTTCTCAGATTAAAATTTTTGGGGATAAAAAGTGATATTTTTTTCAATAATCGCAGTACTTCGAAGAGAAAAATTTCTAAAAATGCATTATACTATCCAAAGCTGCTGTACTTCTTTCCAAGTAAGTTTTCATTGCCATTAATTTTTGGGATTAATTACCAAACGTATACGATCCCTTTAAAACGACTGCCAGCCGGCCAAACCTGCCTATTTATGAGAACTGCCCCCAATTTAATAGATATATTTATTTGCAATACGATTACGCATCTATGAATAGGTGTAAATCGCATAGTCTGGTTTGTAGCTTGATAATTCCCCCACATCTATATACTGATCTGTTTCGTCTAAAGGAAGTCAAGGAACTAGACTACAAAAAGAACATTTTAGTTTGTCCAGCATCTATGAAAACAAACTTTAAACAGGTCAGTGTAACAATATTTACTATAAAATACATAGCTCTAAACCATCAATTAAAAAAAATTACACACTAAATCAAATTGTGTATACTACCTTCAATCTGAACTAAATTTGTGGAAATGGTAAGAATTGGACCAGGGACCTCCATTTTGCTATTCCAGTGCTCTACCAACTGGGCTATCCAGCCCCATGTTAGCGATTCCCATTTATGGCTTTGTTCAAGGGGTCCTAGTCAAAAGCCACAAACCTTTTGGTGTCCTTTGATTATGTGGGAAAAAACTTACTTACATTGTAAACGAAATTAAAACACGTACCCGGTTAATTTTTCTTCAAGTAAGTCTAGAAACTCATTGGCAAAAACTGTCAAAGAAATAAAGAAATTAGTCAAGAAATACTGGACTGTGTACTTATAGTTTTTGTAAGGCAAATAATCTTGTGGGGTGTCGTTGCCTGAATTTGTGATCTGCAAGTAATTCTGCAGGGTTGTGGGTTCAAATCCAGCCTGGGGAAATTATGAGTGTGCCCTTGGGCAAGGCACTTTGTCACTCATTTCTTCTCCCCACCCAGTAATAAATGGGTAGCCGTGAGAGAAGAGGGGTCATTGTGTCTGTTTTAGAGGACTGCATCAAAATGATAGCATCGAGCTGAAATGTCAATTGGGGAGCTGAGATGGTATTTGGAATGCTTCATTGGCTCAATGACCTGGGGTAATAATATTGTAGGTGCCATGATGTCTGTTACGGGGCAATATCAGTCAACAGGTTTGTTCACGACACACCAAAAGCGACATTTGGGGTTTTACTGCTTTTGTGCAGAGTGTTTACAGGTTAATTTAAAACTTGCTCCGCACTCACCAATGTTATTTGGCTGGCCGACATTAAAGTGGTGATCAAAGGCCATGTGATTAAACAAGGCTGCTCTGTTCCCCTCAAAATGCTCCCGGCAAAACAGACAACCCCTGGAGAAAGTGGAATCTTCTCGCTCTCGCTGCTGGGTTCCGAGTATCACGTCAAGTCGCTTCAGCTGTAAGTCTGCCCGTAACTTCTTGTCTTCTGGGGAAATGTCGGACAGTAGATAATACTGGATCTCTAATAAAAGGAATTGAAAAATAGTAAAAACACCACAGTTTTGATTTTGATTTTTCAGGGCACCAAAACATTTTAAAAGAATTCCATACGCGAACATCACTAATTTTTCCCTACTTCACTCATTACTCATCAGAAAGCAATAACATGTCCTAAAAAGTCAAATTTAGCTCAGAACATTACTAAGAAAACACTTGGAATTGTTTAGACCAGTCTCATACTGGTTTGTAAACAGGGCGTCAAGTGATGTCTGTGGAATTATTTCCCAACATGTTTCCGTTTTCATAACATTCCTGCTAACCCGAGCAGTAGTCTTGGTTAAGACGTTACCATCGTACTTTTTGTATTTTAGCAATGCACTTTTAAAAATATATATATCAACAGAGGGCACAATTTACAGGCCTAAGCACGATCAGATTTTATATCTCTAGTAACGTCTTGGATAAGTTACCATCATCTACACTGCTAGGCTGGGATTCTTGCCTGACCAAGGTACAGAGGTTTGTGTAAGACTCTTGACCAAACCTTGTTCTCCAATACTTAACATACTCAAATACCCAAACCATAGGAGCTTGATATATTACCATCATCTACACTGCTAGTCTGGGATTCTTGCTTGACCAAGGTACATAGGTTTATGTAAGACTCTTGGCCAAACCTCGTTCTCCAATACTTAACATACTCAAATACTCAAACCACAGGAGCTTGATATATTACCATCATCTACACTGCTAGTCTGAGATTCTTGCTTGACCAAGGTACAGAGGTTTGTGTAGGACTCTTGACCAAACCTTGTTCTCCAATACTTAACATACTCAAATACCCAAACCATAGGAGCTTGATATATTACCATCATCTACACTGCTAGGCTGGGATTCTTGCCTGACCAAGGTACAGAGGTTTGTGTAAGACTTGGCCAAACCTCGTTCTCCAATACTTAACATACTCAAATACTCAAACCATAGGAGCTTGATATATTACCATCATCTACACTGCTAGTCTGAGATTCTTGCTTGACCAAGGTACATAGGTTTGTGTAGGACTCTTGACCAAACCTCGTTCTCCAATACTTAACATACTCAAATACTCAAACCATAGGAGCTTGATATATTACCATCATCTACACTGCTAGTCTGAGATTCTTGCTTGACCAAGGTACATAGGTTTGTGTAGGACTCTTGGCTAAACCTCGTTCTCCAATACTTAACATACTCAAATACTCAAACCATAGGAGCTTGATATATTACCATCATCTACACTGCTAGTCTGGGATTCTTGCTTAACCAAGGTACAGAGGTTTGTGTAGGACTCTTGACCAAACCTCGTTCTCCAATACTTAACATACTCAAATACTCAAACCATAGGAGCTTGATATATTACCATCATCTACACTGCTAGTCTGAGATTCTTGCTTGACCAAGGTACATAGGTTTGTGTAGGACTCTTGGCTAAACCTCGTTCTCCAATACTTAACATACTCAAATACTCAAACCATAGGAGCTTGATATATTACCATCATCTACACTGCTAGTCTGGGATTCTTGCTTAACCAAGGTACAGAGGTTTGTGTAGGACTCTTGGCCAAACCTCGTTCTCCAATACTTAACATACTCAAATACTCAAACCATAGGAGCTTGATATATTACCATCATCTACACTGCTAGTCTGGGATTCTTGCTTGACCAAGGTACAGAGGTTTATGTAAGACTCTTGGCCAAACCTTGTTCTCCAATACTTAACATACTCAAATACTCAAACCACAGGAGCTTGATATATTACCATCATCTACACTGCTAGTCTGAGATTCTTGCTTGACCAAGGTACAGAGGTTTGTGTAGGACTCTTGACCAAACCTTGTTCTCCAATACTCAACATATCTGTGTTTAAAACATACAAAGAAAACAAATAAATGTAAATATTAAGATGTCTGTATTACATTAAAAGAGCATTGTTCTTTAAAAGAACAATGCTCTTTTTCCCCAAATCTGACTGCAAACCACCGCACAGACTTTACAAGTTCAGACACAAGTCTTTAATCTGAAGATGAGACAAAACATTCAAATGATCTCTATTACTTAAAGCCCGACTTGTGATTTGACTTAACCCTAACTATCCCAAATCTGCCAAAAACCATCTGCTCAATATGTTGGATTCTGGCAGAATTGGTCCTAGGGGCCTGGTGTGAAAAGAAAATAGTGATGGATTGTGATGGATTATGATGGATTATGATGGATTATGATGGATTATGATGGATTATGATGGATTATGATGGATTATGATGGATTAAGATGGATTATGATGGATTATGATGGATTATGATGAACATTGTCCAGGAGGCCTGAGGCACTGCTGGTACAATTTATAATTCTGCTTAATAGTGTTGTTGTCATAAGTCATGTGTACTAATGCTGCGTTCCAATCACGTCGTGTTTATCGTGTTCACCGTGAATTTCTCCATGTTCACGAGTAGGTTGCGTTCCAAACGCTATTCATGTAGGTTGGTAAACACCGCCAATCGTGGACGGGGCATTGTCCCGACCGTCTTCCCTTCTTTTGTTTATACTCTAACGTTTTCGGATGACCTCCATAGGATTTGTACACGATTTGGAATCGTGGACGTTTTGTCAATCGTGGACGTACCCAATTCTTTTGTCTTACGACCGCGATTGGCGGTGAATACATACGCACCAAGACGCACAGCCGAGTTAGTCGTGCGGTAAGGATATTTTTTATCGCGCAAGAACTCGTACGTGAACCAACACGCATGCGCGAGTATTTCATTCGTTTATGAAGTCGTGAACATGGAAACAAAATTCCACCTCGAGTTCACCACTGGTGAACACGAGTTACCAGGCGACTAGAATGCCATTATACGACTCGTGAACACGATAAACACGACGCGATTGGAACGCTGCATAAGTCCATCAACATCATCAACCAACACTTCAGTGGTGGTTCCATTAGGGTGACCCCTTTTATTTCTATGGTTCTTATATATATATTTGCCTTTGAGTTTGGGCTGGTCAGAAAAAAAATTAAAAGTGAACAAATTGCAGTTTCACCTGATTAGATGGCCAAGATAAAAATAATGGTTTTTTTTCTACGTCTCATTTACATTTGCTTAAACTCATCATATCCCACATTGAGTCCAAGCTTTGATAACAAAGTTTTACAGAGTTTAAAAGAGAGTTTCAAGTTTCAAGTCAATCATGGTTTCTCTTTCCAGGCAGGAATTTTACCTTCTAAGATCACAAATCAGGTTGACATCAGCAATGCACAGATTGTGTGCAACTTGAAGATGCTTTATGAAGTCAGATTTCTGCCTTTGAATGTCAAAGGTCGATATGCAGAGTAGACAGGTCATGTCCGTACTGTTGTCCACCAAGGCTGGTTCCTTGCCTCCAACTTCTGGGAAACTAAGAGGTTCTAACATTGCAGTGGTAGGATTCCCTACATCATCCATTGTCACGTTAATTATCTGTTCACTGTGAATGATTAATTAATGTATATTATATTCATGATCCATCACTTAGCGTTAAATCTTGTCATGATGAGATGCAAGGAGGAAGAAATATAGTATCCGTATGCCTCTTGGAAAGAATGTTGCAACCTGTGTTATCCACCATCTTGTAACAGTCGCGTTTGTGAAACGGGGATAATTTGGACCTTTTACAGAAATTGGGCGAGATTCAACCGGTTTTATTGGCACACAGGCTGGGTGAGTTAATAAAATACTAAAAACTAAAATTGGAGGTAGACCGTGCAGCAGTTTGGGAGTAGTTGCCCGTAGTTTATGCATGGTTTCTATTGTATAACGTCGTTAAACTTAAGAGTACCTGAAATTTAAAACTTTGTTATGGTGAAATATACGCTTTTATGCTGAAGACTTAAAGGTAGTATACACCATTTGCAGATATCGAAAAAAAATACTACCGAATTATTAAGAAATATCTTACTTATTTAAAAGTAAATAATGATTGTAGGCATCCAGCAAAATGAGGGCCCTAGATATCCTGTAATTGTTCCAAAAAATTGAATTGTATAAACCAAAATTCATTCTCGCCGTCCGGCGAGCGCGAAAAAACAAAGATAACATAAGAATAACTGCTCGACGCCGGTGGAAAACAAACGCTGTTTTTCATGCTTTTCTCGGCATCCATGAATGTAAAAATTCGGACAGGTCAGTTAAATGATATTTACTATAAAATACAACCCCCCAAATCCACCCATTCCTGATAATTCAACAAATTACCAATGGTGTATACTACCTTTAATAACTGCAAAAATTTCATATTTGTTAATGTTTGCTCATTAATCGTGACCCTAAAATGGAAAGCAATATGCCGTCACGGTAAGAACATGCACAGCCTAGCAAGTTGACGAATGACGATTGATCACGACTGTATTGTGTACACGTACACAAACGTGTACACAATACACACACTCGTGCATACAGTCGCGATCGATCGTCAACCTGCTAGGCTGTGCATGTTCTTACCGTGACGTCATATTCTGAATCTGAATCTGAATCTGAATTATATAGTCGGCAAAGCATCCTTCCGGAAACATCACACCAACTTTTTTGTGTCAGCCAGGAACACCGGGGCAAACCCCTTCTCTTAGCGATAACTGTTCTGGGTTCTTTTACGTGCATTATACAATTTTTTATAATGTTAATGGGAAAGATATATACACACATTATAAATTATACAACACACGGGACCTACAACTTTACGTCCCATCCGAAGGACGAAGCAATAGTGGTTTAATTGCCTTGCTTAAGGACACACGTGTCCCGGCCGGGATTCGAACTCACGCTCTGTGGAACAGAAAACACACGCTCTTAACCACTCGGCCACGACACTCCAGCTAGTACATCAGAGTGCAGTATGGGAAATTATGACGTAAGCAAAGGAGATAAACGGAGTGCTCGTAAAAGGCTGCTCGAAAAGGGAAAAAAAGAAACAAAACAAAAAAGAATGGTGCATGAAGGTAAGGGATAACAGTAAATATCTACGCACTTTAACTACTCAGAAATATTTCCCAACTCTTTGCCGACTTTGGTCACAGGAGGCTGCCATGTTTGCCACTTTCAAACATTATAAATCTATAAATATAACAGTAGACTAAAAGTAAACTTTATCTTAACAAAATAAGACAATTTTTTTTAAATTCAATTTAATATATACATTGGTATTTAAAATTACAATTTTAAGGTTTAAATTATACTGACTGTGAAAGAGACTATAAAGTCTGGCAAAGGTCAAAGTTCACAGTGCAGCGAACACAATCCCAAACTGCACTTTTTGCTTTTTGTGAGTTTACTTCCGTTTTCCTTCGGTGGAAGCTGATGGCGAAACTTCAGTTAAAATGTGGAAACCAGTGACAGAAAATAAGGTGGCAGTTGGTAAGATACCGTATTCTTCTTTTGGGTTTACTGTCACAATTATTTTGAGACATTTCGTGATGATTTGGTGTCGATGTAAATGTGGGAGTGGCTTCGCCTTCGTCAACGAATACAAATCAACATTCTCAATGATCATGAGGGGATTGGATGACGAGCGTTGCGTGATTTGTTCACGTTTTTTTCTTAAATAATTGATGGAGTTGAGCCATTATGTTTAAACAGAATATTCCTCAATGTGCAATAAAAAGAGTTGTTGGTTTGATGGGTTCATCAGGTCAACTTGATCGGCCCTTGGGCTTGGCTTGGGCTTTACTGTTGTGCACAATAATTAGGTGTTTCACGGTACTAATATGCGCCGTCTTGTTCACGTGGCAAATTTACACGCGTTGCTGTGTACGCATCTTCGATTGAAAACTTTTGCGCTTCCAAGTCATCATGCGTTCATTCTAAAATGTGCGCGCGTTTAGCAACGCGTGTTCATTTTGCCCTGTCAACAAGATTGCAACAAGGCGATATTACCGTGAAACACCTTATTCAATTTATTGTTGGTATCCGGGCTTTGGTTGTATGCAAAACGGTCTGTTGTTATTGTTACACGGTCAAAACTGGCGAAAATTTTACTTTTGCATCCGCTATGTTTCAGGAGCTAAAATTGCACCAGAATGTTATGCACAAGACATTTACAAGTCTATATCATTATCAGTTAACTGTCAATTTCCCGGTATTTGTACTTGTTATTCCCCTCAAAAAATAGGAAATGTGAAACTCAAAACTACGTGAAAAAAATGGCTCGTTGTGCGCTGGTTTTTGCACTGTTTTCAGACTCCGGTAGGGTTTATCTACCGGTACATGTATGTGACATAGGGCCTCTCTGTAATGGTAGGCAGGATCTTGAAAGGTTTAAGTTATTGAAATTCCTTCAAATGTTACATTTTTAATATCTAAAAGAGCTCGGACAAAGGAAAAAGCTGATTGGTCAATGACCTCAATAGGGTAACTAGAAGAGAAGTTTTAGATTTTTTAGTGATCATGTTTTTTGGCCGTTTGGAGGTCCAAAATAGGCCCAAAAGTTGTGACCTAATACACGCGACAATCAGTAGTCACGTGATCTCGTACTTATGGCATGATTTCTGATAGAACTTTGTGGAGCTGCACTCTATCCCTGTTGCGTGATTTGATGGTATCGTCCAACCGTGACGTTTATGTTGAATATTTATATTGCTTGCTAGGCGCGCGGTGCGTGATTGTATAAAAAGGCGGTAAATTTACCAGTGGGAAAGTACAGTTTTGGCAGTCGTAACCAGAGGAAAATACCTATTAATTAAGAACAAGAATTGGTTCGGGGATTTGAGTACTATCATCACGCGTAATTTTTGCCAAATTAAACTTGCTCAAGAAAATTTGTGAAGAAAAAAACACTATACAGGAATTCATCCGACGAAATTCCAAACCATTTTGATGTGCCAGGCGCCAACCAGAAAATAACTTTCTATAGATTCATGTCGGGCAGCCCTACGGGGCAAAATTTTTACAATGTTTCTGAGGCCGAACGCGAATTTTGTGACGTTAGGGCAAGATTGTCTGAGTTCATTTTGCAACTTGAGCCGAAAAAACGATTCGGAGACAGACATGTACTGTAAGCCCAACTTGTTGGCAGAATTTGGTAATGATCAACCGTATAATAAATACTCATACTGGGTACTAGCGTTGAATGTTTATGATTTTACCAAATTCTCTCTACATTCGTAGTTGCTGCCTTGTACAAATGTGCATGCTAATCATCTACGCCTACCTTTATTACGAAGTAATGTATCTACTACATGGACGCTGTTTATTGGTTGATACATTACGATACGATACAATACATTCATGATGCATATCGCACCCACGAGGCACATCAAGTCTAGTCTACGTACTACCTCGCCGGGCCGCAACTATTTTTTTTAATATCGTCAATGAGCCATATATTTTGCACAGTTTTCGTACTATGTTTTTCCTTTAAAAAAACCTTCAAACCACAAATTAGGAGCAAAAATGTTCCCAAACACTAGAAAATCTTCTTTCAATGAAAAAAATGAACTGCTCGTGATGCATTTTAATTGCATAGATATGTGTCATTTTGTTTACATGCCTTCAGGTGTGTCTTACATTCCTTGCAAAAACCTTTCTAATTTACATCTCTGAAAAACAATAAAACAGTAAAGAAATTGGTTGGTAAGAGTAAGAGGAAAGGCACCCCGTCTAACCTTTAACCTCTAAGGAAATGGGTTTGCAGGATACACATACTGGTAATACATGTAACTTGTACAACACATTGTACTACAATACATTAGTAACCGCCTGGGAACGGGCGGATTACAGTGATCAAAGGACTTGGGCAAGTTGAATGCTACACGTTGTTCGGATCTGTCACTAACGTTAATTAATCATTTTTGCCATTTAATTGCCCCTAATTACTTAATGCAAAAATCCGGCCTAGTCACTGTCTGCTCAGGATCCCTGCCGTTACCATGCTAAATATGACTGCAGACATACAGTATATAGAGATACAGAAATACTATACAGAGATAGCAGATACATACACACATGCGCATTTTTGTATCACTGTGGAGACATGGCTTTGTTCTCATGTACAAAATGGTTAGAAAGTCAAGCACGTTTTTCAAAATGCTCCCATTTTAACTACAATTATTTTCCTGGGTTGAGATTTCGACCCAATACCCTATATTATACCCTAACCCAAACACTAACCCTAACCCACATTCTAACCCAAGTTTTTGAGTAATTTAAGTACAATCCAAAAATCTAATTCGTAAAATGTCTAATGGAGACCTATTCATCTATAGAAATTACCCTTTGGAGACCTTTTCACTCCCATTGTCCCCATTGTGTTCAAGTCTCCAGAGGGTACCGTATTTCGCACCATGTACACACACACAGCTTTACCTAAGTTACATACGTACTGTGGACATTCCTTTGTCTTCGTGTAGTTAAAAAACGTTGACTAAATACTCATTTTTCTCGCTTCCCCAAAACAAATTTACCCTCAAATTTTGATTATGGGCCTCTCAGCTGTTCCTTCTATCTTTTCTATGTATAACCCTAACCCGTTTTTCCTCTAGCGCTCTTTTTCGGAAACTGAAACACGGATTGTGGACCTGGGCAAGTCCACAAACCGTAACCTCTTCCCGCATCGTGTGGACCTATATTGTTCGGAGGTCCACAGTGCGTATGCAAGACTAACTCAGAGATACATGTACACACAGAGATACAGAGATACAGAGATACATGTAGTACAGAGATACATGTACCGATACATGTATTCGCATTTTTGTATCACTGTGGAGACATGGCTTTGTTCTCGTGTACAAAATGGTTAGAAAGTCGAGCACGTTTTTCAAAATGCTCCCATTTTAACCATAGTTTTTTTCCTGGGTTGAAATTTCGACCCAATATACCCAAACACTAACCCTAACCCTAACCCAAACACTAACCCTAACCCAAACACTAACCCTAACCCAAACACTAACCCTAACCCAAACACTAACCCTAACCCAAACACTAACCCTAACCCACATCCTAATCCTAGTTTTTGAGTAATTTAAGTAAAATCCAAAAATCTAATTCGTGAAATTCCCAATGGAGACCTACATGTATTCATCTATAGAAATTTACCCTCCGGAGACGTTTTGTCTCCATTGTACACATTGTGTTCATGTCTCCAGAGGGTACGGTATTTCGCACCAGAGATACAGTACAGAGATACACAGATACAGAGGTTTGCTCCTGTATGTGTTAGATGATTTAGGAGTCCAGTACTACTCCTAATAGATTCCAACAAATCCTGGTGTTGGATCAGAGTGTCACTGAATAGGGATTGTTGGTGTTAAGGTTAATGGCAAATTCCAAGAGATTTTCCATTTAGTTTGAACTGCAACTTCCATAGGATTGTCCATTAGTTTCACCAGGTTTGAAATTCTTGGTGTTCTACCGAATGTTTGTATTTCCTGGTTGAAAAACCCAATGCCTAGGACATCTGCATTGGATGCCATTGAACCAGCAAGAACCTTTTTGTTGATTCAATGTTTGCGGTGTTGCCGTTTGTATATCCTTCCTTTGTGATGTACATTACCCAATAGTGTGGGCTTGTTGTGTCTCTGTTGTTGTCAAGCAGGTTCAAAAGTTTGGAATGTTTGTAAATGTGTCGTAGAACATTGTAGCGATTTCATTGGTACAATTGTACTACATGTACTGTACCAGAATACACGTATGTTGGCCAGTACAGGTATGCTGGCCAGTACATGTATGCTGGCCTGCTGGCCAGTACATGTACATGTACATGTATGCTGGCCAGTACATACCGGTACATGTACTTGTATGTTTGCCATTTGCCATTACATTGTATAGTGGGTATTAATCCTAACAATCCCAAACCCTCCAAATTGAATACAATTTTGCACATGAGTTAGAGTTAATAGGAACAGAATCTATTCACAAAATAATTTGTAAGGAACTTGTTCTTTGGAAACATAATTTTAAGCCACGGAATGCATTTTTAATGACTTTCATTCTAAATGACTGTCAATTAACTTCTACTTGCACATTACAAAAAAATGTAATAACTCCGTTTAAGTAATTAAGTTTGATGAAAAAATATACCTCAGAGAGTTTAAAGCTTCTGATTGGTCGAGACTTGATTATGTGGAGGGCGTTATTTTGTAGTTACGGCCCTGGCATTCAAGAAGAAGTGAATAAATGGCCCCTGAACCAGCATTAATCAAGAATCATGTGAGCCAATGATTTGCCGAAAAACAACAGTCCTACGGTAACTTGTAACAATCACTCGTCAAATCTTGATACTGCACGTGCTATAAATGTAAGCGAATAACGTTTGCATCTAGCGCAGCATTTTTCAAAATGCGCATGTCGTCTGTTAACGTTAGCGCGTTGCTATGTGGTTTGAGAACCATTCTCAATTTATAAACCAATGCACTGGATTCATTGCATTTCTTTTTTTCTTATTTGATTTTTCAGCCATCTGGACATACCATGGCACCAAAGATGTCGAACTGTCCTTCAAAATCGGAGACACTATCCACCTTTTGGAATCCATTGAAGGTTTGTACCGGCTTCGTGTCCAAACAAGAGAGAGAGCCTTGTAGATGGTGATGGTGTATGGGAACTGCTAAGCACAAAAATTTGCTTAGCAAAAAAACTCTTGCTTAGTAAAAGTTGGCCAGTGGCTAGAGTCACTTTGTTACCCATTGCTTCTCTCCACCCAGGAGTAAATGGTACCTGTACCTGTTATTGTGGTTGATTTAGCTGATTTGCGCCGAATTGGCAGCATCAACCTATATACCCCTCAGAGAGCCGAGATGGTATTTGGAATTTGTTGTGAGCACAATGACGGGGGTAATAATGTGAAGCGCTTTAAAACCTTTTGTATAAAGTGCTATATAAGCACTACATTATAAGAAACAAGTAGGCAAGCAGGGTTGGAAGGGAGAAACACAATGGAGGGGTGCTATAGGGAACAGACAAATTGTGGGTGATGTTCAAAGGGAATAGACCAGAAAAAAGGAACAAAGGAGTATAGTAAAAAGTGGATAGAGGAAATTAACAATGTAGATCAAACTATTCAAACATCACTGCTCTAATTTAGAAACCAATATTTTCAGCTAGAGAATAAAACTTAAAACGGTTTGAAAAACTGGTGAGGCATTATGGTAGCAGGTTATCTGTGGGTAGCGGGTTATCTGTGGGTAGCGGGTTATCTGTGGGTAGCGGGTTATCTGTGGGTAGCGGGTTATCTGTGGGCAGCGGGTTATCTGTGGGCAGCGGGTTATCTGTGGGTAGCGGGTTATCTGTGGGCAGCGGGTTATCTGTGGGTAGCGGGTTATCTGTGGGTAGCGGGTTATCTGTGGGTAGCGGGTTATCTGTGGGTAGCGGGTTATCTGTGGGCAGCGGGTTATCTGTGGGTAGCTGGTTATCTGTGGGCAGCGGGTTATCTGTGGGTAGCGGGTTATCTGTAGGTATAGCGGGTTATCTGTGGGTATAGCGGGTTATCTGTGGGTATAGCGGGTTATCTGTTGGTATAGCGGGTTATCTGTGGGTATAGCGGGTTATCTGTTGGTATAGCGGGTTATCTGTGGGTATAGCGGGTTATCTGTGGGTAGCGGGTTATCTGTGGGCAGCGGGTTATCTGTGGGCAGCGGGTTATCTGTGGGCAGCGGGTTATCTGTGGGCAGCGGGTTATCTGTGGGTAGCGGGTTATCTGTGGGTATAGCGGGTTATCTGTGGGTATAGCGGGTTATCTGTGGGTGGGCAATTCCACGCAAGTGCGACACGAGGGTCAAATGTTTTAAATGCTTTTTTCTTAAATATCTTTTGCAAAATTTATAGGGTATATTCTGAAGCTTCTAGAAACGAAAAACAAAATGTTCTAAACCAATTATTTTGTAAGTTACAGCACTCGGAAGTTGATACTATATTTATGCTACCAATCGTAGGTAAAAACACAAAACTCATTTCTTTTGGTATTTTTCATTAGTCTAATGATATTTAATTCATTTTGTGTTAAAATAACAGCTCTCAGTGTCCATTTTTAGGAAAATAACTTTTATTTAAATATGAAATTAATGTTTGATACCCAGGATGTGCCGTCAAAGTAACGCTTTAGGCTTAATGTAATGTCAGTCACAAAAAACTATGATTTTTCCCATAAAAACATACAGGATAACAATTAACATGTACCCTTCATTATTTTCTTAGTATGGGGTCTGGGCAGTGCAATAATATTATCAAGTGGGAAAATAATTGTTATTACAAAATTTGGTGAGTTGAACAAAAGTGTAATGTCAGTCACAATGTAATGTCAGTCACGATATTGTAATGTCAGTCACGTTATTACATAAGTCAATGGAAGATATTTTAAACAGTGGATGGACTGATAACTTGTATATTACCCACAATGAAACTTAATAAAGCTTGTGTAATCCTGAAATAATGCTCTAGGATCCCTCAATTTTAATCCACTACATTGTATCATCCAATATACAGGGACAGGTATAAAGTGAATAATATGGAGTTTTTTTATGAAATATACCTCATTTCAGGCACACTATTTAACATGTTTAACATGAATATTTTTATTTGATTAAACAAATGTTAGACAATATTTATTTTATTTTTGAAATATTGGCATAATTATTACAAAAGTCAAACACTGCACACATTTTACAAGTGTATAAGCAGGATGCCAAAGACAGCAGCAAAAAGACAGGCTGAGTACAGGGAAAACAAATGAAAAATGGGATTGTATGAGGCATACACAAGGAAAGAAATGTAGAGAAACAAAGAAAAAGTAGGCCAAGGAAAAAAGAAAAAGAGAAGTAGCTACATGTATCTGAAACTGATTAGAAGAAACTTTAGACGACGGGAGCATTATAACTTTGATGACTACAGTGTATGTAATGTCAGTCACAACAAATAAAAACTTATAAAATACTGATTTGCTATTACCGGTATACACCAAGCTGTAAATTTACAAATTGAAGTGTTACGTGTAGGGTGGAGGGGTGAGTAGGGGTAAGGGTAGGGGTTGGGGGGGGGGGGGGGGGGGGGGTGGTAAGCCTAGTTTGCTGTACATCATGTGGTGTCTACTTAGACTGTTGCTAAGGAACTTTTATAGATTAATTACTAAACTTTAAAACTAATTATTTACCAGTATATCCACATGGTGTACTGCAAATTGAAAAACAAACCTTAGAATCTTATACATGTACCTATAAACCACGTTGAATGTTGCTCACTGGCTAGGATGGGAAAGTAGTGTACACAAATGTAGGCATGTACCGGTATTTTTAGCACATTTGGAAACATAAGTTTTACATATGTGACCCGGCACATCAAAATCAGGGATAAGTCAGAAAATGACCTTTTGGATATATACATAGTAAGATTGGAAATTATATAAGCTTTCTAATGATGTTCACCACAAGCCTGTAGCTAAGAAGTTATTGACTATGAGATACAGGCTTATGGTGGGTATCATTAGAAAGCTTATGGAATTTCCAATCTTACAATGTACTTATCTCAAAAAGTCATTTTCAACATATTGCTGATTTTGATGTGCTTGATGGTCACAAATATCTTTCCTTCTCTTAATTCTTTGATGCACGTGAAAAGCAATGCGTTATTTTACTGACAAGACTATTTTTACTAAAATCGGAGTAACCATCTCTTCCATTTCAATTTCTTTAACCCTAACTCCCTACCCATTTTTACTTACACATAACCTGAATCCTGCAAAATCCTCCAATATCTAAATTGTTAAAACTCCAAGTAACCTGAATCCTGCAAAATCCTCCAATATTGGTCACTGGTGACCATACAGCCTGTATCCTGCAAAATCCTGCAGTCTTGCCCTGGCTGCAGTCAGTAAAAACCCAAGTAACCTCAATCCTGCAAAATCCTGCGATGCATCAAACTCCAAGTGACCTCAATCCTGCAAAATCCTTGTGTGTCACATTCAGCCTGATAACCTGAATCCTCCATATTCCTGCAGGGGTAAAACCCCAAGTAACCTCAATCCTGCAAAATCCTGCAATGCATCAAACTCCAAGTGACCTCAATCCTGCAAAATCCTGCATTTTGCAATGAGGAATTTGGAGGATTTGGGAGGGTTAGGGTTAATGAAAACCGACTCCTGAATTCAAAATGACAAAAAAACTATGATACGTAAATTATGTATATTTAGCGTTTTTATATGTTTTACATATTTTGTGACTTTTAATGAATGATCCAACCTTTAAACATCTCAAACGTATTATTTTTTCTTTACTATAGCATAAACAAGTGTTTGATACTTCTCTTGTTGACAGAATATTTATTGTTTTCACGTCAAATCAGTGTGGCTGTTAACAGGCATTATGAATATAATGCGTAATGTCAGTCACGGTAATGTCAGTCACGGAGGTTAATTTGCATATTTATTAACAAATTCAATTAGAGTTTTTCCCATCTTACAACATGCATTTGTTACCCTATCAGCTATAATGTTCACATGGATTTAGATCTGTAGCACTTTTAACTTGAAGAGAAATTTTCAAAACGTGGTACACGCTTTTTGGTTGCGTCGCTTTTTGTAATGTCAGTCACAACAGTAAACAACCCCCCTAGTCGGAAAAGCTGAACATCAAATTTCAAAGTTTTAATACTATATTGTGTGTTTGGTTCCTAGTATCCCCCATGCCAAACATGGTTCAGCTGGCTGTAATTGTTTAGGCATTAGAGCTGATTTAATATGCAAAAATAGTAAAAAACGTAATGTCAGTCACGGTGGAATTGCCCCCGTATAGCGGGTTATCTGTGGGCAGCGGGTTATCTGTGGGTAGCGGGTTATCTGTGGGCAACGGGTTATCTGTGGGCAGCGGGTTATCTGTGGGCAGCGGGTTATCTGTGGGCAGCGGGTTATCTGTGGGCAGCGGGTTATCTGTGGGCAGCGGGTTATCTGTGGGCAGCGGGTTATCTGTGGGCAGCGGGTTGTCTGTGGGCAGCGGGTTATCTGTGGGTAGCGGGTTATCTGTGGGCAGCGGGTTATCTGTGGGCAGCGGGTTAACTGTGGGCAGCGGGTTAACTGTGGGCTGCGGGTTATCTGTGGGTAGCGGGTTAACTGTGGGCAGCGGGTTATCTGTGGGTAGCGGGTTATCCGTGGGTAGCGGTTATCTGTAGATTTGTGCGATTTTAATTTCAATTTTTTTTGCCTTTATTGCAGGATGGTACAGAGGCTATGTTTTACCAGATAAGACGGTTACAGTAAGTCGATTTGTGTTACTCTATTTAACCAGTTCGCGCCAGATGACGAATATAAACACAAAGTTTTCCCCAGATTCAAAACGGATGTCGCATAAACACGCCACGAGCAACTTGAGCAAGGCTGGAAATGTCTGTCAGCAGCGAGCAAGGCCTGGAATTGCGTGGGTGTGCTTCTCGGTACTGGCGGCCTGAACCTGCTTCAGTGATGTTAAAATAATCCCGACGCGAACTGGTTAAGGAAGTGCTATAAAAATTGGATTATCAATTTCATAGTTATAGCCATTTTTTATAAACTGTGTACATACATGTAAAGAAAAGTAAGTGACTGTATTTTGTTCCGTACCTACATCAGCTACGTGTAGGAATGGCACTATGGAGTTATTGTTAATCCATTGATACCATTCAAATATATAAATAAAACGTTGAAATATTATAGAAAATCTGATTGTTTGCTAGACATTCCACCTAAACATTGCTTAGTGTATTGTCTTCATAAAGCCACAATGGTCTGTTGCCCTTACTCACAGTAAATACATTTCACGTTCAATTCTTCCTGTGGGTACAAGTTTAATCTTTCCTGAATATGTCTACTCAGAGTTTATTGTATTTATTGACATTGGCATTCACTTCCTGGTTGACTCTGGAAGTACACAGCCAATATGAACCGGTACAAATTGTGTATGGAGTATTTAGAATGAAATGTGAACAACAAAATAATGGATTTTAGATTTTAGCTCACCTCTGAAATCACAGAAAATCTTGTCAAAGGTAGAACCAGTTTACCAATTAGATTAAGATCATGTGAATTAAAATCATGTGAATTAAAATCGTGTGAATAAATATCGTGTGAATAAATATCGTGTGAATTAAATTGTGTGAATTAAGTCATGTGAATTAAGTCATGTGAACTAAATCAACATGAAAATGAGGAAGTTTATTTCCTGGTGTAAACCAATATAAAAACAGCAATTTACAGCTTAAATGTAGGATGCAATATTGGTAATTGCTTGAATTATCAGGAATACTGAGGTGGATTTGGGCGGCTTGTATTTTATAGTAAATATCGTTTAAAATCTGACCTGTCCAAAGTTTAAATGGATGCCGAGAAAAAAGGCAAGAAAATTGGTGTTCATTTTTAACCGGCGTCGTGCAGTTGTTCTTATTTTTATTTCGAGATTGCTGTCATGCAATCTATATAATAATATTTTTATAAAAACAATTACAAGATACATTGTATCTAGCGCATTATTTACTTTCAAAATCCTAATTATTTGTTAATAAAAATGTCCAATATCTGCGAATAATGTATCCTACCTTTAATTAAAACGGCAAAAACCACCAAATTAAGAAGCTTAAAAGTTAAAATGCCCTTTCAATACAAAATTTTAACTAAATTGCATAAACAATATCTGTTAAAAATATATACCGGTACATAAGATAAAATCTTTCACAAAAGGCGTGATAAAATTACACACATCACAGCCACATATTACAAATGATCCGAAGAACTTTTAACAGTTTAGCAAAAAAAAAGGCCAAAACAACAAGGCCAGACACAAAAAATAAGAAACAATATTGTTAATCTGATAATCTCAATCAAAAAGTTTAATCACCACTATCCACCTGGCACCACCATCCACTTTTTCAGCTGGCAGCAACCAAATTTTCTGAAAAAGTTTGTTAAAAATTGTTACAGGGATTTAAAACCTCTGTAGTAACATGTAGGGGGAAAGTCGCTTTGAGAAAATTAATATTCACTATTGTATAGAAGAAAAAAAAGTGAAAGGTACCGTACATGACCCACAACCTCAGAAAAATACTGCAATAATTCGTGGACATATACATATACATATACATGTACCATCTGTAGGTATCTTTCTAAGTGATTTAAGTGGAGGAAAAAGTCCCATTTTGATCTCCCAAAACAACATTTGTTCACATTTATTAACATTTTGCTGGTGTGTGGCTTTCAATATGCAGGAAGTTCATTATTTGAGCGTCAATTGTGGACCTTGGCAGAGCGATACTGCTGTGTTAGAACATGTACAGTTAGTTGTACATGTAGTGCTTGAGGCTAGAATTGTTGCTGGCTTGTTTCAACATACTGTACATACATGTATGTGACCTGTTCCAACGAAACCCGGACAAAGTCGCACAATGTGTTTTGTCACAATGTACTCCTGAAGTCATTTCGGGATGGATTTTACCATTTTGAGGTTTTAGGTTTTCCTAAGTCACTCACTATTAATCTACAATCTCCTCAAATTTGAACAAAATCCGTCTACCAGAAGTGTGTTTTTTTGTCAATTTTGTGAAACATTTGTGTATAGAAATAATATGCTTTTCTGAACTTCAAGGCTGTTTATCTCATAATTAGGTTGTCAGGGTTTTATTACTAAATCCAGACCCCAGGGAAGATAGGGTGGGGGTACATATGTAAATGATACATCATTTTAAAGCTGAGAACCTAGAGAATTTGAAAAAAGCAAAATCTGAAAAACTAAAAAGTCGACTTTGTCTGGGTTTCGTTGGAACAGGTCACATACATGTATGTACATGTACATGTTGATTAACCACTGCCCCCCCCCCATGGTGTTTTGACAAGTTACAGCCCACTGTCAGTTATGCATTTGTATTGTTTGAAGCAGCTTAAAGGTAGGATACACCATTGGTAATTGCTTGAATTATCATGAATGGGTGGATTTGGGGGTTGTATTTTATAGTAAATATCGTTTAACTGACCTGTTTTACAATCATGTGTGATAAGAAAAGCCAGAAAGATGGCGTTTGATTTCAATCGGCATTAGGCAGTGGTTCTCAAGTTGTTCTTGGTTTTTTTGGGATTCCCTTCCAGTGATCACAATTTTTTTTTAAATAAAATTATATTCAACAATTACAGGATATCTAAACCAGCACTCAATTGTTTCTTGAATTGATCATTGCATAAACACACACCTGTATGTAATACAATGTAACAACTTGTTAATGAGTCCTGTATGTTAACTGAATTGCAGGGTGTTTTCCCAGTGTCCCACATACACGTGAATAAACAAGATGAGACCAGCAGCCAAGGGTAAGTCTATTATTATACAATGATTGAGTGTTATCTCAGCAGGTGGCAAACACCTGTATCTTAGACTAGACAACTTTTAAAAAAAATGCGTACTGCATAAAAGTGTGAATCATGTTTTCATTACTCGGGTTATTAACTCTTTTATATGCCAAAGTTGTATATCTACAATCTATTTGATGTACAATCTATTTGATGTACTGTACTACAAAAGTGTCATTACTCGTACTTGTAGCCATACTATTTAGCTTATCACAAGAGGGCGCCATCGTTCTAACGTCTTCTACCATTTCAGGTTCTTGGCACGGGCACTGAAATAGTTAAAGGCATATGGGATCAGTTGCAATTATTGCAAAGCAACCTAACGAGTTATCTAAATGCTTGTAATGTAAAATGATTCCATGTGGCGTTCTGTCTGACAATTAGAAGAAATCTAGACGTGATTTTAATGATTGACTTTATATTTTGGAAAGAATATTAACAAAATTGTGTTTTGCGATGAGGAGCATGGGAAAAAATGGTAAAATCTACTAATTCCACTGAGCTGAACTTCAACTGGTTAGGTTTTGAAAATTCGTTTTTGGATTTTAATATTAAAAACAAAGAAAAGGTATGAATATAAAATGATTCTATACCTTTAACCCCTTAACGCTAGGGAGCGGCTAAAGATGCATCCCGCTAAATCCATCTTGAACGCTGTGGCCAGCTGTACTATGGCCTGTGAGGCAGCTGCACAATCAGGTCCATTGTGCAGTACAGCTTCTAGACAATAGCTGCTGTGTAGTCACGCATATAATCAGGTGCAGTGAGAAAAGGAACGCTGATAATACCGCCATCAAGGGGTTAAGCAAAACTGCTTCCTTGTGTAAAATCTTCATTTTTGTTTCTTTCTTCTTTTGGACCCAGGGAGAGTCAAGTGCTCACAAATAGCCTCATTGAGGAACTAGACATAGTTCTCAATGAGTGGCATCTAGTCTTGAAGGAACAGTTTAGAGTAAGTTATACCAGTGGGCAAACAATAATGCAAAGCTAACGGGATTAATCTAGCAATTCACAGCAATTTTGCATATATATGTGTGTTTTTGTTTCTTTTTTGTATTTAAAGTTTGGTCTTGTAACATGTGCAAATAGCCATACTCCTAGGCCATTTTCCAAACCCCAGCTTAGGCTCCATCCCCGTCTCTGTCACCGGCTCCATCACCATTGCCAAACTGCATGAATGAATCCAAAGACGAAGACGAAGTTGGGGTTTGGAAAATGGCCCTGGATAGAGCTCAAATGGTGTGAGATTTTTTGGACCCCTTTTGAGATGGGGGAAAAATGTTGTTGCATCTAGAGTACTAAATACACATTATTTACATCAATCTGTATTGAGTATTGAGTTGAGCCAGTCACTCATATAATATAATAAGTACTGTAAACTCAGAGGTTGAGTGACACAATAACTCTACGAGTAAGTAGGATCAAGTCTCACTCAAGTAAGCTTTAACAATGTCTTGCAAGTCGACAAACAATCCTGATTATAACATTTCTTAATATTTAATTTATTTAACTTCAGTTCGTACTCGGCGCAAGGCGAACGCGAATGCAAATGTGTGACGTCACAGCAAGTTTTTGTGCTGCGAATCTACACAAGTTGAACACATTTGAGCTCCGGTGAATATTCACAGTGAATGCTTTGTGACGTCAAATTTGCTTTGTATTCACATGAAGTATTTTTGTTCTTGGCTAGAAATTTTCCATGCAGTGGTTTAGTCAGATGCGCATCATCATGTTGGAGTTGATTGAACGACGACAGAAGCTGTTGTCTGGTCAACTGACCCAGGAACCGGCCAGAAAGTATCGCATTAAAGTCACTAATCTAATCAACTGGGGCAATCAGTTGCTGGGACTAGACCTGGTGCCTAGCGTAGACGGCAAGATTGTAGACACTACCAACTCAAGTATTGTGGACCTACACCAAGTAGTAAGTCTGGTATCTTGCTTGTTAATTACCTGCACTTGTTGAGTTAGTTTACTGTCTCCTGACTGATTGAGTGGCTGATAGAGTACTGACTGCATCACTTGAGTACAATCAAGGAGCTCCATTAGGATTTGGAGGTCTAACCCAACTAGGCAAGTTTAGTCTTGTCTTGTTTTGTTTTGTTTTGTTGATGTGATGGCATGTTAACCAGTTCACGCCGTGATTATTTTGACATTGACCGGGTCTTGGCATGAGTGCTCAATACGACAGTGTGCAGCGCCAGTAACTTCCATTATTCCATGTATAAAAAGCAGAGTGAGGGATTGACTTTGGTGGATTTCCCGAACCTAGTAAAGGTAAAAGGCGATAAGGAGTTAGTGTTAGCTCGTTTGTCTGAGGACTGACCTTTGATCTTGTTCATTTGTTACAGCATATCAAGAGTGTTGAACAGACAACTAAGACAGCACAGGTGAGTATATAAGACTGCGTCTGAATCTCTTGTCTATGGCTATTGTCTAGGTATTCACCCATTACAACTACAGTTTGAACATAGACGTAGCCGTAGCTATGAAAGCCTGTTTTGGACACAGCCACAGCCTAAGGCTTAAAGGCTAATGCTGCGTTTCAATCACGTTGTGTTTCTCGTGTTCACGAGTTATCACTAGTCGTATTTTTCCGTACTTACCGCCTAGTAACTCTTGTTCACCAATGGTGAACCTGAGGTAGAATGTCTTTCTCGAGTTCAGGACTTTGCAAGGAATGGAGTACTCGCGCATGTGCGTTGGTTCATGTACGAAGGGACTCAGGACATCAAACTGAATAAAATTAGACAATTATTTTTTTTCTTTCCTAAACTGATACCATGAATTTCATTTTCTGAGCTTATTTTGGGGTCGCGTAACATGGCCTAGTACCACAGACTTGCAGTAAAGAACTGTCATAGAGTAAGGGTTAATCACAAATAATATTCCTCCATGGTGAACCTGCAAGCTGCTTTCACTAATCTATTAACACTTTGCCATGCAAATCCTCAAACATAACTTTATAGCCTTTGTTTACCTGTATTTGTGTTTCACGTATGTTCAGCCTTGGTTTTCAGGCTATCGGTGTTGTACTGGTATTTAGGTTCGTCTATAAATGAAGGGTTCAATTTGTTGTGTCCCTGTTACATCTGACATTAGATATTTTCCTCAATTCAGGACATGTTCTTTGATGATTTCTGCCTTCAATAGTGATTACATAAAAGAGAGTATCTGAAAAACAAATTAAAAGTTTGAAATCATTTTCATTGACACTTGCGTAGGAAATTACACAGGTCATGTATAACCGGGACACCAATAAATGCTACACTTTTGGATCCCTTATTTGACTGACCCATTTGTGTGTACTTTCAAAACCTATAAAGTGTGCATTTCCAAATTGTTATCTGCTTTGGTGATATAATGCTCAAAAGCTGTCGGCAATGGAATTGTGAAAGTAACTGTGAAATTAAAAGTGACATGGTTATAATGTAACCGTAAACAAGCCACTGGTATTGAGAATAAGCAATGAAATTGCTAAGCAATTGACATATTAAAGGGATCGTATACGTTTGGTAATTACGTTAAAAATTAATGGCAATAAAAACTTACTTGGTACAGCAGCTTTGGATAGTATAATGCATTTTTAGAAACTTTTCACTTCGAAGTAATGCGGTTATGGAAAAAGATATCACTTTTTATCCCCAAAAATTTGAATCTGAGAAGCGTTACTGCAGTGACGTTTCTCAGACTGTGTATTCCAATGCAGATTATTTTTCCGGCGTTGACATAACCGCTCCAGATTTTGCAATATCTCAAAATCGCTACCACCTTTTGAAATGAAATTTTTACAGGTTAGTTTTATGGTATATATCTATAACTATATGATTGAAACAAACAGTGGGTTCAAATTACCAAAAGTGTACGATCCCTTTAATTTCGAACTGTGTTCAGTTATCATGGATGATATCACTTCAATGCACAGCCGACTGTCAGAATGAAAATAATGACATTGACACCCAAGTCAAAATGAAATAATTTGTTATAATACCTTCTGATCCAACAAAAGTACAATATGAATTTGCACCAGCATTTTTTGAATTTTAATGATGCATTCTTTTTTAATCCAAAGACGCAATCAGAACAAACTTTGGAAAGTAACACTGTTATCAGATTGTTTTTGTCCACAAACACCTCACCCCCACAATCATGTGAACCTTACTATCACTGTGTGGACATCCTCTGTATTTGTGTAGTTAAAAGAAAATCATCAATCAAATTTCACCAAATACTAATATTTCTCAAACTATAAAGTTGTTTTCAATCCACATTTGTGACTGTTATACCCAAGGATAATCCTCTTCAGTTTTTCTATATGTAACCCGTTTTACCTTTAGCGTTCTTTATCCAAGAGGGAAAACCTTGTGTGGATTTGGCCAAGTCCACAGAAGGTTTCAGGTTTGTGTAAAGTGTGGACATCTTTTGTTACCAAGTCCACACAAAGATAGCAAGGTTCGTACACCCACATTCTACCTCTACACCCCCACTTTCACCCTCACCTTTTAATGTTTTTATTGTGTTTATCTCCACGGTGCTGTATCACCCTATCTGGTCTTGATCCATGTGTGTGTCTGTATGCGCACTGTGGTGTCTCACTATGTGTGTCTGTATGTTTGTCTGCGGTAAGGGGTTTATTGATGCTCAAGGGCTGCTTGGGATGTCATCAGGCAAGCAAGTTACCCCCGTCTCACAGGTGTGTGGTAGGACTTTGGGCACAATTCTTTACTAATATATTTTCATTAACACCGTATACACAGTTTTGTTACTAGAGATTGGGTGGGACTTGAACCCATGACCTCTTGCTTTCTAGTGCAAACGTCTTACCACCAAGCTAGCCGAGCTAGCCGGGGCTCACATTTCAATGTTGATTTACCAAACTCTTTGTTCAGCCCCTCTGTCACATCCAAAGTATCAGTAGTTAGGCTCTACATTCCTGAATCATTCAGAATCTTTCAAACCTCTCAGAATTAAAACAAAACAGGGTTCAAGCTAGGACTTTTTTAGTGCCGGGTAAATTATCAGATTGCGAAGTGTTGCGAGCTCTCGCGCCTCGCGGCCGGGGGTCCAGTTCATTTTTGCATGTTTCTGTGAAAGTCTAGCTAAGTTAATAAAATAAATTACTACATGAACATGATTAACGGGACTTTGTATCTCCTCTTTCTTTTGTGCCCATAATTTGATAAAAAAAATTAATTAAAAAAAAAATTAAAAAAATTGTGCCAGGCGCCACAGCCAATTTGAACCCAAGAGCCGGGCGAAAATTTGCAGTACCGGGCGGTAGCGCCCGGTGCCGCCCACCATGGCTAGAACCCTGAAACAAAATATCTCTGAGGGTTAAGGTTAAGCTTGGACCATTTCTGAATTACTCATTTTTGTAAATTAAGTTGTGCACATAAATTTGGTAAGCGCTATTATTTCTGCTTCGCTGCTTTATGTAATGGGGCTATTGGCTGTTAATCTTACATACAACACGTTTTAATTGACTAAAATATGAAGTCCTGCAATTTTTGTCGCTGGGAACTGATAACCAATGGTTTCAAATTGCTAACTGTGACAGACCGAAGTGAAAGCTGTTGAAGCTACGGCGGCCTTTGCTCATCACATCCACTTACAACTCAAGAACTTTGGCTGCTGTCTTGGGGAGGAAGCACAGGCGTTCTTTGCGTTGTACGACGCCAAGAGCAACAGCTTCATCAGGTGGGGCTGGCTTATTCAATCCTTAGAGGCATGACACTGTCATAGCAAAGAGTTCAAGATTTTGTTTTCTTTCACGTTAATTTGTTATAATCACTGTATAGTATACACAGTGTCGTCCAAGGGTTCGTAAGAAATAACAGTACTGTGGGGGGACCTCAAACCCACGACCTCCTGCTTACTAGTTCGGATGTCTCACCACTCCACTGAGCTTGCCGGGGTTGGTCGCCTGGTTTAAATCGATGCGAAGGTGCATTTGAATTTGTTACAATATGGCAAAAGTACCACTTGTTTACGCATGCCCAATATACATACTGTTGTACAAACTGTAGAGACAAATACATCGCTCTAACAAGCTACTGCATAACCAAATAAACAATTTATGACCTCGTAGTAAAGTTCTGCTGTACTTGCATTGCAAAGTCGCAAAACTTGAACATCAACTTCAACTCTGGTGTGTGTCATTGTAAATGTTTGGTGATGTTGAATTAAATTTGCCCTTGTAATGTAATGTATAAACCATTTTTTAAGAGGAAATGTAGATGATGCTGCTGTATTGTCAGGTTGGGGTCAGGGGGTCAGGTTGGCATAGCGGTTCTTTTCTCACCTTCCACCACTATGACCCGGGTTCAAATCCCACCTGGACCAATATTTGGATTAGGTTTTCAGTCCCTGCCTGATTATGTGGGTTTCCCCAGAATATAATTCTGGGGTTTTCCTCCCACCACTAAAACTCTAATTCCTTCCACATCTTCTACGTGGGGATTCGAAATAAGTCAACAATATTTTTGTGGGTTATCCAGGCCAATTGTCAAATAAATAAAAATTGTAAGTATAAAGTATGTTATACTTACTAATTTCTGGTTCATTTTGTTTCCAGCGAGCGTTATCTTGCCAAGTTCAACAAGCTAGGCGTGCCCGACAACATTGAAAAGATTGGCAACCAGTGCACGATATTCTGTGTAAGTGACTTATAGTGATTGCAAACTACTCTCAGCAAAACTGAAAGTTGGGCACCTTACTTGGTCCTGGCAAATTCCAGCATTGTGTAATGTCTGGGACAGTTTGAATAAACCTGAAAATGTTTTTTTTTTTCTTATACATCCTTACACATGTACATCTATCATCATCATCATCATTTATACATCCATCATCTACCAATGGTCAAGGAGATTACAGAGTAGGAGTTTGGGATCATTTAAGATGCCGGCTTAGTCTCCTAACCTCTGATAAGAGGGACCAGGGGGTTACACGTCGGGACCTGTGGGTTACACGTCGGGACCTGCGGGTTACACGTCGAGACTTGCGGGTTACACATCGAGACTTGCGGGTTATACATCGAGACTTGCGGGTTATACATCGAGACTTGCGGGTTATACATCGAGACTTGTTCAAGTTTATGAAAGAGCCCATTTAAACCTTTTTGTAGATGGGGGTCCCAAAGATAACCAAACTTTAAGGTATTAAGAGCAACTCTCATCAACCCAAAAGAACTTGTGTTTATATTTTACATTGTTTTTTATGTATATTCAGGATCTAAGCAACAAGGATTTAGCCCGGGACCTTTATCTGACCTGCCATATCATCAGGGTGGGATCCATGCTGTCCTCAAACAAGAAGCATGTCTCCAACTTCAGGAGACCTTACGGTTGCGGCGGTAAGTTGAGAATCTATTTAAGTATTTTGAAAATTGAACAAACAAATTGACTAGAGCGGTCCAGCCCTGTGTTGTTGATTTCCTAAATTAGTAAATTTCTTTGTTCAATTTCCACATAGCCAGCGTTCACGCCTAAAATCACGATACTAGCTACGTTAGCAATGTTGCATTGACCTTGGAAAGAGCAAACAGAGATTACTCAAAGATGATACAGCTTTTTTTTCAATACAAGTGAATCACTGGGGAAACTGACTACATGTAGGTGCAGTTTATACTATTTTGAAAATTAAACAAAAAATAAAAATTGACTAAAGCGAGGTTTGAACCAGTGATGCTTTTTCCAAGCGATTTATATTGGAGGGGAGAGGTTGCATGATGGCAATAAGCCATATGCGCGTGACCCTGAGTTAAATTTGAATAACATCTGGTACACTGACTTGCTCACACAGTTGTGAACCACATAACGACCGAGGATCGATATTGTGTTTTCCTTTGTTTCTTTACTATACCCTAACCCCATTACTTAGCGCTTGCCCCAACGATCGAGGACCGAATTCGGACAAGCAAACCGTCCTTCGAGGATCCTTTGTTCCCTTTTGTGTTTCGATCCTCGATCGTAATACGATACAAGAACACACAGCTTGGCACAGTTTCACTTTGAATTCTCCAGACCAAAGACACTGTACAGATTTCTTCTGGTGTACCTTTGGTGTTTTTTTTCAAAGTAAAGAAGTTACAAGTTGGCTACCTCTAATTCTGTTCTCATTTGACTATTCTGTTTTACTCAGTGTACAGTCTGACGCCTGTTTTGACAGAACCATTCCATGATATGTCATCTGCGACTAAGGAAGTCGATACTGTCATGAAGATTTTGTAAGTCTTAACTCTTTCTTTCTCACTGATGCCAAATGGCAACACAATTTCCCCGTGCAAGTCCAGTTGTTGGGATATAAAGGGTTAAGCTGTGTTCCCATTGGACATTGGACATTGTTTTTCTGTGACCTTGCAAACATTTTGCACGACGTGCCTTTGTGTAATTCTACCATGCGTTCCCACTGGGACTTTGTTTTACCGCAACTGAATGTTTATCCGGCCTTGCGAAGCTGGCGGAATGTCGCACATTACTGTCGCTGATAACTTGCCGTGGCTGAGTGGAAACTTTCCGCGACCACTTTAGTCGTGGTAGTTTTACATCACTGTCGTGGTACATTGACAAGGACGTTATAGTCTACCACGCGTTCCCATTGGATTTAATTTGGTCATTCTACAGAAAAGTCATGGTCCAGTGTAAACCAAAAAAGTCAAATGGAAACACGGCTAATAACACTGCATCCATGAATGCAAGTAGTTTATTTCAACACTAAGCGTTGAAAGGAAGATAACAATTTGGCCCCCTATTGCGTTTTTTAAATGAAAAGCTCTCTTCATGAAACAGAAACTAACTTTAGTAGCAAAAAAAGAAGTTCAAGAATGTGAGGCGTTCTGGCAAAATGAGACGGAACTGGGAACAAGGCACATTAGAGAAAACTGCAAAATAATGAAAAATCTGAAATATATTACATTTTCAGATTTATTGATATTTGTAATCTTTGGTATGCCTATCTAACTTTAATTTGGACAGAAATAGTGCGGAAGTAGTGTAAAAGGAAAGACAATTAGCATTTGTCCATATCGCATCTACAAAACTCAAAACTATCCTATGTTTGAAATAGGATAGGTAAACAATCCAAAACATGAAACGTTTGAAAGTTTAATTTGATTCTGTGTATAAACCTACAGTCACGGATTAGCAGAGACAGAGTTTTATCAGCTGCATGATAACATCATCCGTAAACAATCCAGCAAGACAGGTACGAAGGGGTACGACAGATACGACAGGTACGACATCGGCATCTCGCTGTCACTACGCATGCTACACGGCCACTTTGACCAGCTCAAACGTGACATGCCGCTGCTGTTTCGTGTCTCAACCACACGCAAGCTGGGTTTCTCTGATATCATCATGCCAGGTATGTGGCCATTGTGTGCTTACGGGCCCCAGTCTATATGTGACCTGCTCCCACGAAATCAGAGTAAAGTTGACATTTTGATATTTTGAAATATTGGGATTTCCAGATTCTTTTAATTCTTGGCTTTAAAATGATATATAATTTATTCGGTAGGGTATTTAAAAAATATTTAATATTGAGCAAAACCAGCGGTTATTACAAACATCAAATTAAGAATTTTTAAGAATTATTTTCGCTACAATTTACTTTTTGGTTATGCTCAGTATCTTTTGCAAAAAATTGTATCATGCCAAAACCCCCAAAACGATTACCCACTGTCAAATCAGCTATTTTCAATCATAACTCAATACAGCATAGCTCGACTTTACGCCGTTTTCGTGGGAGGAGGTCACATATGTGACCCACTCTGCAAAAATGTGTCTGATGTCCCATAATACAGTTTCACATGCAGGGCTGTTTAATGTCTCAGAGGTGATTTTACATCAACAGGATTCTGCATAATGCAAATGAACCATTACCTTGCGGGCTAGCGTGTCTTGATGAGTTTTTTCATTCTATTTCTAATTGTTTATTGCTTCGTTGTTTTTTCCATTCTATACTAGGTGACGTGAGGAACGACCTGTATTTGATGCTTGACAGAGCAGAGTTTGAGAAAGGGCGTAAGACAGCCAACAGGAATGTGGAAGTCACTGTGCATGTCTTAGATGGCAATAACAAGACGATGGTAGGGACAAATCTGCCATCTTAGATTCAGTTGGTTTGAGCTTTTAACATGATGGTAGGGACAAATCTGCCATCTTAGATTCAGTTAGTTGGAGCTTTTAACAAGATGGTAGGGACAAATCCGCTATCTTAGATTCAGTTGGTTGGAGCATTTAACATGATGGTAGGGACAAATCTGCCATCTTAGATTCAGTTTTGTTTTGTGTTTTGGTCCAATAGAAATGCATCTGGCTGGGCGGAGATGAGACAGAGACAGACGAGTATCGGTCCACTATCTACTACCACACCAACCAACCCCATTGGGTAGAGAACATTCGTCTTAGTATCCCCATGGAGATGTTTAAGGATACTCACATCCGACTAGAGTGTCGTCAATGCTCCACTAACCGCGGGGAGAGAAGTCTGTTTGCTATGGCCTTCATGAGGCTGATGAAGGAGGACGGAACTACCTTAGAGGACAGCGAGCACGAGCTGTTTGTCTACAAGGTAGGCTGGATTAAGGCTGGATTTAGGTTGGCCTTCATGAGATTAATGAAGGAGGACGGAACTACCTTAGAGGACAGCGAGCACGAGCTGTTTGTCTACAAGGTAGGCTGGATTAAGGCTGGATTTAGGTTGGCCTTCATGAGATTAATGAAGGAGGACGGAACTACCTTAGAGGACAGCGAGCACGAGCTGTTTGTCTACAAGGTAGGCTGGATTAAGGCTGGATTTAGGTTGGCCTTCATGAGATTAATGAAGGAGGACGGAACTACCTTAGAGGACAGCGAGCACGAGCTGTTTGTCTACAAGGTAGGCTAGATTAAGGCTGGATTTAAGGCTGGATTTAAGGCTGGATTTAAGCTGGATTCAGGCTGGATTTAAGGCTGGATTTAAGGCTGGATTTAAGGCTGGATTTAAGGCTGGATTTAGGTTGGCCTTCATGAGGCTAATGGAGGAGGACGGAACTACTTTAGAGGACAGCGAGCACGAGCCGTTTGTCTACAAGGTAGGCTAGATTTAGGCTGGATTTAAGGCTGGATTTAAGGCTGGATTTAAGGCTGGATTTAAGGCTGGATTTAAGGCTGGATTTAAGGCTGGATTTAAGGCTGGATTTAAGCTGGATTCAGGCTGGATTCAGGCTGGATTCAGGCTGGATTTAAGGCTGGATTTAAGGCTGGATTAAGGCTGGATTAAGTCATCTTGAGGGTGGCTTTAGAGAAAGCTGGATTGCAAAGGAAACATTTGCAATATGGTCGAGCCGAAGACTTGTGAATACATCTTAGGCCGAACATCCATGTGTTGATCGTGCATTAATCGTAGTGCGTACTGCGTGATGCGTAAAAGAATCAGTTGTTAACCAGTTCGCGCCGGGATTATTTTAACATCACCGAGCCGAGGGGCGGGATTATTTTAACCAAACTCGATCCAAAGCGGGTTCAGGCTGATAGTGCCGGGAAGCACACCCACGTATTTTCGGCCTTGCGCGCTGCTGACATACATTTCCGAACTTGAACTTGGCGTGTTTATGCGTCATCCGTTTTGAATTTGGGAAAAACTTTGAGTTTATATACGTCATCCGGCGCGAACTGGTTAAAAAATCAAATGGCATACGTCCTTAATAATAATAATAATTATAATCATCGTGCTTTGTTGAGGCTTATCTTTCTTTTTTTGAAGCCACTGCTTTCTCTTCATTGGAGCTTTTACGTCTGTTCAGTGTGCATAGCCAAATACCTTGCTTCAATTTATTGCTGCCTGAAATCATGTCACAATGACAGTCATTTTATTTATTTTTTTGACAGTGTTCTGAGAACCAGGATTTTAGCGACATGTCATACCTCAACCTGCCGTTCTGCACCCAGGAAATTGCCAACCGCCGAGCTTCCCCTGTGTTTGGCAACAACACCTACAGTAGGAACATGAAGGAATCACTGGTAGTCCACACCATCATCTGTTCCACCAAGCTCACGCAGAACGGTAAGTTTGTGACCTCGTGTTGCGTTCCAATCGCGTCATGTTTCTCTGGTTCATTGTGAATTGCTCCTTGTTCAGTAGTGGATTGCATTCTAAATGCTACTCTCTAACACAGACGCGCACACATTGTTGGGAACTACATAACGATCGAGTATCCCCAATTGTGTTTCCCTTTATTCCTATGTTATACCCAAACCCCATTACCTTAGCGCTTGCCCCAACGATCGAGGACCGAATTCGGACAAACAAACCGTCGATCGAGGATCCTTTCGTAATACGATACAAGAGCACCCAGTTTTACCTTACATACGTACTGTGGACATTCCTTTGTCTTCGTGTAGTTACAAAACGTTGACTAAAACTCATTTTTCTCGCTTCCCCAAAACAAATTTACCCTCAAATTTTGATTCTGGGCCTCTCAGCTGTTCTTTCTATCTTTTCTATATATAACCCTAACCCGTTTTTCCTCTAGCGCTCTTTTTTCGGAAACTGAAAAACGGATTGTGGACCTGGGCAAGTCCACAAACCGTAACCTCGTCCCGCATTGTGTGGACCTATATTGTTCGGAGGTCCACTGTGCGTATGCAAGACTAACTCACACAAGTTAGTTGTGTGTGAAAGGACACCTGTGCGCGCCTGAACTCATACTTGACTTCAACACATCTGTGCAAGTTTGCAAAAGGCGTGAACTCCAGAAGAAAATTACACCTCGAGTTTATAACTGGTGAACACGAGTTCACAACTGGTGAACACGAGTTACTAGGCGATAAGAACGAAAAAATACGACGAGTGATCTCGTGAACACGAGAAACACAACGTGATTGAAACACAGCATAAGAGCATGAGTAGAGTACCTTTTTGTCTGAGGTCAAAGGTCTGAGGTCAAAAGTTGTAAAAGAGGCTATATTTGTAAAAATTAGTCGGTCTGAAAATTTGAAGTCTAATTGCAATCAAACTTGGGTCGTGCATGCAATATTGTAACCTTTATTTGATGCGCCTGTCAAAGGTCAGATACTGTGGTCAAAGGTCATGTGAGGTCAAATTGTAAACTATGGTCATCACAAAGGCAGGCGAGACATGTGGTTCATGTTTGGAGTTTGAACTCCAGAATATAAATAAATGAGATTGAATGAAAACATGCCTTACGAAGATCTTTTGGTATTGGAGTGCAATGCAGGGCACGATTGTTTGCCAGTCTGAACTTGTTTATTTAGGACACATTATTTGATGCCTTCTATCTTTAATAGCAATTACATCAAGCAATTTACCTTAAAAACGAATTAAAAAAGAAAATACAAAAAAATACAAAAATTCAATTTCACAGTCAATTGCACTTGCATGGGAAATGTAGGAAATCACACAGGTCAGGTGTAACCGGGACAGAGTGGGAAAACTGCTCAACCGTGGGTCAAGTTCAAAATATATATAACGACAACTATGAATTGCTTTACCCAATTGGACTTGAGCCTTGCCTGTTTTCTGAAGGGGGCGGGAAAGAATGGCGGGCGAGGCGGGAAAGAAGGGCGAGGCGGGAAAGAAGGGCGAGGCGGGGAAGAAGGGCAGGGCAGGAAAGAAGGGGATGGGGATGAGAGCCTACCTCTGATAATATTAAAATTAGAACCCCTTGCTTTTTGCTTTTTCTAGGCATGTAAAATTATGATTTCCTCCTTTTTTAGTGTTCCTGTTGAATCTGTTGAAATGGAAGGCTCATCCAGAGCGCTTGAAGGAGACGCTGCATAAAATCACCAAAGTAGGAGGTCAAGAGATTGTACGGGTGAGTCGGAGAAAAACAACTGTGGTATGACGAGTTGGCCACAAAACCTAGTCGAAGGGGGGGGGGGGGGGATAGAATATTATGTTTTCTCATAATATACAGCATTCACACTCTTAAAACTTAGTGGTAGTTGTCAAGCACCATTCTTTATATTTTAAGAACTTATGCAGCTGCAAACGATACAAATCCACAACTGACAAATCCTAAAACTTAAAAACCTATTTTGTTAAGTACCATGGACTCGTGGTCTGGAACAATAATTGAACTCTTGGTCTGTGGGACATTCTGCATGTTGTGGGTTCAATCCCAGCCTGGGGTTATGGTGCATGTGCCCTTGGACAAGGTACTCTGTCAATCATTGCTTCACTCCAATGGATACCTGTGACTGCGAGGGCAGAGATGGTTTATTGTGATTGATTTAGCTGCCTTGCGCCGAAATGGCAGCATCGAGCTGTATACTCCCCAGGGAGCTGAGATGGTATTTGGAATGTTTGGTCCAGTGAACATGGGTACTAATAATTTTAAGCACTTTGATCAGAGTTAAAAGTGCTATATACAAAAAAATAAAAAAATAAATAAAAATCTGTAATTATTATTCTTCTTTAAATTTGATGACTATTATAAATTGTATACATTGTTGACCTCTTTTGATCACACAGATAACATTACATAGTTTAATTTAAAGACTAGTCATTTTTTTGTACCAATTCAAGACGTTCACATAAAGAGTGATTGGGGACTGGCAAGAGTTTCACTACAAACATAAAAAACCAAAAGCAGCGTAATTCCTTTGGTTCCTCCGTCAGGTTCTTCAAGACATTCTGGATGCGCTGTTCAACATCCTCGATGAGAGAGCCTCTGACTTTGAGAGAGATGTCTTTGATGCCCTAGTCTACATCCTGGGCATCTTGGGCGACACTCGTTTCAAGTCTTTCACCACCGTGTTGGACACCTACATCGAGAACTTCTTTGCCAGCACGCAAGCACACATGTAAGCTCACATAGGAGATTTTCAAGAGCCCAATTTAATGGCTCTGCTTATTACTAAAGCCTGTGTTTACGATCCTTACGTCGTGAAAGGAAAGTATTTGGAGAAACCATATAATCACAGAATCTCTAGTTGGATATCATGTGGGATATTTCCATTTCCAGAAGCCAACATTTCTAGCCATTTCTTTAGCCTAATGTTCTTTCTTTTTTTCTTGAAAATCCTACTTCGTTGTTTCACAAGTCTGACAAATGAAATCTTATTGAATATTTGTCTTGCAGTGATACACACTGTCACAAGTCAATCACCCAATGAAGAGTTTTAGGTACAGGAGTACAGTACTGCAACAGTACTTCCAAGAGCTTTAGTTGTGAATAGAGCACAAGTCCTGGGTACAGACCTTACGAGGCTTAGGATGCTGTGGGCATGGGGGAATATCAACGAATACTACTCCTGAAATCCCGCAATAGTCTTGCTTTTATCCTGGTTTTGCCTTCCAAAGTCCTATTTTTGTTCTTAATTTTTTTAATTTTTTTGTCCTACTTTTGTATTATATTTATAACCTGGGTCTGATAAGTGGACTAGTTCTGCCATTTTTCACAATATTATCTCAATTCATAAAGTTTTGTTCTAAACCATACCAATTTTTGTTTTTAATTGTTGAATTTTGATCAACATGTGTTGGCTATTTTTTATTGTGTGCACTACATGTGTAGTTTAATCTACATCTCTTCATGTTTTCATTTTTGTCTCTCCCAGGTTTTTAGTGAAAGAGTTAAAGCGATACATTGATAACTCTATGATAGAGAAGGCTGAGATTGTAGTCAGTACCCTCAAGGCCGTGCAGAACCTATTCAAGTTTATCTTCAGGTCACATGTCTTGTACCAAAGGTGAGATAATTGTTTTATATAATTGTTTGATGCAATTGTTTTATATAATTGTTTCATATAATTGTTTTATATAATTGTTTTATATAATTGTTTTATGTAATTGTTTTATGTAATTGTTTTATGTAGAGTTTACTCCAGACCTTTGAAGTTTATTTACACAACTTTTGTCGTCGGTGCAGAAATGTTGAAGATGTGAATAAAAACGCAAATTGAATTGACTGATTCCGAGTTTATAAACCAAGTTTAGCATGGCAATGACATGACATGTAATACCCAAGGTGAAGCAGTCAACAGTTGTTCAATGGCAAATGCTACAGCAGCCTATTATATGTATAAACCCAAACTGTGAGCCGTGTTATAATGTACATAGTAGGTAGTGGATATTGGCTGCGAATGTAACGTCAAAACAATTTCAAAGTGAACAAAGCCGGTACTTGAACCTGCGTCTTTCAGAATACTGGACCTGCGCTCTACCAACTGAGCTATCTTGCCCTATGTTGGCGGTCTCCCAAATTGTCAGTATATTTGTTCGAGGGCGCTAGTAAGAAGTCATCAACACGAGAATGCCGTGTGGTGTTTGTTTTATTTGCGTATAATATCAAAACAATCACATAAATTTGCACGAGGTTTAGACAAGGCCTTGAGATCTTAAAAAGTGGATCTTTAAGTGCTATTTGTTATTTTTTACCACCATTTTTCCAGTTGACATATTTTTACCAATAAAATTAATTTATTTACTTTGAATGAGACGTCATCAAGAAATCTGCCTATATTTGGTTATGGAATAATTACATTACAAATTTAGAATTCTTAGTATTTTTATATTTTTCCATTTCTCCTATCCCCCCAACCCCCCCTCACCCTGACTCTGACTTGGCAGGGCGACAGGTGATTTACACGACGGCAACATTCAGGACAGCATGCGATGTCTGTTTGGCTCAATGAATAAATTAATGACGCACACAGAGGATAAACTCCAGCTACAACAGGTAAGTCAGAATAAAACCCTTCCTAGTCCCAGAGCTCAGCGACTTTTAACCAGTTCGTGCCGGGATTATTTTAACATCACCGAGCGAGGCGCAAGATTATTTTTAACGAAACTCGATCCGAGGCGGGTTCAGGCTGATGGTACCAGGAAGCACAACCACGCATTTCCGGCCTTGCTCGCTGCTGACAAACATTTTCGACCTTGTTTGTGACGTGTTTATGTGTCCTCCGTTTTGAATCTGGGAAAAACTTTGCATTTATATATGTCATTCGGCGCGAACTGGTTAATTATAATTTTAATCACAGTAGTAATAGAGTCCATCGTAGTCCACAAAAGGTGGTACAAATACAACCTCCTAAATTTACCCATTTCTGACAATTCAAGCTCCTTTTTAAAACCAATATTGCATACGACCTTTAAGTATTTGACTCGACTTGAGTGTCTTTACCTTTTCTTCATATTGTTTGTTTGTTTGTTTTGCCCCTCAGTTAATTCTCTTGAAGAACTTTAGTCACATAGCCACTGAGCTACAGGTCATGTACTCCCCTCCTGAGGTGACTCAGTTTATCATTGAGCTCTTGGTGCACATGCCTGTCAAGGACCTACCACCCGATGTCTTAAGAGCTAAACTGGGCTTCCTGTTAGAGACTATTAACACTAACCTCTTCAAGGATTCCTGTGAGTTTGAGCCTCCCAATCCAAAATTAAAATGCCACAAATGAAACATGTATTTTGAAGATTATTGCCTGTACTATATTGAAATGCAGCTTATTTGTCACAATACTCAACTGTTCAGTTGTTACTTTTAACTGAAAAATACACAACAATTACTTTGTCCGAGTACCAAAAAAAAGGTTTTGCAAGACTGAACATGTCTTTTAGTAGTACCTGCTACAAAAAAAACACATTACCCTTTTTTTCTCAACTTTCTTAGCACAATATACGGGAAAATTGGTATAGAATGCATACCATACAATAGACCTTATACCTAGCGGCCATCTTAAAGGTCATATTTTGTTATTTTATTCAGTAACAATGAATGCACAGAATGTTAACTCATGCATATCCCATCAATACAAAGCCATCGCCCTCATAGATGGCTGCTACGGACAAGGTCTATACAAAGTTTAGTTGAAAATCTGTTCTTTGCGTTGTTCTACCTCACTCCAATAGAAAAACTCATTGCATTGAACAAAAATGCGTTTGAAAATACAAATGTTCCAAAATGTGAAAACGAAACGTGACTGTTTTTTAAAACCTGTTTATTTACAATCTTATTCACACTGCAGAACTTGATTACATTTGGGGCACTGGTAGATAAGCTTTTAGGTTTTAAATGACCACAATCTATTTTGTTTATGTCAATCAGCATTAGCCTATTTGTGAAATCGGCCTATTTGTGAAATCGGCCTATTTGTGAAATCGGCCTATTTGTGAAATCGGCCTATTTGTGAAATCGGCCTATTTGTGAAATCGGCATATTTGTGAAATGGCTAAATGTTTAAATGGTCCTTAATATATTTGCAGTCAAATCATTACTCCTTCCTATTAGCAACCATTCACATAATACATTCACTTGCCACTTTTAAACCTCTTATATGTAACAATCAGATGGATTTGGAAATGTGACGAATAAAGAATTTAGTCACAGACTAAACAGGTAGTCACAGAGTTAACAACTTTCTTCTTCTTGTTTTGCTCTTATTTATTTTGACTCTTCTTTATTTTGACTCTTCCTTATTCTGACCCCTCAACCCAGTGTCGAGGAAGTTTCTGTTGGAACCCTGCGTTAAACAGCTGAGGTTACACATCGAGAATCGGGAGGAGAGTGCTATGTGCGTGGACATCTTGAGCAGCATGCTGGCAAGCCTCTACAAGATATCTAAGGTCAGTCAATATACACATATACCATGGTTTGGCGGTCAAATAGATGGTTATATTTCCCAAAGGCATTGAGGACCAGGAGAATAGTGCTAGGTGTGTGGACATCTTGAGCAGCATGCTGGCAAGCCTCTACAAGATATCTAAGGTCAGTCAATATACACATATACCATGGTTTGGCGGTCAAATAGAAGGTTATATTTCCCTAAGGCATTGAGGACCAGGAGAATAGTGCTAGGTGTGTGGACATCTTGAGCAGCATGCTGGCAAGCCTCTACAAGATATCTAAGGTCAGTCAATATACACATATACCATGGTTTGGCGGTCAAATAGAAGGTTATATTTCCCTAAGGCATTGAGGACCAGGAGAATAGTGCTAGGTGTGTCGACATCTTGAGCAGCATGCTGGCAAGCCTCTACAATATATCTAAGGTCAGTCAATATACACCTATACCATGGTTTGGCGGTCAAATAGAAGGTTATATCTAAGTCAAGTCAAGTCACTGCACAAATACGGCATGGTTTGGGGGTTTAATAGCTGGATATATATCCCCAAGGCATAGATGGTCAACATATCATGGGCTCTTGGCACAAGTACCCCCCCTCAGCGAAAAAAAAAGGAGAGTTAAGAAGTTCATATCGACGCCATCTTACCTGACTTCAATTCAAGTGTCTGGTCCCTACTATGATATTCTTAGTGAAAATGCAATTCACCGTCTCTGTATTTATGTTGCAGACAGAGTCCGTGGACGCTGACGTGAGCATTATGGTCAGCTACTACTGGAGAGCATTCTAAACATGGTTAGGGTTAGGGTTAGAGGAAGACTAGACTGATTACCTTCTCTGTATTTATGTTGCAGACAGAGTCTGTGGATGCTGACGTGAGCACCATGGTCAAGCTACTACTGGAGAGCATTATGACGTGAGCATTATGGTCAAACTACTACTGGAGAGCATTCTAAACATGGTTAGGGTTAGGGTTAGAGGAAGACTAGACTGATTACCTTCTCTGTATTTATGTTGCAGACAGAGTCCGTGGATGCTGACGTGAGCATTATGGTCAAGCTACTACTGGAGAGCATTCTAAACATGGTTAGGGTTAGGGTCAGAGGAAGACTAGACTGATTACCGTCTCTCTATTTATGTTGCAGACAGAGTCCGTGGACGCTGACGTGAGCACTATGGTCAAGCTACTACTGGAGAGCATTCTAAACATGGTTAGGGTTAGGGTTAGAGGAAGACTAGACTGATTACCTTCTCTGTATTTATGTTGCAGACAGAGTCCGTGGATGCTGACGTGAGCATTATGGTCAAGCTTCTACTGGAGAGCATTCTAAACATGGTTAGGGTTAGGGTTAGAGGAAGACTAGACTGATTACCTTCTCTGTATTTATGTTGCAGACAGAGTCCGTGGATGCTGACGTGAGCATTATGGTCAAGCTACTACTGGAGAGCATTCTAAACATGGTTAGGGTTAGGGTTAGAGGAAGACTAGACTGATTACCTTCTCTGTATTTATGTTGCAGACAGAGTCCGTGGATGCTGACGTGAGCATTATGGTCAAGCTACTACTGGAGAGCATTCTAAACATGGTTAGGGTTAGGGTTAGGGTCAGAGGAAGACTAGACTGATTACCGTCTCTCTATTTATGTTGCAGACAGAGTCCGTGGACGCTGACGTGAGCACTATGGTCAAGCTACTACTGGAGAGCATTCTAAACATGGTTAGGGTTAGGGTTAGAGGAAGACTAGACTGATTACCTTCTCTGTATTTATGTTGCAGACAGAGTCCGTGGATGCTGACGTGAGCATTATGGTCAAGCTTCTACTGGAGAGCATTCTAAACATGGTTAGGGTTAGGGTTAGAGGAAGACTAGACTGATTACCTTCTCTGTATTTATGTTGCAGACAGAGTCCGTGGATGCTGACGTGAGCATTATGGTCAAGCTACTACTGGAGAGCATTCTAAACATGGTTAGGGTTAGGGTCAGAGGAAGACTAGACTGATTACCGTCTCTCATTTATGTTGCAGACAGAGTCCGTGGACGCTGACGTGAGCACTATGGTCAAGCTAGTACTGGAGAGCATTCTAAACATGGTTAGGGTTAGGGTTAGAGGAAGACTAGACTGATTACCTTCTCTGTATTTATGTTGCAGACAGAGTCCGTGGACGCTGACGTGAGCATTATGGTCAAGCTACTACTGGGGAGCATTCTAAACATGGTTAGGGTTAGGGTTAGAGGAAGACTAGATTGATTACCTTCTCTGTATTTATGTTGCAGACAGAGTCCGTGGATGCTGACGTGAGCATTATGGTCAAGCTACTACTGGAGAGCATTCTAAACATGGTGATGTCGCTGGATGGAAAGACCACCACATTGGTAAGAGTCTTGCATCATTTAATGGCTCGTGTTCCAGATGTTAGTTGAATTGAATACAAGAAATGTTTGACAAAATAAATGGTTTTTTTCTCCAGATGCAATTGTCTGAATCATGGCAGCCTTCTTTTTTCAGAAGGGGAGGCATTAGTGACGGTAAAAAAAAAGAAGCTAAATAACGACAGAAGCCTATAAGTAAATGCTACCAGTCTGTCAAGTATTCTTATTTTTCTTACGTTTCGTAGTTTTCTTACCTTTCCTAGTTTTCTTACCTTGCTTCGGGAACTGCCTTCTTTACTTTTTTCGTTAAATTTCTCTTTTTTAAAACTTTATTTGTCCCACCACTTAAAAATAATGACACTGAATATATTTTTTATAAAATTGTTAGAGGTGGAAATAAACCCCAGCAGAATATTCTGGGGGAAACTGACGGAATCAGACAGGGACTGAAAACCCAATCCACATATTGGCCCAGGTGGGATTTGATCCCGGGTCATAGCGGTAGAAGGCGAGGAAGAAACTGCTACGCCAACCTGACTCTCCATTTACACTGACTGCCGTTCCCTTCCGTTCCCTTTTTCCCCTAGTTCCTCTGCATCTCTTGTCTGCTGGACCTGCTGCGACTGATGAAGGAAGCCCACTACCAGGAACTAAAGGCCAGCCTAGGGGACCAAGAGAGACACCGAGACTTCCTCAAGAAAACACTGAGGGTCTTCAAGGAGCTGTCAGGAAGGCAGATCTACCCGGGAGACTGGATGGCTATGAGAATGCTGGCCAACAGGTAAAAACAGGATATGGACAGCTATTTACAAGTAGCCTGTTTGAACTATTGCAGGCACAATACGATGGTACTCTTTGAATATATATTTGTTTGGTTAAAAAAAAATTGTATTTTTTTTCTTCAAATAAAATTTTAAATTTAATTTGAATTTTTTTTATAAAGTGCATCATTCTTGAGTACTACAGCATTCACCAATCTGCAGAAGAAATGAATTTAACATTATAAAAAATGTACAAGACAAAACTATTTATTGAAATATGAAAAGCATGTCATGTACACCTATAACCTATATACTGTTTTGTTGTAGTGTAATACTGGTTGCAACAAAGCGAGTATCCAGCGATCTCTCCAGTACATTCTTGACTGCTGAGAATTCCAATGTAGAGGTAGGTGCTGGTTTAATCCTTGATTGTCTTGACCCTTGTTTTCCTGAACTCACTTGGGTGAGATTAGGCCCAGATTCTCGGATTTCTGGATTATTAAAAGATAATCCGTTACTAGTTGACTTTGTTCAAAGGTTTTTAAATGGCCGTGCATTAATATTTTAAGCAATCATTGAAATTGCACTGTTTTGTCGCATTAACCTGATTGTTTAAATTTTGTTTTGCGGTTTTGCAATTTTTAAGGCCATTTTAGTGCCCTTATGGTTTTTATGCTAATGAAAATTTGAATATTCATGAGCAAACGTGTGATGTGATTCCAGGCAGAAACCTTAATGGTTACAGCTATTTTAGCACAAAAAGTTGCCAGAATTTTGAATCTTTTGCCGTCTTCAATTTTCTTTTCATTAACCCTCTTATGGTTTTACCTTTCAAAACCTTTCAAAATCTGCCTAATGGGCAAAATGGCTATCAATAAGTGTGAACCTTTCAAAACGCTCCAAAATTTTTTGCTACTGCACTACTACACCTTTCAAAACCTTTTGAATTTTTTTTTTTTTTTTTTTAACACCAGTTTGTTCAGAGAGTTGTTTTACCTTTCAAAACTTTTCATAGGTTCCTTTTGTCCGACAGCTTTCTCACCTTTCAAAACGCTTCAGTCCAGAAAACTTGAAAGGTTTTGAAAGGTCTGACAGCTCTATGGTAACTGCACTGTATATAGGAGGGTTAATAGTAATTCATTGTTGTGATTTAAATCACGTTGATTTAAATCACGTTGATTTAAATCACGTTGATTTAAAGCGCGATTTAAATCAATTTAAATCAATACTACTAAAGAGGTTTATAATATTTAAAAGAACCCCCATCACCCCCTAAATTTCACAAGTAGATGTTTATAATTACCAATCTCATACAGCATCATTAATGACTCATTCTGACAAACTATTTTTCCAACTATTTTGTTCTTAGATAGGATACATCATTTTATATAACCAAAAGAAATTACTCCTGAATTATCAAGAAATATCTTACTTATTTGAAAGTAAATAATGATTGTAGGCATCCAGCTACATGTAAATGATTGGGCAAGATATCCTATAATTGTTACGAAAAATTGAATTTTTATAATAAAATATTCACAATCGCCAGATGGCGAAACAAGAACAACATAAAAACCACTGCCTGTGAACAAACTAAATATTTTGATATCCAGAGTTACCGCCGCTCATCTGTTGGGGAAAATTGGCTGGAGAGGAGAGTAGGGTATGAAGTAAGTGGTTTGCGTATTGCACATAAACTGCATGTACATGTATGTGATTGTGGTAGTAGTATTGACCTAGCGCCGTTTGTGAGTTATAGCCACATGCTTTTATACACAACTTTACACACGTGTAGCACAAGGATGCGAAGTAGCGTATTACGGGGAATAATAATAGTGCTTTATACCCCCATATGTAGTGTTTCAAAGCGCTTTACAACTATTATCGCTGTTCACCAGGAACGAGACCATTTCTGCAGCAGCTCAAAATCAGCACATGTGGTCTCTACCTTCACAGGTACCCATTACTCCTGGGTGGAGAGAGGCAATTGTAGCAAAGTGTCTTGCCTAAGAACACAAGCACCATATTCTCTGCTAGGGTTCGAACCCACGTACCATCGTACAGGAGTCTAACACTGTAATCACTGGACCACAAAATCATTGCACAGGGTATCTGCGGGTCTTTAAAAAGTCTTAAAAAGTCTTGAATTGACTTTTCTCAATTTAAGGTCTTATAAAGCATTAAACAGTATTAAATCGAGTTCTCTAAGGCTTTAACTAATGGACAAAGTTTGGTTATTAATTAAGTATTTGAGTACACAAAACTGTATTTGGCTGAATGTTAGGATATTGGAAACTGCCAGCTACAACTGCATGCTGCACTGGTAAAACGTTGCACATGTGACATCCATATATTGGGTGCTGGAATGTTTGGCAGAAATGATTGTTATTACTGTATAGGATTTAACATGCTAAGTGGATATAGACAGTGAATTGACATCAACCAAACAGTTATGGTCAACAAAAAACATCACCTAAACAATATGTATTGAATTTTTATTTATTTCATTCAACACCCAACAGCGCTATAGCGCCAATTAAGTGAGAGAAGATAATGTGAAGAAGTTACAGTTTTAGAGGTTGGAGAAAAACCCCATGAGAATAATATGAGGAAAACCCACGGAATCAGGCAGGAACTAAAAATCCAATCCACATATTGGTCCAGGTGGGATTCGAACCCGGGTCATAGCGGTGGAAGGCGAGGAAAGGACCGCTGCGCCAAACTGACTGAAACAACTTTATGATAACATATCTTCATGATAAAATGTGTACATGTGTTTTGTTTTTGAATTTTCAAACTGGCAAAAAGCTGTTCGAATATTATGGTGATGATCGAATATTTGACTGAGTATTCAGTTTATTTGGGACAGCTATAATGTTTTCCCTTTTTACTTTTGCATGTAGTGGTGATGAAATGTCGTGCATGATTTGTTTGGTGTATTGTTTCATATACATGTATAATTAACCTTTTAAGTTGTTCTGTGTCTCATTGGGGAGCGGTGGAATGCTTTTTTTTCTTTTTTTTCTGTAGACGAAGATGCTATGCAAAATGGTTGAGAAATAGTTGAGAATTTTCTACATTTTTCATATTTTAAATTTTTACTTGTGGATCTGTATGTAATCCCTAGCACAAAACCAATTGTAAGTTGCACTGCCTTATTTTGAGATTCAGCTTATAATACAAAGTATGTACATCACACTCCTGTTGGTAATATTTAGTTATTTTCTCCAACAGCTATGGTTTGACTACTTCCGTCTGGCCTGCGTCTTTATCACTCAGCCGTGTCTACAACTAGACACCATGTCTCAAGCCAAGCATGACCGCATCGTCAAGCGGTATGATGACATGAGGGTGGACATGGCTCAGGAGATTGTTAGGAAGTGGCAGAGTCTAGGTACCAAACTTTTCTCTTTTACAATTTGATTTCTTACTGTCTCTAAGTATTTTGCAGTTGTCTCGTACAGTACATGTATTATGTTTTCATCATAAGAGCAAACCTAATATTGAACTAGCCTCCCCCTTGGTTGCAGTATCTGCTGCTATTCAGATTCGTACCAGCCAGCCCAACCTAGCTAGCTCAGTGGTTCACTTAAAAGCAAGAGGTTGTGGTTCGAGTCCCACTAGAGTGATTTTGTCTCATAATCTCTTGAGATATCACTGAGTATCAGTGTTGTAGTCGAGTCCCTGCAAGTCCGTTCACAAGTCCTTTCGTGAAGCCAGTCACAAGTCCATTCATAAAGGCAGTCACAAGTAACTGGATGAACAATGGCAAAGGAATGCTTTTGTCAAAGCTGATTTGAATTGGAACTGAAGGACTTGTGATAGACTTGCAGGGACTTACAGGGACTTGCAGGGACTTGTGATGGACTCGACTACATCCCTGCTGAGTATACAGTGTTTATCAATACGTCGGTGAAGGACTGAACCCAATATTAAATTTACATCGCTCTGAGGCAAATTGTATCTGATGAAACATTTACCTGTATTCTTCATCTGCAAACCTAAGGTGATCACAAGAGCCTGTTCCGTAACCTGACCCGACCTTTCTTGGAGGTCACCATGGTTAGACAGGCTGAGATCCGTCGCATCATTCTACCCATCATCTTTGACATCATGTGCTGTGAGAAGCTGGAGAAGGGCAACTTTAATCAGGTCAGAACAAGAACAATAAGCCAATTCAGTATCTTGATGAAGTAGGCTAGGTTAAAGGTTATTCGGGCTGAAATAATTGATGTGATATTACACGGATGCCCACTTTTATTGTAAAAGTGCCGTGGCCTGATGGTCTGAAGCATTGAATTTGTGGTCTGCGGGTAATTCTGCAGGTTGTGAGTTTGAACCCGGCCTTGGTTATAGCACTTCTACACTTAAAGGTAGGATACACCATTGGTAATTGCTTGAATTATCATGAATGGGTGGATTTGGGGGGTTGTATTTTATAGTAAATATCGTTTAACTGACCTGTCCGAAGTTTTACAATGGTGGATACCGAGAAAAGAAAAAAAAACAGCATTTGTTTTCAACTGGCGTCGAGTAGTTATTTTTCTTTATAAAATTATATTTTCCAGAATAATTACAGGATATCTAGCGCAATCATTTTTTACTTTCAGAGGAGTAAGATATTTCTTAATAATTCGGTAGTAAATGTTTTCGATATCTGTAAATGGTGTATACTACCTTTAATATGGGTAGAGGCATTATTAGTGCCTGGCAGTGGACTTAAATACCCATCTCAACCCTATTCATACTGTGAAGAGAGCAGTGTTTCAGTGTGAGTGGCTGGTTCTTTCCCCCTTTCATCTTAAGCCCACACCTAGAGTAGCCTTTGGCCTTGTGATGGGCAATTTGCGTAAACAAAAAAGTAACTTATTCTTTGCTTAAATAACTCTAAGGTATTTGTTGTTTTGTTTTTTAGCTTGAGGATGATTTGATTGACAAGCTGGATACCATGGTGTGTGTAGAGAAGAAAGGCGACCAAAACTACACCGTCCTCTTTAATCAGGTGTAAGTTGTCAGAGTTGTCACAATTCTGATTTAGTTTACAGCTACCAACGGCACTCCAGGAGTATTATAATATTCAGCATTGCCATTGTCACTTATGTTCTATGGCGGCCAATTTCAAAAATAGCCGTCCTGCCTGATACAAGTTAAATTTCACGTGGCTCTTTATCTAGAAATGTTTGGCATGCAATTATCAACATTGTTGGTCATTGTTGGTCATTGTTGGTGCCTTTATCACAAAATGAACAATGTGTTTGATATGGTGCATGGGTAGCATGGGTGGCTTGTCCGTAAAGCTCTCGCCTCTCTCCAATGTGGTCTGGGTTCGATTCCCGGCCCGGATCATATGTGTATAGAGTCTTGCGTTGGTTCTCTCCTGTGCCATGAAGGTTTTTCTCTGGGCCCTTCGGTTTTCTATCCTCGGGAAAAAATCAAAACTTTCGATCTCCGGCTGTGTTCCGTATTCATATAGTCGATGTGGCCGGCTGCCATAGGCGCCTTTACGTGCCAGCGGCTTGACCACGCTCTAGCTGCGTCCTTCGCAATTCAGCACACCAGCTGCGAGTAAGAATGATTAGCCTCCCAAATTATTATTATGTTGGACTACGCACTGCACTTAAGTGTGCATGTAATATTCATTAATTTGTTTCTTTCTTGAAAGGAATTTTTTTTTGGGGGGGGGGGTTGATGTATTTGTACAGAGTTGACTGTAGAATTATATTGCGTCGTGTCATTAGACTTCACTTCTGCATACTATTGTCTGAAAAACTGCAATAAAAATTAAAATACAGTATTTAAGACAGGGGTAGAACAATGTACATTAGGTAACCTCTGTTAACTAATATCTTCCCGTAGACTTCTGGCATGTATCGCCAGTCAGCCATGGAGGGAGGAAGGTGAACTGTTTGTAGATAAGGTCAAACGTTTGCTGGAGCGACTTATCGACTACCGCAATGTGGCCGACACCAGCGTAGAAAACAGACACTTGCGGCTCAACTGCATGTACAATCTCATGGTAGGTGTTGATGGTTAACACTTAACAGGCAAACAAAATGCTAAGCTCAAATCCGCTGAGAACCAGTTACAAGTGGTATGGATCCTGTTTACACCGGTTTTGGCAGACTTTGTCACTGCTTTAAGTAAATCTGTACGCAGCAGGAATTTGCATATCCTTCCCAATAATATCTACAACATGTCCATTCTTCAAAGGTTGCCTTTGTATAATTACATTTGCATTCTTCAAAGCTTGCCTTTGTATAATTACATTTGCATTCACTTCTGTTTGCACTGCATATTTACCACTTCCTACTTTTTTTCTACTTTTCTGTTCCACAACTCAGAAAAATGAAATTTCAAAATGAAAAATGAGATCACACAATGAAGGGCTTGGGTGCAGGAGTACTGCAACTGTACTTGCTAGAGCTTAGTTGAGGATGGAGCACAAGTGTTACACACTGTCATATGTGAATCACACATTGGAGGGCTTGGGTGCAGGAGTACTGCAACTGCTTGCCTAGGCCAACATGTAGAATGGGATTTCAGTCCCTGCTCGATTCGGTGGGTTTTCCCCCAGAATGTTCTTCTAGGGTTTTCCTCCCACCTCTAAAATTTCTTTTTAAATTTGTAACTTTTCACTGTGCATGTTTCTTCAGGTTTGCGAGCTACAGTGCCTCGGGTGCTTTTGAGAAAACCTTGTTTTCATTACCAGAAATTATTAAAGAATACCAATGTATCACAGACAGATACATGTAATTGGATTTTTCCTTTCTTTTCAATCTGACGCAGAATTTCTACAAGGATGACGCCAACCGTGAGGACATCTACACTCGCTACATCTATCGTCTACGAGACCTACACCTGGAATCCAAAGACTACACAGAGGCTGCCTTCACCTTGCTGGTACTGGCTACATCGCTAGAATGGCAAGACAAGAAGCTGCAACCAGACGATAAACACCCTATGCAGCCTGAGATGCAGAGAAAGGAGGCACTGTATCATGAGATCATCAATCTCATGGATAAGGGAGAGGTTGGTGGCTTGCTTGACAACAGTTGTCTGTATTTAGGAATCATCATAATAGAAAGATTACACAGTTTACCCATGAGATCATTAATCTCATGGATAAGGGAGAGGTTGGTGGCTTGGTTGACAACAGTTGCCTGTATTTAGGAATCATCATCATTGAAAGATTACACAGTTTACCCATGAGATCATTAATCTCATGGATAAGGGAGAGGTTGGTGGCTTGGTTGACAACAGTTGCCTGTATTTAGGAATCATCATCATTGAAAGATTACACAGTTTACCCATGAGATCATCAATCTCATGGATAAGGGAGAGGTTGGTGGCTTGCTTGACAACAGTTGCCTGTATTTAGGAATCATCATCATTGAAAGATTACACAGTTTACCCATGAGATCATCAATCTCATGGATAAGGGAGAGGTTGGTGGCTTGGTTGACAACAGTTGCCTGTATTTAGGAATCATCATCATTGAAAGATTACACAGTTTACCCATGAGATCATTAATCTCATGGATAAGGGAGAGGTTGGTGGCTTGGTTGACAACAGTTGCCTGTATTTAGGAATCATCATCATTGAAAGATTACACAGTTTACCCATGAGATCATTAATCTCATGGATAAGGGAGAGGTTGGTGGCTTGGTTGACAACAGTTGCCTGTATTTAGGAATCATCATCATTGAAAGATTACACAGTTTACCCATGAGATCATCAATCTCTTGGATAAGGGAGAGGTTGGTGGCTTGGTTGACAACAGTTGCCTGTATTTAGGAATCATCATCATTGAAAGATTACACAGTTTACCCATGAGATCATCAATCTCACGGATAAGGGAGAGATTGGTGGCTTGCTTGACAACAGTTACCTGTATTTAGGAATCATTATTATTGAAAGATTACACAGTTTACCCATGAGATCATTAATCTCATGGATAAGGGAGAGGTTTGTGGCTTGGTTGACAACAGTTGCCTGTATTTAGGAATCATCATTGAAAGATTACACAGTTTACCCATGAGATCATCAATCTCACGGATAAGGGAGAGATTGGTGGCTTGCTTGACAACAGTTACCTGTATTTAGGAATCATTATTATTGAAAGATTACACAGTTTACCCATGAGATCATTAATCTCATGGATAAGGGAGAGGTTTGTGGCTTGGTTGACAACAGTTGCCTGTATTTAGGAATCATCATCATTGAAAGATTACACAGTTTACCCATGAGATCATCAATCTCATGGATAAGGGAGAGGTTGGTGGCTTGGTTGACAACAGTTGCCTGTATTTAGGAATCATCATCATTGAAAGATTACACAGTTTACCCATGAGATCATCAATCTCTTGGATAAGGGAGAGGTTGGTGGCTTGGTTGACAACAGTTGCCTGTATTTAGGAATCATCATCATTGAAAGATTACACAGTTTACCCATGAGATCATCAATCTCATGGATAAGGGAGAGGTTGGTGGCTTGCTTGACAACAGTTGCCTGTATTTAGGAATCATCATAATTGAAAGATTACACAGTTTACCCATGAGATCATTAATCTCATGGATAAGGGAGAGGTTGGTGGCTTGGTTGACAACAGTTGCCTGTATTTAGGAATCATCATCATTGAAAGATTACACAGTTTACCCATGAGATCATCAATCTCATGGATAAGGGAGAGGTTGGTGGCTTGGTTGACAACAGTTGCCTGTATTTAGGAATCATTATTATTGAAAGATTACACAGTTTACCCATGAGATCATCAATCTCTTGGATAAGGGAGAGGTTGGTGGCTTGCTTGACAACAGTTGCCTGATTTAGGAATCATCATCATTGAAAGATTACACAGTTTACCCATGAGATCATTAATCTCATGGATAAGGGAGAGGTCGGTGGCTTGCTAGACAACAGTTGCCTGTATTTAGGAATCATCATAATTGAAAAATTACACAGTTTACCCATGAGATCATTAATCTCATTGATAAGGGAGAGGTTGGTGGCTTGGTTGACAACAGTTGCCTGTATTTAGGAATCATCATAATAGAAAGATTACACAGTTTACCCATGAGATCATTAATCTCATGGATAAGGAAGAGGTTTGTGGCTTGGTTGACAACAGTTGCCTGTATTTAGGAATCATCATAATTGAAAGATTACACAGTTTATCAATGAGATCATTAATCTCATGGATAAGGGAGAGGTTGGTGGCTTGCTTGACAACAGTTGCCTGTATTTAGGAATCATCATCATAGAAAGATTACACAGTTTAGCCATGAGATCATCAATCTCATGGATAAGGGAGAGGTTGGTGGCTTGGTTGACAACAGTTGCCTGTATTTAGGAATCATCATCATTGAAAGATTACACAGTTTACCCATGAGATCATCAATCTCATGGATAAGGGAGAGGTTGGTGGCTTGGTTGACAACAGTTGCCTGTATTTAGGAATCATCATCATAGAAAGATTACACAGTTTACCCATGAGATCATCAATCTCATGGATAAGGGAGAGGTTGGTGGCTTGGTTGACAACAGTTGCCTGTATTTAGGAATCATCATCATTGAAAGATTACACAGTTTACCCATGAGATCATTAATCTTGACAACAGTTGCCTGTATTTAGGAATCATCATCATTGAAAGATTACACAGTTTACCCATGAGATCATTAATCTCATGGATAAGGGAGAGGTTGGTGGCTTGCTTGACAACAGTTGCCTGTATTTAGGAATCATCATTGAAAGATTACACAGTTTACCCATGAGATCATCAATCTCATGGATAAGGGAGAGATTGGTGGCTTGCTTGACAACAGTTACCTGTATTTAGGAATCATTATTATTAAAAGATTACACAGTTTACACATGAGATCATCAATCTCTTGGATAAGGGAGAGGTTTGTGGCTTGGTTGACAACAGTTGCCTGTATTTAGGAATCATCATAATTGAAAGATTACACAGTTTACCATCATCAATCTCATGGATAAGGGAGAGGTTGGTGGCTTGCTTGACAACAGTTACCTGTATTTAGGAATCATCATCATTGAAAGATTACACAGTTTACCATCATCAATCTCATGGATAAGGGAGAGGTTGGTGGCTTGCTTGACAACAGTTACCTGTATTTAGGAATCATCATAATAGAAAGATTACACAGTTTACCCATGAGATCATTAATCTCATGGATAAGGGAGAGGTTGGTGGCTTGCTTGACAACAGTTACCTGTATTTAGGAATCATCATAATAGAAAGATTACACAGTTTACCAATGTGCATCACAGGGAAAAGTGGGGGTCACAGTTGCGTATGATTTTAACAAATACTAGCACTTTTCATGCTCATTTTTGACTCTGTGGCACCCAAGGAAAATTGCCCGAACAGTATCTTTCCCAGTCTATTAACGTTATAGTCTACGACTTAAAAACTGCACATTTCACTGTCTTTTGGTTAAAAACCGATCGTTTGTCAACATTTTGCACGGAAAAGTATAGAAAATATCCAATGGTCACCCTCACTGAAAACTGCAATCTCTTGTGGTAAACTTGAGGTAAACATCAAGACCACACGCACATTCATCCCCTACCCTCACATGTCCCAATTTATACTTCTGGGTGGAGATGGGCAATTGTAGTTAAGTGTCGTGCCCTTGGGCAAGTCACTCATTGCTTCTCTCCATCCAGGAGTAAATGAGTACCTGTGAGGGCAGAGTTGGTGGTTGTAGTTAATGTTTATGCTTTCTGCAAAAGTGGCAAGGAGCTGTGATGGTATTATGCTGCGTTCCAATCGCGTCGTGTTCACGTATTCACGAGTTCACGAGTAGTATAATGGCATTCTAATCGCCTGGTAACTCATGTTCACCAGTGGTGAACTCACGGTGGATTTTTGTTCTCCATGTTCACGACTTCATAACGACTGAAATACTCGCGCGTGCGTGTTCGTTCACGTACGAGTTCTTGCGCGATAAAGAATGTCCTTACCGCACGACTAACTCGACTGTGCGCGTGCGTCTTGGTGAGTAGCGTTTGGAATGCAACCTACTCGTGAGCGTGGAGAAATTCACGGTGAACACGACAAACACGACGCGATTGGAACGCAGCATAAGGCCCGATGAGCAGAGATGATATTAGTACTGCGTCACGATAACCTGTTTGTTAGACATATAATAATTAGATAATAATCGATATTGTTTTCATTACCCATCAGGTGTGGGAATTTGGTATTCCACTTTGCAAGGAGCTGTCTGTTCAATATGAGAGCACTCTGTTTGACTATGGGAAAAACAGCAGGATACTGGTAAGATAACGTTCTGAATGTAAGGGCCGTCTGAAACGTGCTTCCAGAGCTGCGGCTACATCTATTGTCAGCATGCTCACACATAGTTGGACAAACACATAGAAACTAGCCACAGACAAGAGATTCAGAAGTGGCCTACTTGTCCTTTTCAGCTCAAACTCTCTGTCAGGTCATTTGCATTTATTTCCAAAATTATTATCCCCCAAAAGGTTTACCTGGGTTAAAGGTAGGATACATCAAAAATTGTTACTACCAAATTCTTAAGAATTATCGTACTACATGTAATTTAAAAGTAAATAATGATTCCAGGCATCCAGCAAAATGATTGCGCTAGATATAAAATTGTTCCGAAAAATTTAATTTTATTAAAAAACAATATTGATTGCCAGACGGCTATCGCGAATAAAACTAGAACAACAAGAACAACTCCCCGACGCCGGTTAAAAACAAATGCTGTTTCTTCATTTTTTTTCTCGACATCCATGATTGTAAAATTTCAGACAGGTCAGTTAAACTATATTTACTATAAAATACAACCCCACCAAATCAAGCAATTCAACCAAATTCAAGCAATTACCAATGGTATATCTTACCTATGGTATATGGTATATCTTATCGCACTCTTAAGTTTGGCTTGTTGTCATTCAAAAGAAAACAAGAAATGCGTCCAACGATTTTTTGAAATAAAGAATGCACTATTGACAAAATCGCTTTTCGTGATCCAAAGGTTGTGCATCACTTTTTTCAATAAATTTTCAAAAAGCTGAAAATCGAACTGACCTTATCTGAGCTGAAAAGGTATAAATATTGTAAACAAAGAAAACAGATTGAAAAGCAAGTGATCTTGTATTTCTCGAAACTTAATTTCCTATTTAGTAGTCCTAATTAGATGAGAGATTTTAGAGTTAGTTACACAAAAAAGACCCCTTCCACTTTACCATAACAAAACAAAATAGTGTTATTATTTTTGTACCTGTGAACTTGTAAGGAATGCTCAATTTGAACTGGCACTCTTCAGATTAAATGTAGACATTGTTTGGATGTACGAGGCTTCTGTGAAGAGAAAACAATTCTCTGCCTGGCAAGAAGACTGTCTCCACTTTGGTCGTTACAAATGGCATTGATTAGCCAGGAGCATCTTACTTTGAGAAAAAGAGAAAAAATGTGATGTCTTTAAATATTAAGGAATTCGGCACACAATCTTAGATTGTCTTAATATCTGTGTCACGTCTTGTTTGTTCTCAGCAAGCTCAAGCGTCATTCTTTGACAACATTCTCAAGAAGCAGAGGCAGCCTCCCACTTACTTCAGAGTTACCTTCTATGGGAACTTCCCTCTCAAGGTAAGCATCCGTCTTCTTGTATCCTGATTTATCCTTCAAAATCCTACTTTTAGCCTGCTCCTTTTTGTAAAGTGTTGATCCTACCTTTCTTCTATCTTTCCGCTTGAGTCTGTTTCTAAGCCTGTGAGTAAATTACTATATAAAGTGTAAATAAACCACGAATGTCTGTAATGGCTTTTGTCCAGGCAAAATATCGGTAATGTGTGCAGTGGGGGGTTTGCATATCCCCTAGTGTTTGAATATGTCATGGAGGCATTTTGTTTTTGTAGGTATTCTTTTTAAAAACCAAAACCATTTGAGACATTCTTAGTTCAAATTGAGTAGCCTGTTTGTTCCTTTTTCCCCTCTAATTCTGTTAATAAAGCTTGTATATTTCTGGTTTTTGTAGAGCAAAGCGTGGATTTACCGCGGCCGGCCGTTTGAGCAGCTAGGGACACTCTTTGAGCAGCTTCAGTCTGATTTTCCTCGAGCCAAGAATTGGCAGAGGAACGAGCCACCAGGCATCACTGAGTTACAAAACAATCGGTGTATCCTTTGATGAATGTAACGTCCGTCGATATATCGATATTACTCAAATACTTGATACTATTTTGACATCGATATCGCCGATGTCACTTTTTTAATCATATCGAAATATTGACATTTTGATGTATCTAAAATTTTGATGTATCAACAATTTTGATGTATAGAAAATTTTGATGTATCTAAATTTTGATGTTCCTAAATTATATCGAAAACACCGAAAGAGTGTCAGATTATCCAGAAAATCTCAGGGCTTTAGTATATTAGAAAAGCTGCCGTCTTTATTTGTAGCTTAAAACATTTGAGTAGGCCTATTAAATAAAATACATTCGACGACCAACTGCGGGTGTAAAGTTGTTCTTTGTGTTTCACCTGCGGCCCGCCGCTATAGTTCACGACCGCTTGCGCAGTAAAATCTCAAAAGAAACCATCTATGCCGCCCCAGCCTATCTGTAACATGATCTGATTACATTTTGGGGTGGCCAATCACGAGTCGGGAATTGCGGGGAGCGTTCTCTGCACCCTGCTATTGGCCTAGCAAGCCAGTGTGGATTCCAAGACCGAGCTGTTGGAATTATCATGAATCTGGTGATAAATAAGGGCGCCCTCAATAAACAGCTCGATCTTGGAATCAAGACTACTAGCAAGCGAAAGCGGCAACCGTAATCATTTCTTATCTTCGTTGTAAAACCATAAAAACGCGGGCTGGCGCAATTTGATATTGTTCGGACCAACAACATGTGCGGAGGATCAAGCCGAAAACTGGTATATATGCAACCCTATTAAACTGTCGGTCTTCAGTATATTGAGCGCTGTTTTTAGGTTTTATCTTGCACATGGGAAATAATCGATATATTGAGTATACTCAATATTGAATTTCCGATATATCGATTATTATAAAAAACTGACATCGACGAACGTTAGATGAATGATTACAAACAATTTATAAATACCCGGGACAGTTCAGCCATTTCTATTGGTTGAGATTCAGTCATGTTGGTATGTTTAAACGGCTGATAAAACATGGCCCAGCCGGTTTTAAATGCTTTTTCGGTGTTCTTCAAAACTCAAGGTAAAATTATCTAACAAAACTGTTGGAAATTGTAAATATTTTACTTGTTTTGACTTTTTGACTAAAAGGTATTTATGAATAGGATTTAAAATGTGGTTGGTTACTATTAAACAAGTGTGAACAATAAAGTATGCATTGTAGCTGTTCAAGATTGCAAATTGATACCAAGTTTCCAGTTTTCATGAATTAATAGCTCACCAGATGCCATGATTTCACAGGAAGCTTGATGCTCTATTATTCACTTACAGCCATGTTAGGTAATTCAGTCAATGTGTTTGTTGTTGTTTGTAAGTGTTGTATATTACCTTTAACCCCAATAACCCAACAGACATCCAAGTCCGGGCAATAGACACCGTACCAACAGACAATATCTTCAAGGACATGAATGTGCCCATCCAGATAAGCAGTTTCTACGACACCCACAAGATCAACAAGTTCAAGTTTGATCGCCCCTTCCACAAGGGGGAGAAAGATCCTGACAATGAATTCAAGGTAAAACACTTTCGGTGCTAAGGACCGAGTCATATTTGCAGTTTTTGATGTGAAAATACGATCATTTTATCATGATATTTGTATATTTTAATTAATTTCGCTACATTTTACTTTTTGGGTACGCTCAGTAATATCAAATGTTTTGCTAATCTTTTGCAAAAAGTACTTGGTAGTTCGAAAGAAAACATATGTAGGAATTGTATCATGCCAAAACCCCCAAAACGATTCCCCACTGTCAAATCGGCTATTTTCAATCATAACTCAATATAGCATAGTGCGATTTTACTCCGTTTTTCGTGGGAGCAGGTCACAATTAGTTGGTTGATTTTGTTCAATAGTAAATTAGTATACATGTAGTATGATCTCTTTTTCTGTATTTGTTGTTTGACAGTCTTTGTGTTTGGAGCAGACACACTTGACAATAGAAAACACCCTACCTAGTCTCCTAAGATGGGCTGATGTCATTGATACTGAAACGGTTAGTAGTAATCATTCTACTTATATTGGCAGTTTGGCGTATGGAAATCTTGCGCCTCGCGCGACGCGTCTTGCGTCACCCGCGACGCGTCTTGCGTCACGCGTCTTGAGCCACACACACGTCTTGCGCCACGCGTCTTGTGCCATGCGTCTTGCGCCACGCATCCAAGTGGCTTTTTAGTATATTTGTAGCATTACTGTGCTTTACTGCAGCCACATGTTGACTTTCAAGAAACCTTGTTCAAGTTATAAACTTTGTCGTGGAATTTTGCAGAATGCAGAATGCAGAATTCTTGTCTTCATAAAGTGCGAAAATCTGACTTCTTTTATTGGTTAAACCCTCTCATGTGACCAGTCACTCTTCTCATTATCTTGAAATATATGTGCAATACCAGCAATGAGTCTAGATTTCATGACGTCTGAAGTTTGCGCTACACTGTGACCCTCGGTGACCCTCGGTTACCCTCGGTGACCTTTGGTGACCCTCGGTGACCTTTGGTGACCCTCGGTGACCCTCGGTAACCCTTGCTTCCTCTTTGGATTCGGCTTCTTTGACTTTCTAATCACTAAGAAGCAAATAGAAACGGAAGCAAATAGAAATATTTGAATTTTTGGGTTCATATTAACCGATTGAACGTTTCTGAAGCACAACAGGCATCAAAATGTGGCTGGAGTTCCTGCAGTTGGGAGCTGAAATCGCCTTTAGACGAAGACAAAGGCAGAGATTCGAAAAGGCAGTCAATCAGTCGGTCAACAGTTAGCTCACCCTTCTCATAATTTTCCAGAGTTGTAGTCAAGTCCCTGCAAGTCCGTTCATAAGTCCTTTCGTGAAGCTAGTCACAAATCCCTTCATAAAGGCAGTCACAAGTAAACTGGTTGAACAATGACAAAGGAATGCTTTTGTCAAAGCTGATTTGAATAGCTTGTGATTTGAATTGAAACTGAAGGACTTGTGATGGACTTGCAGGGACTTACAGGGACTTGCAGAGACTTGTGATGGACTCGACTACATCCCTGTAATTTTCTCCTTGGTTCATTTAGGTCGAGTTGACGCCGATTCAGAATGCTGTTGGTGTCATGGAGAACAAGAACAAAGCCCTACGTACCATCACGGCAGAAATGTATGCCAATCCTAGCAACAGCATTAACCCACTTAGCATGATCCTACAAGGAACCATCGACGCGGCCGTGCAGGGAGGACCCAAGAAATACAAACTGGTAACGGCAATTACAAGTTTCAGGTTTCCCACCGCATCCTAGGAATCAGGGGAAATTAGTCAGGGGATTTGATAAAAATGACTCAACTGAATCAGGAAGAAGTCAGGGAATTTGATTGGGCCAAAAGATAAATTGGTCAGTCTGTTATATTTAGTCTCATGGCCAAGCAGCGTATCTACTGAATGGTTTGCTATGGTGGCTTTTTCAACTGCTCCCAATCGTACACATACATCTTTTCTCTTCCACCGCCAAAATCAAACTCCTTTTATCTCTCGATTCGAACAAAAAGGCAAACCTTCAGCATTATTCAAATTCTTGTCCACAATGTTATTTTTGAATGGCTAACGCATGCACACACGTGCACATGTACGCACGCACGCACCCACATGCGCACGCACCTGTTTATGTGCCATGCATATTCATAGTTAATGTTCACATTACTACACTATTTTTGTCATTCCTTCTAGGCATTCTTAAGTAACGAATACAAGAAGCAACACCCAGAGGACAGTGAGCTTTGTTCACAGCTTGAAAGACTGATTCTAGAACAGGTACAAAATGGCAGAAGTTAGGAATCAATGTTCCCTGGGGATTTCTTCTCCTTTTATATGATTAGCAGCTTAAAGGGATCGTATACGTTTGGTAATTACTCCAAAAATTATTGACAATAAAAACTTACTTGGTAAGAAGTACAGCAGCTTTGGATAGTATAACGCATTCTTAGAAACTTTTCCCTTCGAAGTACTGCTATTATGGAAAAAGACATCACTTTTTATCCCCAAAAAATTGAATCTGAGAAGCGTTACTGCAGTGACGTTTCTCAGATTGTGTATTCCAATGCAGATTATTCTTCCTGCGTGGACATAACCGCTCCAGCTTTTCAGCAATATCTCTAAATCGCTACAACTTTTTGAAATACAAATTTTACAGGTTAATTTTATGGTATATATCTATAACTATATAGGATTGAAACAAACAGTGGGTTCCAATTACCAAACGTATATGATCCCTTTAACGTGTTACTTTTATACATCGGTTTGATGACATTCGTTGAAACAGGGTGGACCACGTGACCAGGTTGTCATCTCCCACCCCTTCGCTGGGTCATTGGCAAGTCATGCAGCTGTTGATAACAATTGACTTAGATCAAGTTTGGGCCAAATACGAAGATCCTTTGGGACAAAATGAGAGATTCACCTTGCATTTTAAGAGAATTTGAATTTATAGACGGGCCCTTGCATTGTATGTAATAAAAGAGACAGTGTACCTTTTGCAACTATCTAAAAGTAACCAACCAAATTATTTTTCAAAGGCTTACTTGGTGAAAAGATAATAATGACTCTTAAACTCCCTGTTTTGAGGGGAGGGGGGAATAAAAAAGTCCAAAAATTCATCCTAAAATTCATCAGAGGCGCATTTTTGAACTTTTTCATTAGTAGTTGGTTCAAAATGGAAATCCCAGAATATTGTTTTCTCTGAATATACAGCATTCATAGAGCTAACATTTTACCAGATTAGTTGTTAAGCACATTCTTTAGATTTTAAGAACTTTCACTACTTGCGCAACTGATCAATGGTATATTTAAAGTCATGTCATTGGGCCATCCAGGAAATTAGCTGTTTTATTGATGGACTACTGTGTCTGAGTGATACCACAGCCAAAAATGAACTTGGCAGCCATTGCTCTTTTTGTCTGAATATTTCTTGCAATGTGTTTATTGACTGCAGATGCAAATATTAACGCGAGGGGTAGCTTTACATGACCAGCTTCGTACCGATAACTTGGCTCAATTTCAACTTAATCTGGAGAGCAAACTATCTGAACTCAGAAGAGACTTCGGTTTGGTGAGTATGGTGCCTTCATTATCAACAGCAAGTCAATCAAAATGCCAATGATTTTATGATTGCTGGTAGAATGTAAGTCAGGGCACTAGACCAGCTACAAACAATAGGGAATAAACTAGTCCTACAAAGTCCTACAAAGTATTACAAAGTATTACAATTTAGTTTCTGCTCGACACAAAATTTGTTCAAAGAAAACGTGTCATGTATTTTTTTGAATTTTAATTGTTTTTATTAAAGGTAGTATACATCATTTATTTTGGCTGTAATTTTCAAAAATGAATGGGTTAGGGGATTATTTTTTTGTTTTAGTAAATATTGTGACGCTGACCTGTTTAAAGTTTTGTGTTCATTCATAAATGCTGAATGCTGCAGTCTGGTTTTTTTTACTTTCCTTAGACGAAACAGAGCAATTTCTAGACATTAGGGAATTATTTGGTTAGGAAACCAGACTAGTTGGTTTGCACCCATATATGGATGTGTAACCGTGTTGCAAATAAAATGTGCACCAACTAAATTTAACAAATGGGGGCAGTGTTTGAAAATAGTTTTTTTCTAATGTTTGCTGGCCGGCAATCATTAGAAATTTAACCAGTTCGCGCCGGATGACGTATATAAACGCAAAGTTTTCCCCAAATTCAAAACGGATGACGCATAAACACGCCAAGTTCAAGTTCGGAAATGTTTGTCAGCAGCCAGCAAGGCCGGAAATGCGTGGGTGTGCTTCCCGGCACTATCGGCCTGAACCCGCTTCGGTTCGAGTTTCGTTAAAAATAATCCCGCCCGTCGGCTCGGTGATGTTAAAATAATCCCGGCGCGAACTGGTTAAACAAAATTCCGCTTTTCTTAAAAAGCACAGCACACCAGGTGCTGTGATTTAACAGGATGTTTGAGAATGTTATTCGCTTGGTCAAGTTAGGTATTTCATAATGATTAGGTTTTGGTTTTTTTTTATATTTGGAAATGGTGTAAACTACCTTTAGATATGAATATACTATTCTAAATTGGAATCCTGGAATCTTGTTCTTGTGTTAGCAGACTAGCGCACCAATTCGAGTGGCCCCTACTCCTACCTTAACGACCAAGAAGACTCAACCAGAAAAAACATTCCGTAAATCAGTCATGCCGAGCTTTAATTCACTGAGGTGAGTGTCTAAACAAATCACAAGAAATTTTGACACTAAATTAATCATGCTGAGCTTGAATTCACTTGTACCACGTACCCTAATACCAACAAACAATTGGCACCTTTCATTTTCACGAATACAAACCTCGCAACTTGAAAGGCATTTTTCTCAGTATTTGACATTTTGACACGTTGGGAAATGCAAACTTTAAACAGCCATAACTTGTCAACAGAATTTCCTATTGAAGGGCAACAAAAAGTATTAAAAGAAGAATTTATTATCCTTAACTATTGACTGCAAATCCTTATTTCGACCTTTGCCCAGTTCTGTCTCATTTGGCTAGAACACCCCACAACGTTAACTGACTCGTTATGACTTGCGACTTGTAAATATTTGTGTTGTGTGAACTAGTGGCAAGACATCCAGCAGCTCTGAGGATCAGACTGGTTCCAGCCGGTTCTACCTGGATTCAATCACTGAGAACAATGCTACGGTGCCTTCAACACAAGTAAGTGAATCCCGGAGCTAGGTCACATGTACGAACATTTCATACGTACTGTAGACCTACGAACAGTTAACGTCCACAGGATGCGGGAAGAGGTTACTGATTGTGAACTTGCACATGTCCACAGTCAGTTTTACCCTTTCTGAAAAAAGAGCTTAACCCTAACAGTCCTCAATCCTTCACCTGTTGGAGGATTGAGGACTGTTAACCAGTTCGCGCCGGATGACGAATATAAACGCAAAAATTTCCCCAAATTCAAAACGGATGACGAATATATACGCCAAGTTCAAGTTCGGAAATGTATGTCAGCAGCGCGCAAGGCCGGAAATGCGTGGGTGTGCTACCCAGCACTATAGGCCTGAACACGCTTCGGATCGAGTTTCGTTAAAAATAATCCCGCCCGTCGGCTCGGCGATGTTAAAATAATCCCGGCGCGAACTGGTTAAGGTTAAGGTTAAAATGGGTTAGGGTTATATCTAGAAAAAATTAAGGGGAACACATAAGAGGCCCAGAATCAAAATTTGTGTTTCAACAAATTTCCTACAAGCGCGAAAAATGTGTATTTAGCCAATGTTTTCTTAACTACATGAAGATGAAGGAATGTCCAGAGTACGTATGGAAGGTAAAGCTATGTGTTTCTTTGGGTGTTTTTTGTTTGTTTGTAAATAATCCCAGCCATTATCACTAATTAAAATGTTGCACCCAGATGTATGAACTCACTTAGAGACCTAAATTAGAAGCCATGTTTTAGATTGAACCAGGCTAACGCTCAGATGCGTACACTCTAAGCTTCTTCAACCCAAAATTTTACCAAATTACACATACAGCTTTCAGAAGGTCTTTAAGAACGTATGTGGCATGCACCCAATTATTGTTCCGTTTCAAAAAATGGCTTTTAATTTAGTTTGCCAATTGAGTCTTACGTCAGTTGTAGGCAATAGATTCCTTCACAATGCACTCTCCCACATTGTAGTGGAGAACATCGTGGTCTGGAGCATCAAATTCATTCTCGACAGGTAATTCTGCAGGTTGTGGGTTCGAATCCAGCCCCAGGTTGTGGTGCGTGTGCCCTTGGGCAAGGCACTTTGTCACTCATTGCTTCTCTCCACCTAGGAGTAAATGGGTACCTGTGAGGGCAGAGATGGTTATTGTTGTTGAATTTAGCTGCCTCATGCCGAAAAGGCAGCATCAAGCTGTATACTCCTCAGGAAGCTAAGATGGTATTTGGAATGTAATTAAAATGCACATCATTATCATTATTATTATTATTACAGTTGAAAGTTACACAATTTTCTTGATAAGGTTAATGAATGGTTTCCCACGCTCATGTCAGTTTACAGTCTTGTGGTCAAGAATGTGAAAAACGTGTTGAATTGCAGGATATCCTGTGATTCCTGGCTGTGATATCTGCTCTAATGTTACCGTGCGACGTTAATTATGTCCTGAATTCTGATTGGTCCCTGAAGATAGGCTTACAGAACTACAGCAACGTCTATTAACAACAGCAGCAGCAACGTAGATTTGTGCAAGACTTAGACAATGGCTACAGACTAAGGCTCATTCTGTGTCAAATCATACAAAATCCCATATGACCCGTCTCAAATTTACCAAACGAAGCAAACTTGAGTTTTAGCTTGATACTTGTAACAGTTTACTTGTAACAGTTTTCTGTTACAGCCTTTCAAAGTGTGGGTGTCACGACCCTTTTTGCACCAGCAACTTGCTCGTTCGTTTTAGTAGCATCTTTGAAGGCTTATATATTTAATTCCAATGAAGATGAAAAACTGTGAATTTATGTCTAAGCTAATTTGTGGCTATGTTTTTAGATTCTACAATCAGAAATGAAATCCTCATTTTGTTTTCTGTTTAACCATTGTTTTCAAATTTGGGGTGCCCATAATATCAACTAATATATTTTGGCAGGTATTTCAATATTTGTTTTTAGTTTATCGGAATTTGACTGGCGGTTTCAAACAAATTACTGTGTTAACAAGTTGCACACTGTGAATATTGTGCAGTGCCAGCAAATGGTGAACAAATGTTGTGCAGTAGAATCTCAATCATTTGAACAGGAATTAGTTTCTTTCAATATGTTAATCTTGTGGCCTTGTTGAATCTGACAGTATCGCAAGTGGTTTGTGGTAGGTAACATGTACGGGGTAGGTATCTCAAGTATTAGGGCACAGACTTGCATGGCAATGGAAATCGTGGCATTTTGGAAGAATTTGTAAGTGACACAATTGTGAGGGTTTAAGTTTCAACCAGTTCGCGTCAGATGCCGTGTACACATGCAAATAAAATTCCGGAATTCAAAATTGATGACGGATTAATATGTCACAAGCAAGTACAAAAATATATGTCAGTGACCGGCTCGCAGCGAGTCAGGCCAGAAATATCAGGGTGTGCTACCCACAGATGCTGGCCTGAACCCGTCTCAGATTGAGGTTTGTGAAAAACAATCCCGTGCCTGTGCCCGGTCATTGTCAAAATACTCCCTGCGTGAACTGGTTAATTTACTTATGGAGCCCCAAATTGTGAGTCCAACCAATTGAGAAGATAGGTGCGCGTGAGGTCGGCGCTGCTGTCTGGGTTGTGTTTCAAGTATGCTTCATAGAGATGATCTCTGTAAGGAAATTGAGCCAGGGTTTAGAAGAGAAAGTTGTGTTGCATCTTAGAAATGTTCACGCGGTGTTGGAACGTAAAGCATTCAGCTAATACCATACAGAGGCCACCGCCAGTCCCAGTGTGTGTGAAGCATAACAACAATTGATCTTAGCCTAGCAGCGTATTGAAAACCATCATACTCAATAAATAAAACAACTCTTTATCGTTGGCTCTGTAAAATGCCGAAGATCGTTGAGAAAATGAAACTTTCTTGGATGTTCTCAAGGACTAAGATGCTTGTGATACTGTGTACATTACAGAGGTTTATCATTGATTGTGTGTGAATGCAAGGAACCTCTTTTTATTTGTGTGTGTCGTGCATTTGGGAGAATATGTAAATTATTTTGTTTTGCATTTATGGAATTTCAGGGCCTAAAGATTTTGCTTTCCATAGTTAAAAAGATAGGGAAAAGGTCTTTACATGTCATAAGAAGAACGTTTGAAACATTAGCACCTTTGATATTCACATAAAAAAATTCAGTTCTGAGGACCCCCTTTGCAGTATTTATGACACATTTAAGGGGCTGAAGCCCATCGCCATGAAAACCAAAGAAAATGTTGGCTTGTAAGAAATGTCTATATCTGAGGGATTTCGCGATTTGTAAACACTTTTTTTGGTTATATTAGCTGATATGTTTGTGGCTACCTGCATAGAGCATGTACATCATTTGGGTTTTGTGTGCGTGGCGTGGATGGGGTGGTTGTTTGGTGGGGTTTTTTTTGGGGGGTGAGGGTGAGGGGGGGGGGGATAGGACACTGGCAGCTAGATAACCTTTTTCAATCACACATTGGCGCCCCCAAGATTTTCAAGCATTAAATTAGCTTTTGTGACTTTTTCTTCATTATTTATTCAAAATTTATTTTCGTAAAAAATAAATATATATAGTAAGAGTGAGTCTGATTATTGGAAATGATAGTTCGCAAATCTCACAAATGGCCCATCTGCCTACAAAATAATAACGCAGATGACATTTTGTTTTAGGATTTGACGCACAAGAGTGGTTCCGTTTGTTTACAAACTGTGCTGGATTCATGATAACGCGTATGAAACAAGCAGGCCCATTACAAAGGCTTTGGGGGTTTAGATTCGAGGGGAGTTGGACAGTATATGAACAAATAACAGGCCCTACCCATACTGATGCTTCATCTACAGGTGTTTGGTGGGGGGGGGGGGGGGGGGGGAGGTAGTTGACACCCCATCAATCATTATTTCTACCTTCTTCCTGCCAGAATAAATTGTGTGTATGTTGCCAAATATGCCGCTCTAAATAGCCGCACCTATTTTCTGATAGTGTCCAACACAGCCTGCTTTTAACAGTGTACCCACTTTATAGGGTTTTGTGGCATCCTTTATGCATGGAGAGGTGTGTTTGTCAACACACCCCTCATTCTCCCTTGGAAAACTATATCAGACTAAATGAAAATTGTCCCAATTTTTAAAATTGAGGGCCTTCCGGGATTGTTTTGATAACATTCATTTTGTAAGATTCTAGGAATCTACTGAACGGCATGATAGTTGCAGAGCTGCATCTTCTGCATTGTGTTTTTTTTTGCCAGCTCTTGAATGAATCTTGGCGCGGATCTTAAAGCTTAAAATAAAAGAAAAGAAAGGGTCCAAATAGTGACATTTATTGGTGTCTCAGCTACACCTGACCTAGTAATTTTATTGGTACTTTGCTTGATGTAATCACTATTGAAGATAGAAGGCATCAAAGAATGTGTCTTGAATTTAAATACAACACAAAATGTCAGATGTAACATGGACATGACAAATAGACCTCTAATTCATAGACTGAGCCAGAATCTATTACTGTAGTGATTTCCGTCTTTGAGGGACCATGATATTTTTGGGGATGTTGTTTTTATTTGTGTATGTACTAACTTGCTTATGCATGAATGTAATACATTGTGGCTGCATGCTGCATTGGACTGCTACTTAAACTGTTTCCCAACAAAGATTTGGCCAACTGAACAAAACTTTTTTTTGTGAGGACAAGAAGTTGGGAAGAAGACAATCGGCACAGACTCTAAAACATTTTTAGATGAATTTTTTGGAGAATTGTTTTTGAGAATGTTATTAAAAGTATAATGCAGCCAGAATGTGGGTGGGAGGGGGGTGTTGGGGGAAGATTCAGTGTTAACCAGTTTACGCCGGAGGACGTATATACATGCAAAGTTTTCCCCAGATTCGAAATGAATGACGCATAAACACGTCACGAGCAAAGCCGGAAATGTCTGTCAGCAGCAAGCAAGGCCAAAAATGCGTGGGTGTGCTTCCCGGCACTATCGGCCTGAACCCGCCTTGGATCGAGTTTCATTAAAAATAATCCCGCTTCTCGGCTTGGTGATGTGAAAATAATCCCGGCGCGAACTGGTTAACAATAAGTATGAGTGCAGGGCTAAACAAATATTGATAGAGCAATCATTAAACCTTAACATTTTTGGATTTTAAAAATTGTTAAATGTTTTGAATATTTAGTAAACATTTTGAAATTTGGGTCAAATAGCCCCAGTTGTACAAAGGAAACGTCAATTCCATGACGTTTAATATACTACAATTTACAAAAATGACACTTTATGTCTCAATCACCTAAGAACTGTAGCTTCTAAAGGGTAAAACCAAATTATTTGCCCATCCCCCCCCCCCCCCCCCCCCCCCCCCCCGCAAAAAAAACCCAAAAAAATAGTTGAGTAGTATTTTGTTCCGTGCGAAACAGGGTTCGTATCAATCAACTTGCGTTGCATATTGGAAAGGTTCTGCTCTTTGTAACAGATGTCTTTTATTGGTCAGTTGGCAAATCTTTAGTCCAATTTACAAGTCCCCTGCACGTCAATTTCGTTACCATATCCCTACCAACTTGAAGCTCAAGGTCCCCCCCCCCCCCCTTATTTCTTCACAGCACGCGACACTGAACCGTCTCAGACCGTTAGAACGAGAACAGGCTATGAGACGCGGCCGTGCCACCGTGGCCACTTTACGTCATTATCACAACGAGGTAGTCCACAATGAGAACGCAAACAATAAATAAAGGAAAGATTGTTTGACTGTGAACAAACTGAATTACATTATTGTTCATACTTTTATTGTCTAATTTTAAGTATCGACTAATCATGACCCCTGATTAGACGCCATTACTGCGGTGGTAATCTGCGTGGGCTCGTGTCTTGCATTTTCAAAATGTTGTGCCGCACGCGCTTCTTAGTTGTACCCAAGTTGCGTGAATACTACCTTCAAGTTAGCAGCATCATACAACCTTAAGCAGTGGCGTCTAATTAGGGTCAGTTTACCGGTCAGTTACCGGTAATTGTATTTGCATGCATGTAAATATAACGCAAAACAAATTCACTTTGGACTTCCAATAATCATTGGAAAGAGCATTTTGAGATTGTTTTAATGACGCCCCTGGTTTATAATGTTACCATTATTTATTATTTACTGTATTAGAAGTATCCATCAATGATTATTAATTATTTCTGGTAATGAACCCCGAAAGAATATTCTTAGAGATAACTACAGAATCAGGTAGAGACTGAAAACCCAATCCACTGACATTGGTCCAGGTGGGATTGGAACCCGGGTCACAGCGGTAAAAGGCGAGGAAAGAACCGCTACGCCAACTGCTACGGAGTGCCATTTTGTTCACTTTACTCTAGTTGTAATGGATTGGATCAGTTTAAGTAAACAAAAATTCCATGGCATATGGTAACTGTTCTTACACAATATGAAAGTATACTGTTCATTTAAAAAAAAAAATTGCACATTTTCCTTTCAATCAATTCCCGATATAAGACATCTTAACAAATATTTCACCAAGCAGCCTGTGTTCAGAATACACCGAGGAGAGCCAAGTAAAAAGATGTTCTGTATCTAGACAAGTTGGTATCTTACTCCATCTGACTCCCACCACCTCTCTATTCCCCACCCCTTTTCCCCCTCTCCCCCTCTCCCTTTTCTTCTTCACCCTTTTTCTCCCTTTCCCCATGGCCTCTCCCTACCCCCTTTCTGCACCTATTGTGCACCTACTTTTCCCCACCCCCTTATCTTCTACTCATTTTTCCCACCCTCTACTTCCATCCCCTTATCTCCCACCCCAACACCAAATATACAGCAAGGGTTAGCAGACAGGCGCTCCTCCCAGGACACCTCACCCATCAGACGAGGGCGGGCTACCATAGCGACCACCCGACAGAATACCGAGGTATAACTCTAACAAATGGAGTCTAAGGATGACTCACTCCACTGTCGAACTTTGTCTGTCGCCTCAGAGGGCCACTCTTGTAGATACCCTGCTAACCTATAAACATCACTTCCTATAAACACTGATTCCTTTAAACACCAACTCCTATAAACACCGACTCCTCTTAACACTGACTCCACTAATAACTGACTCTTATAATAACTGACTCCTCTAAACACATAACTGACTACTCTAAACACATAACTGACTCCTCTAAACACCGACTCCTCCAAACACCGACTCCTCCAAACACCGACTCCACTAATAACTGACTCTTATAATAACTGACTCCTCTAAACACCGACTCCTCTAAACACATAACTGACTCCTCTAAACACCGACTCCTCTAAAAACATAACTGACTCCTCTAAACACCGACTCCTCTAAACACATAACCGACTCCTCTAAACACCGACTCCTCCAAACACCGACTCCTCTAAACACCGACTCCACTAATAACTGACTCTTATAATAACTGACTCCTCTAAACACCGACTCCTCTAAACACATAACTGACTCCTCTAAACACTGACTCCTCTAAACACCGACTCCTCTAAACACATAACTGACTCCTCTAAACACCGACTCCTCTAAACACATAACTGACTCCTCTAAACACCGACTCCTATAAACACATAACTGACTCCTCTAAACACATAACCGACTCCTCTAAACACATAACTGACTCCTCTAAACACCGACTCCTATAAACACATAACTGACTCCTCTAAACACATAACCGACTCCTCTAAACACATAACTGACTCCTCTAAACACCGACTCCTATAAACTCATAACTGACTCCTCTAAACACATAACTGACTCCTCTAAACACTGACTCCTCTAAACACCGACTCCTCTAAACACATAACTGACTCCTCTAAACACATAACTGACTCCTCTAAACACCGACTCCTCTAAATACCGACTCCTCCAAACACCGACTCCTCCAAACACCGACTCCTCCAAACACCGACTCCTCCAAACACCGACTCCTCTAAACACCGACTCCTCTAAACACCGACTCCTCTAAACACCGACTCCTCCAAACACCGACTCCTCCAAACACCGACTCCTCCAAACACCGACTCCTCTAAACACCGACTCCTCCAAACACCGACTCCTCCAAACACTGACTCCTCCAAACACTGACTCCTCCAAACACCAACTCCTCTAAACACCGACTCCTCCAAACACCGACTCCTCCAAACACCGACTCCTCCAAACACCGACTCCACTAATAACTGACTCTTATAATAACTGACTCCTCTAAACACCGACTCCTCCAAACACTGACTCCTCTAAACACCGACTCCTCTAAACACCGACTCCTCCAAACACTGACTCCTCCAAACACCGACTCCTCTAAACACCGACTCCTCCAAACACCGACTCCACCAAACACCGACTCCACCAAACACCGACTCCACCAAACACCGACTCCTCCAAACACCGACTCCTCCAAACACTGACTCCTCCAAACACTGACTCCTCCAAACACCGACTCCTCTAAACACCGACTCCTCTAAACACCGACTCCTCCAAACACCGACTCCTCCAAACACCGACTCCTCTAAACACCGACTCCTCTAAACACCGACTCCTCTAAACACCGACTCCACTAATAACTGACTCTTATAATAACTGACTCCTCCAAACACCGACTCCTCCAAACACCGACTCCTCCAAACACCGACTCCTCTAAACACCGACTCCTCTAAACACTGATTCCTATAAACACCGACTCCTCCAAACACCGACTCCTCTAAACACCGACTCCTCTAAACACCGACTCCTCTAAACACCGACTCCTCCAAACACTGACTCCTCCAAACACTGACTCCTCCAAACACTGACTCCTCTAAACACCGACTCCTCTAAACACCGACTCCTCCAAACACCGACTCCACTAATAACTGACTCTTATAATAACTGACTCCTCTAAACACTGACTCCTCCAAACACTGACTCCTCTAAACACCGACTCCTCCAAACACTGACTCCTCCAAACACTGACTCCTCCAAACACCGACTCCTCCAAACACCGACTCCTCCAAACACCGACTCCTCTAAACACCGACTCCTCTAAACACCGACTCCTCCAAACACCGACTCCTCCAAACACCGACTCCACCAAACACCGACTCCACCAAACACCGACTCCTCCAAACACCGACTCCTCCAAACACTGACTCCTCCAAACACTGATTCCTCCAAACACCGACTCCTCTAAACACCGACTCCTCTAAACACCGACTCCTCCAAACACCGACTCCTCCAAACACCGACTCCTCCAAACCCCGACTCCTCTAAACACCGACTCCTCCAAACACCGACTCCTCCAAACACCGACTCCTCCAAACACCGACTCCTCTAAACACCGACTCCTCCAAACACCGACTCCTTTGAAAACTTGAAGTTCAAGTTAAAAGTACGTGAGACTTTGTGGTTTAAGAGCCATCCTTGTTTTAAAACAATTAAGCCGTTTGAAAAACTGACTTTTTTTAATTTTCCGTGAAGAATTGATCGTTTTAGTTTGGAAAATGGAAGTATAATGTGAAAAAACCAAACTAGATTTAGTCCTTATTGTATCAACAAAATAAACAAATGTAATGTATATTTTAAGAATAAACTGCACGCATACGCTTTAATTATGTCAAACAAAACGGTCCCTGCTAAACAGAAATCAGACTAATTCATTTTAACCCAGATTTCAGTTCTCTTCAAAAATACAAGTGTCCTTGTATGAAATTGAAACTAATGCAACGTATATCTACAATAAGTTTTTTTTCTTCATTTTCTGCAGTAAATGTTATTGTCAGAAGGCTTGAATTCTGTGATGCTATAAGGAGTTTCTGTTCCTTTTTCTATGATTAAACTCACTGTAACCCAAAGATTTTTTTCACAATTTACTCCCAACCAGCCTTTTCATTTTCATTTCATTGTGATTCTAATGGACACGTGTGTATACGAAGCAATTATTCACAGGATTGCAATATGGTGATTGTTTAGTTGTAGAGAAGTAAACAGCAAGTAACATGTACTATAGCTAGAAATGTAAAATGAACCATCAATTTGCACCAGTTAAACTGTCAAGATGAAAAATAACTCTAGAAGGGAAGATATTGTGAACAAGTAACAATGGATTTTGCAGTCCTTCTGATTTGAAAATCACAGGCGTGTGGAAAAAGGCACACCTGGATTTTCTAGGGGTGTGATTTTGCAAAGCTATCGGTGGTTGATTATAAAGTTGCTATAAAGTTGATTACGCTGCAAATGCACATTGAGGCGTGTGGTGCAGAGGGATTAAGGCGTGCGATTATTCGCACTACTGGGGAAGCTTTTAGGTGTGCGATGGCGTGGGGGTGCGATCGCACGTCTCAAATCAGAAGGACTGATTTTGTGCCAAGTAACAATTACCGTGTTAGATTACTTCCCCCACGCTTACTCAGGTAAGTGAGACACCGTTTGATTTGACTATCACGTGACTTCTCACACTTACTCGAACTGGCGCGGGTAACCGACCCATCGATTCGGTAACTTGAGAAAAGTATCCCATAAGGCCGTGCGAAAACATGGCTGCCGCATCTGGCGATGCGCCAGCAGTGGGAAATTCAAAAATAGGATTGATTTGTTTAATAGAAATTATTAGAAATTACCCATGAATGCACAGGCTTAGCTGCATATAAAATGTACGTATGAACATCACTCGTTGAGTCGAGTGACCAGCGGTCGATTTTACCAATGTTAAGATCGGTCTTAGGAAGAGTAACTCCTCCTAACTTGCAATAGATCCAATGCAAGTTAAGATGAGTTAGTCTTCCTAAGATTGATCTTAGTCTTTGGTGAAATCGTCCTCTGAGCTCGTTCATTTACTCTCACATACTGCACATGTGCAACTTGACCTGATTTAGAGACACGGCATAACTCCGGGTGAGTTATGGAACACGCTGAATAGATTTTCATCATTTATAGTTTCATTGTTAGATCTCCATAGTGACAGTTGGGTAGCGTTGTGTCCGTACAGCAACATATGTGAGAGGTTCTGGCAAAATGAGACGGAACTGGGCAGAGGTTGAAATGAGGGTTCTCAGGTATTATAAAAGAGGATAAAATTATCCTTACAATGGTGTTTGTTGCACTTTAATTGGACATTCCATTAACAAGTTATGGCTGTTTAAAGTTTACATTTATTAACTTGTCGCAAAAGTAAAATGTTTAGAAAAAAGGCCTTTGAAGTTTTGAGTTTTGTACATGTGAAAGGGAAAAATGTCAATTGTTTTTTTACCTTAAAACACTTTCTTACTATTTCCTTAGTCATATGGTTAGTAGACATAACAAAGATTACAAATAGCAATAAATCTGAAAATAGGAACAAAATAACTACGCTTCACTATTTTGCATTTTTCTCTTTTATAGCCTGTGCCAAGTTCCGTCTCATTTTGCCAGAACGCCTCGCATATATTATAAACAGCTTGGTCAATTTCTATAGTTTACTCTATTGCCAATACTTTTCAGATTTTGTTTTTTAATATCGACTAATTTCTATGTGAATGAAGATTACTCTGTGTGTTGTTTCCTTCTACTAAATTTAATAGATTTAACCATTTTAGATGTTCTTTCCTTGAATTGTATCTCACAGAGTTAAAACCATTTCACATAACATCTCTTTTACTCAGTGATGAAGTTTGTCAGGATATTTTCTGATTTCAGAATCTCAGAGTTATTATGATTTAAAGACGTTTAAAGGTAGGATACACCATTGGTAATTGCTTGAATTATCAGGAATGGGTGGATTTTTTGAACAATTACAGAATATCTAGCGCAATAATTTTGCTGGGTGCCTAGAATCATTATTTACTTTCAAATTAGTAAGATATTTCCTAATAATTCGGTAGTCAAAATGTTTGATATTTGCAAAAGGTGTATCTTGCCTTTAAAGAATCTCTTTTAAAAACTTTTAGCTTTTACAATAACCCTAACTCCCTAGTGTAGTTTACTAGGAACCATACCCATCCTGACAAATCAGGAGGTACCATGCCTAATAACACACTAGACAGTCAGTTTTAGGGTCTTCTACCCATCCTAACAGATTCTAACAAAACCTGGTGTTGGAGTTTGACTGGATAGGGAGTAGTAGTGTTAAATGTGTTTTTACTTAGAAAATGTTCATATAAAACATGAAAATGGTAATTTTGAAGGGGCCTATATATGCAAATACAAACATACTGGTACATGCACATTCCACAGACCCTACATTGCCCTGGGATTCTGGGATTCCACAATTGTGGACCCCTATTGTCCCTCTTTTGTTTGTACTCCCATAGGTTTTGTACATGATTGTTCAATTGTGTATGGTTGGTCAATCGTGAACCCTTTGTTTATGCCCTAACCCTATTGTCCCTAGTCCACGATTGCCGGTATTTACATACTCGCACACTCTACACAGGCAATCGTTTTCCAATCTTATACATCCATCATCCATTAATTGTCAAGGATATTTCCGACTAGGAGTTTGGAATCATTTCTCTCAATCATTAATCAGATATCTAATTAACTTGTCTCTGTCATCAACATTTTGTCATTCCGTGTCAAATCACCCCAAAATAATAAATCTAAACCCAACCACATTCAAATTTGTTTTATGTGGTTATTTGGGGTGAATATGCAAACATTTCAAGTTTTTGCGAAATCCGACATTTTGGCCAAAATGGGCGTGGCTACCAATATTCAAAAGACCATGGAGCTCCCTAACCTGTTGACCAAATTTGTATTTCATTGGACAGCTAACATTATACAAAATCAAATTTGGGCATTTTTATTTATGTCAGAGCAATTTGACCTGCAATGACCTTTATATATTTACTTTGACCTTCAATTTGACATTGTGGATCATGCGACCTTGAGCCAACTCTGGGTGCAAATTATACCCCAACATGTTTTTTACAATATACCAAACAATTTGAAATATATTTTTTGTTTGCTTTCTAGCTCATTTCAAAGTTGGCAAAATGTGATATTATGTGATATATGCACCTATGTATATTGATGCAAATAGATGTATATTGATGTATATTGGATGCAAATTGGATGTACATACATTCTACATACAATATCCATCTATTTGCATCAATATAGGACAATCACATTTTGCCGTCTTTGACTTGAGCTAGGAAGCAAACAAAACAATATACCTCAATTGTTTAAATTATTGTAAGTATATGTTAAGGTATAATTTGAACCCAGAGGCTGCTCCAAAAGGTCAAATTCAAGGTCTAAAGGTCATGTTAGGTCAAATTGCTCAAACATTAAAATCATGAATTAGATGTCATGTTGACTTGTTTCTGTCACAAACATTACATATCATCTTATCTACAAATTGCCCAGCAAACAAGCTGAGAACCTAAGCTCAAGAATGGTTTGCATTTTTTCCCATGCACTTTGACTTTTACTAATGACTTTTACTATTTTTCTTGTCTGTCCTGTTTCCCTCACCTTGTGTCTAGCAGAGCCAGAGCAGAGCTAGCAAGATTGTACCCAATTTCTTGAAGAAGTCCGATTCGTCTAGCAGCCTAATCTCAGACCGCTCAAGTAGTAAGTACAAAGGGCCTAAAATGCTGTCTACTATGATCAAAGGTGATACCAGCGTTTGTCTTCAATTTGCAACTTGACTCCATGCATGTGATTTGTGGGTTCTGCCACAGATTTTACGAGAACGTGTACAGCTTGCGCTATTTTCAAAAGTGGCGTAAGGCTTATGCAACAAAAGAGTTGCGTATCTGTGCCATCTCCTTACGGATCATTTCACAAAACTTGGCGTAGCTACGCAACGTTAAATTGTTGCTCAAGAGGACTTGCGCCATTGTGTAAAGGTTTAAATTTGCTAAAAGTGATATTTACTGCTGGGTACCTCTTGCGTCGATGTGGCCAGTCATGACAGCAACATTCACCCCGCTTACCCCTTGTAGAGAAGTTCCTCAAGTCCCTACTGACTTGGTCCTAGCTGTGCCTATCACCCGTCTTGACCAAGTCATCCCACTCTTTTCTCCCCTAGGTGCCTCCCTAACTTCCCCAGACATCACCAAGTTGGGCTAACCCCGCTTACCCCTTGTAGAGAAGTTCCTCAAGTCCCTACTGACTTGACCCTAGCTGTGCCTATGACCTGTCTTGACTAAGTCATCCTACTCCTTTCTCCTTTAGATGCCTCCCTAACTTCCCCAGACATCACCAAGTTGGGCTAACCCCGCTTACCCCTTGTAGAGAAGTTCATCAAGTCCCTACTGACTTGACCCTAGCTGTGCCTATGACCTGTCTTGACTAAGTCATCCTACTCCTTTCTCCTCTAGGTGCCTCACTAACTTCCCCAGACATCACCGAGTTGGGCTCACCCAGCTTAACCCTTGTAGAGAAGTTCATCAAGTCCCTACTGACTTGACCCTAGCTGTGCCTATCACCCGTCTTGACTAAGTCATCCCACTCCTTTCTCCCCTAGGTGCCTCCCTAACTTCCCCAGACATCACCGAGTTAGGCTCACCCCGCTTAACCCTTGTAGAGAAGTTCCTCATGTCCCTACTGACTTGACCCTAGCTGTGCCTGTCACCCATCTTGACTAAGTCATCCCACTCCTTTCTCCTCTAGGTGCCTCCCTAACTTCCCCAGACATCACCGAATCGGGCTCACCCCGTCTAACCCTTGTAGAGAAGTTCCTCAAGTCTCCCCACAAGGACCGCGATGTCACCAACCTCCTGAGAGAAACCTACAAAGGCCCCTCCCAGCGGAACAGCTCAGGGTCACGACCCAACTCATCCAGCTCCAGTAAGATCAATTAACGACTCACTTACTGAATTATAACAGTCTGATTAACTAATTCCTTGACTCCTTATTATAAAGCCACTAATCTTAAAGAGAAGAGAGAATGTGTTATGAGAACTTGAGGTGTTACACAGTGCCTCATCAGGGTTCAGGCCTACTAAACACACTATAGCTCACAAGCCTGACGAAACCTGCAGAAAGTAGTTTATTTAGGTGGAAGAAAATATTGGTGAAAACAATAGAACAATGAAAACCCAATCCACATGTTTTGGCACAGGTGGGATTTGAACCTGGGTCACAGCGGTGGAAGGCGAGGTAAGACTGGACCGCTACACCAACCTGAATGACTCCCCAGTTACTAACAGTTACCACTTGTTATTGACCAAAATGTCCAGATAAGTTTAAACTTTCAGCCCCTGTCTAAGTTTTTTTGATGGTTTTTGGTTGTTGTTTTTTGCACACAGTGGCGAGCACATCCTCGACAAGTTCTCGGGATTCAGCGACTACATCTGAAGATCCTAACATTCCTCCAGCCTTACCAGAGAGACGGGTAGGTCTTCACTTAGAAAATAAAAGAACATTCGGATTTGGGTTATGAAATATATGTATAATATATTATATATTTGGGTTATTCTACCAAGTTGAAATATATGTATAATATATATATATATAATATAATAATTTAGTGGATAGATGGCATGTAACTACAAATATAGCAAAATGTCGCACTTTGTGTTCCAACTTCATGGAATGAACCATTTAGAGAAGCAGCTGTTGGACCATTCCTTCAGGCGTACCCGGTTGGATTCCTAGATTGTTTGTCTTTCTTTCTTGTTTCCACCATAGCCTTCCCAGATAGTTGATATTCCTACTTCTCGCAGCATCATCTTAGAGCCAGCCAGACCTCTACCTCATGAGCTTCCAGAGAATGGCGATGCCTCCCCACCTCCCCTCCCCATCAAGAAGATTAGCGTTGGTGGCACAACTCACCCTCATCACTCCAAACGTAAAACAGCCTACGATCAGGCACCGCCGGCGATACCCATTAAATCAGGCCGGTCTCATTCTCTCGGCGGGGAAATTGATTCACCGAGGCCCTCCAGCGGGGAATCAGTGGACGTCCCGCCACCTATCCCAAGCCGGCCTGAGAAGAGATCTGCCACCAACCCCTCCCACTTAGACACCATCCCCTCGCCGCCCGGCCAACGGACTCTTGATTCTGTCCCCGGCTCACCGCCCCTGTCTTCCGCTTCCTCGCCCCTGTCTCCTGCTTCCTCGCACCCCGCTTCCCCGACCTATCCCACTGCTTCCCCACCCCCTCCCACCTCTTCCCCACCCCCTCCCAGCATTCCCCCACCCGAGCTTCCCGAGAACATCGCGGCGTCACAGGCGGTGGATAATATTGCGGGTGAGTTAAAAAACGAAGCAAACGTCAAGACCAAGGTGCCTCCTCCTGTCCCACTAAGGCCCAAAACCAGAAAAGGGGCACTGTCTAGTCCAGACTCTAATAATGTCTGATTTATGTTTGCTAGTGCAAGAAGTTCATCAAATATTGCCCTCTAAAAAGATAACATTAAAACAAAAATCATCATGGATATTTTGCTTTGGCAGCCAGAAGGTCTAGGTCTCCGCAAAATGTTTTAAGACATAAATTACCCTGCTTACATGCAGCAGCTTGTCATGACTTCAGTTGCATAACTAACCAGGGTTGGGAGGGGACAGAAGGGGTGACACACCCATGAAGGCTTGCCCCCTTGTGCCCCCTGCTCAGAATATTTGGCAGATATGAACATCTTGTCATTTAAAACCTGTTGAGTGTCACTTTCCAGAAATCACTTCCCCGCAAATCAGGCTTCATTTCACGCCTGGGATAGCTTAAAAAAACAAAAACCCATTCACCAGTTCCCGCCTAAGGCCGTATATATACACGCAATTTTTTTTTGAGATTCTAAGCGGATGACACAAAAGGTCACGGGCAAGGCCGGAAATGCGTGGGTGTGCTTCCTGGTACCATCAGCCTGAACCCGCCTCGGTTCGGTGATGCTAAACAAATCCCGGCAAGAATTTGTTTTAAAAAAAACACATTAAATACGTGATCTATGAGAGGTTCTGCTTCTGGCCTGGTCTACGACACTTCTACACATAATACGGGTATAGGCATTATTAATGCCTTGCAGTGGACTAGTTACCCATCCCAACCCTATTCATACTGTGAAGAGATTGTCTTGTCCTGTTTCAGTGTGAGGGGCTGGTTCTTCCACACTTTCCTCTGTAGCGCACACCTCGAGTGGCCTTTGGCCTTTTGCAATAAGGGAAATTAATGTGAATTAATAAACATGAAATAGAAATAGAAATACTACTAAATGTTGTATTTTAGTCAAAGCCTACAGGTTATCGTCGTAACATCGTTTCAAATTGTCGCATTAATTTGTCATCACAGGCATAAAAGAGGATGGAAAGACTCCCTAGAACATCCAACTGGCATCTTACAATTGTTGTACAATGTCATGAGATCAACAGGTATTATTCAATCATTGCCGTGCATTTATTCCCGGTGGTGGGCTAACAAAACGTTAAAAAACCAACACTTGACAAGGTTTTTTGTTTTGTTTTTGTTTTAGCTAGAAATCGGTCAAGCAAGTCGGCCATAAATGAAATACGTATTATGGCAAAATCTTTTTGTTTTTGTTAAGTGTATCCTACACGTTTGTTTCCGCATGATGAATGCGAGGTAGATGTTAGTGCAACATCGGAACTTGCTACAACAAAAATCTAAATGAAGTATTTTTGTTTTTTCGTATTGTCTTTGTCAACGACTTTGAATTAACAAACCTAGTTGCATGGCTGGATAGATTAGAGCATTTGCAGTGATCTTAAAAACTTGTCTGACTTGTTTTGCTGTAGTTGAAGAGATGGGATTGGAACGGGAGTTTAAAACAGAAAGTCATTTCATTGGGTGTTCGGGCATTTATTCAAGATAACATGGAAGATGGATTGCATTTCGCTTAAAACTAAATATCATAATGCGACAAGAAAGTAATAATTTAAACATTTGTTGCATGAATACTACTTGTAATTGGCCTGACAACAAAAGCTTGATAACAAAAAAGGAAAGTTTGCTTTGCAGTCATCAGCACATAAACATTCCGCTCCCTCCCCCTCCCCCTCCCCCTAAAAGGTTCTAGATTATTTAACCAGTAAAATGACAGTGAATGCTAGGGCATCTGTTATCTGTTGGTGTATTTAGCCTAATCCCAACCTTTTGCTGCCTTTTCCCTTTTCCACCAATGTTCAGATTGTTTGCAGCTCATATTCTGCAGATTTCTTGCTTAACCAGTTTGTTTTCTTACATCAATCACCTAAGCTGGTTCATTGGCAACATTGCATGCTTTGCGGTGACTTATCGATGAGACAGTGAGTGTGTTAACAACAGAGAGCATGTTAATTCCTTCAATCTTTCCAACTCGTTTATCGAAACGGTTTCTGTTTCCCATCCTGAACGTTCTCACTTCCTCTATATATTTGCATCAGCCAACAGTCATCCAACTTTGTTGAAAAAAAGAAAGATTCAATATATCATTGTATCATTGTTTACATTGTGAAAGTGTTGAATTCAAAGACCACCAATTCGCAGGAATAGTTTTGTTATCCTATTCTTTGGTAATGGCAAATTCTCAATATTGAATTTACAACATGCAAATTCTATCTTAAATATAATACTAGTTACTCCATAAAAAGCATGCAAAGATTTAAGTTTGTGTTCTCAGGAAAGCATGCTTGAGTGTCATATAAGAATTGGGGTGCTAATTATTCTTACTCGCAGCTGAGAAACAGATAACATGACCACAGAGCACAGCCAAAGATCGATTGAATTTTGCTTACAATTACCATCCCTATTCATCAGGAACGAGACTATTTCTGCAGCAGCTGCTGCTCGAGATCAGCGCAATTTGGTTTCTACCTTCACAGGTACCCATTTATACTCCTGGGTGGAGAGAGGCAATTGTAGTAAAGTGTCTTGCCCAAGAACACAAGCACCATGTTCCTGCGAGGGTTTCAACCCGTGTACCATCGCACTCGAGTCGAACACTGTAACCATTAGACCACATCATTAGACCACATCAACCCACAAAGTAGTTCCTGTATGGGTAAAGCTTGAAGGCCAATATTTCACCAAATGTGTACAAACTTGCGCCTAAGCATACAAAGAACCAAATCTAGAAAGGTCCTTCACTATTAAACACTAACCGTTTTCATTTGAACCACAATGGTGTAAGCAGCTGTGCATTGAGTCTGTCATTCTCATCATTCTCATCATCATGCAGGTATTCTTGGCCGGTCACCACCCATCACCACATTCTTAACAAATCTAAATGCAGTTTGTCCAAACCTCTCATATTAGTCAGTAGTGGTCACAGCTTCGTAGTATGGCCTGACATCAAATTCACTTATAATCATGTATATCCAGCAAAGAATGTTCACTCATGTCCATCTAACCATGGTATATTTAAAGTAGAGTTGTTTGTGAGTACAAACAAAAGAGGGACAATAGAGGGTCCCTGATTGGAGGCCTATACACATGTACACGCAGTCTTGAACCACATAACGACCGAGGATCGATATTGTGTTTTCCTTTGTTCCTTTACTATACCCTAACCCCATTACTTAGGGCTTGCCCCAATGATCGAGGACTGAATTCGGACAAGCAAACCGTCCTTCGAGGATCCTTTGTTCCCTTTGTTCTCTTTTGTGTTTCGATCCTCGATCTCATAATACGATACAAGAACACATTGGTTGGTGTGTACTAATCCTGTACCTCCACTGTGAGTGATTATCACAGCAGGCACACAAACAAACCCTAGGAAATGGTGTGTGTCAATCTTTTATGCAAATTAGCCTGACCAGAGAAAGGCAGGCTGGGCTATAATGTATGAAGCAAGATATAAGGCACAGCCCCCCCCCCCCCCCCCCCCCTCCTTTTGTTTTGGTTATTGTGTTCCTGGAATCTCAATAATTCTTTTTAGATACCTAGGGGATGTGTTAGGTAGTGTTCCTTGCTCTATGGGTATTAGGGCAACATGGAGGTCTGTTTAGCCTTGAATCTTAAGCACAGTATGGTGTGGTTCTCATGTATACCAACCCAGAAAAAACAGGTTTGCCAAAGATATTAAACTCAGCTCGCCCAAACATTGAGGGTGTGGGGAGGGTTGGAGATATTGCCAAGATAGGGTTTGGCGTGGTTTTAACCCCTATCCATTATTTGCCCTGCTTTGACAACCGTTAGGAAATCTTTCACAGACAACCTTTTTGAAGACAATTCACACAAAGATACAAATTAACCAGTTCGAGCCAGGATTATTTTAACATCACCGAGGCGAGGGGCGGGATTATTTTTAACGAAACTCGATCCGAAGCGGGTTCAGGCCGACAGTGCCGGGAAGCACACCCACGCATTTCTGGCCTTGCGCGCTGCTGACATACATTTCCGAACTTGAACTTGGCGTGTTTATGCGTCATCCGTTTTGAATTTGGGGAAATTTTTGCATTTATATACGTCATCCGGCGCGAACTGGTTAAACAAATATTGTCTTTATATCTGACTTCAATTTTGCATGCAATCTTAAAAGAAGTTTAGCAATTAGAGCGAAAAATCTTGGCATGTTGCAGAGGATAGGAATTTCATTTTAATAACTTGCTAAAACTATGCAATTTACTTTTCTTCAAATTAGGAATAATTTGTTCAGTTGTGGTTTTTATCACGAAAAGTCTGTAATAAGCTTTTTTTTTTAATATTAAAGGAGAAAAATTTGAGTCAACAAAAATGCATACTTTTAATCAGAGTAGATTTGAGCCAAGTGTATATAATATGTATATATTTGTACATGTAAACAGGAATTTGTCACATTATGTGTAACTTTTTGAATACAAAAATAATTAATTATTGATATTTTCTACATTCCTGTTGATTGATATAATTAACTAGCAATCTGTCAGCCTGTAGGGTACATGCAGTAGCAACTGTAGCAACTGAAGTGGATCTTCGGTTTGATACATTATTTTGTGTGTGTTATTTTCATCAAGTTGTTTGTATATCACAACAGGAAAAACATATCTTGTATGGGAACTTGTATCAGTATTGCACGTTATATATTGGATCTTGTTAGAAGTAAACCCAGGGTCATTAAATATATAAATCTCCATTTTTTTGTCAAAGTTTTTAACCCCTATTTCATAATTTTTGTGTTATTTGATTGTTTGGTAAATGTAAGCATCTTGCAGAAATTTGGCCAACTTACAACAAAAATTGGAAAACTACTTTTGTAACTTTTTTCCACAAAGCCACTAACACTATACGTATGAAGCAGAAATATGGCCGAGGAAACACCACCCCCCCCCCCCCCCCTTTTCTTTGTTGTTGACCATTGAATCTCAGGAATTCTTTTTAGGTTTTAAGGGGGGATGTGTTGGGTAACAATAGTGTGGAGGGTGTTTAGGGATAAGTGTCCAAAGAGTGCCACATATCGTGCTGGGTATAACATAAACAGCACAATAATAAGGAGAAGTGTACCCTGTCTACCTATCATGCTTTCTCTATGGCTTGATTGTAAAGAAGCCAGACTTACAAATGTACTTGTCATATGAAGCACGAAATGTGGCAGAGAAACCCCCCCCCCCCCCCCCCCCCCCCCCCCCCCTCTTTTATGTTGACCATTGTGTTCCCGGAATCTCAGGAATTCCTTTTAGGTTTCAAGGGGGGATGGGTTAGGTTACAATAGTGTTGAGTGCGTATAAGGTATATGGATAAGAGGGGGGTACCCCTCTGCCACATATCGTGCTGGGTATATGGCAGAGTTGTATTCAAGTCCCTGCAAGTTCTTCAGTTTATAGTCAAGTCAATAATCATTCAATGAACTGTAAGCAAAAGCATTCCTTTGTCATTGTTCAACCAGTTACTTACGACTTCTTTGTGACTGGACTTGCAGGGACTTGTACCTAAATACAACTCTGCTTGTTGGATGAATGACAATATGCATCTAGTGCTTAATTCCACCTGCAATAATTAATTGACCTGATTCCATTGTTTTCTTAGCATTAGGAATTCAATGTATTTATTGGCAATCATGAGCAGTAATTTTTTTTTCTCAAAGATGCAACGAGTTCAAACGGTTGTGTAGAATTTGCAACGGTTTTGCAATTGAAGGACCTGTGACACAGTACATGTATATCTTTGTGTATGTATGTATTTGGTAGCACGAGGGCCATTTTCCAAACTCCATCTTTGTCTGCGGCTTTGTTCATGCAGTTTGGCAATGGTGATGGAGCCTAATCTGGGTTTAGGAAAACGGCCTTGTGTTTTGGATTTACAAAGCACATAGACTTTAAAAATGTATTGTTTTAGAGTCCAACCTGAGCGGTGTAGGAAAAACCCAACATTAAATTTGACATCTCCAAGTTGAAAAAAAAGAAGTAACTACTTTGTACTGTAAAGTAGGAGCAGTTTATCTTAACACTGACATGCAAACAAAAATGACCTTTGTGTTTAGAAATGATAGAGAAAATGGTCTAAAATTTTATTTTAAAATCCGTGATTACTAACACAACATGCATGTACTGATACAATGTGTTATGATTTGAAACTTAATCTTTGTTTGTAAAAGCCAGTGTAAACTTGATGTTTGAGTTTGACAATGTCATTAAATATTTATAAACATTATTTTAGAAATATATTTTGATATATTTTGCAAGCAAAAGAAAACAAATTACTCTTATTTTGCTGTTCATTTTTATACAAATATTGATAATGCTGAGTGATGTTTTATAAAATGTACAAATTGACCAAAATAAAATGTAGCCAGTTATAGAATTGATAGGCAAATGCGGATTGTATGAAAAATAACCGAATGAGCATTGTATGTGTACTTATTGATAAAGCAAGTGTAGATGTATTCTTCTTCTTTCGTATGATGATGATCAGCTTAACGTGTTACTGCATACATCGGTTTGATGACGAGTGAAAACGGGGTGGACCGCGTGAAGGTTGTCATCTCCTAACCCGGTAGATGTATTAGGAAGGCGTCCTATACACTGTCTGATGTAGAACAATTGATTCACTGTAGTTTTTTTCAATGTTCTTTTCAAAAAGTTTTGATCACCTCTAAACACGAATGGTTTTGTGAACACAATTATTTCAATATCCTTTTAGCTAAACCTTTTTTCTGATTTATTTTTTAGCTGCATCTTTAATTGCACACAAACAATTTGTCGCATCCTCGGGTGAACCCTTACAAAATGATATTTTGTCAACTTTAAAATTATTACTGTGTAATAATAATGTAATTTGTAGAATAAAATGGATGTAGAAATTAGTCATTTTTCTCTAGGCTACATATCAAGTGTTTTATGTAAAAATGTATAACTCTGCATAGTAGTAGTGAATTTTGTTATTTTGGTCTGCAACTGTCATATTTTTTAAAATTTGAACTGAATGTATGTTTTGCTTTGTGTTTTGAAACAAAGAGGTATGAATAAAAAATGTTTTTATATATGATATATAAGCTGAACGATTGTAGCAGTTTGTGAGTTTTATTCAAAACATGTACACTGAACAAAAATATAAACGCCCCCAAAATGGTTATTCCAACACAGATGTGGTTGGAATCACTGAGCAATTCCTCACTGGTAGAGATGGACACAAATATTGTTTACAAATCAAACAAATAACAATTTTTGGGGCGTTTATATTTTTGTTCAGTGTAGATTAGGTCTGGAATAAATGTATTCCCCGCAAATTTAATACTGTGGTAAACAGTGCACATGGCTATTGGATCTAGTACTAATTGGATCGCTTGTAAATGTATATGTTCAGTAAATGAAAATTATGTTAGTAGTATTATTTTGGGTGTAAAAGCACTTGTCTCTCGCCAATGTGGCCCGGGTTCAATTCCCGGCTCGGACCACGAGTAGACTTACATGTAGTTGTTGCTTCTCTCCTGTGCCACGAGGGTTTGGCTGTGCTTCGTGGTCGAATATGTGACAAGATTAGTGCTGGGACAAATCGGAGGTTTTCAAAACCGAATAACCGAATTTGAAAATATCGAATAATCGGTTTACAAAAATCCAAAAATGTATTATTTATTTATTTATTTATTTATTTTTTTTAAATTTTTTATTTTTTTTATTTTTTTATAAAAGTGATTTTAATGGATTAAGTGACATGGAAGTTGCGTTCTCCAATACGTGCTATCAGCTACTTCAAACAGAACGTCTTTCCGCGTACCAGCTGACTGTATTCATGAGTTTATCTAGTGGCTCGTGTTTATTCACGTAACCATTGAATCGATGACAATGGCGCACAGCCAGCCTTGCTCATTAACTTCGCCGCGCTTGAGCGATCGTCTACGGAACCAATTCAAATCAGATTTCCAAAATGAACAACTTTTTTTTCTTTTCTGCCCAGAAATCGTAAAAAGAGCAGTTTTTTTTTTTTTTTTTTTTTTTTGAATATTCGGTTTCCTAATTCCAAACCGGTTTGTGGAAGCACATTCGAATAACCGAATATTCGGTTTTGAGTCCCAGCACTAGCAAAGATCAAGCGGAATCCCAAAAATGTTTTAATCAGAATTCAGAACTGTGTTCTTCGTTGGTATTTAAACAAATTTACATAACTCGACAACAAAACATTGTATCAACATAGGGTTTTCAGTTTTTAAATCGTACAGATGCCCTCTTTAAAACTACATGAAAACTCATTTTTAGACCGGGGCCGACATCCGACTCATTCCGCTTGATCGTGTCACACATGGTTCGCTGCTAGAGGTGCCATCGATTCGACCACGTTGTAGCCGCACCCATTGCAATTCAGCACCCAGCTGCGAGTAAGGATGATAATAATGGGGCTAGTCATAATTACTGGCAGGTGTAAAGCTGAATTGCGAAGGATGTCACATTATTACCCCAGTCATTGGGCCCATGAAACATTCCAAATACCATCTCAGCTCCCTGGGGAGTATACAGCTCCATGCTGTCATTTCGGCGCAAAGCAGCTAAATCAATCACAATAACCATCTCTGCCCTCACAGGTACACATTTACTTCTTGATGGGGAAAAATTGTGACAAATTGCCTTGCTCAAGAGCACATGTACCATAGATCCAGGCCAGACTCAAACCCACAACCTGCAGCTTTACTCACAGATAGCGAATTTAAAGCTCAGCACTTCACAGCGGTTATTGTTCAATACAAGTAACCAGGGTATTACATGTACGTACCGTATATCTACCAATGGTCAACCCCTTGAGTGACAGTAACAAGGCGAATTAGCATACACCTTGTTGAGATGATTAGCCTTCCCAATTATTATTTATTCGTATTAAGCCGAGCTCTGCATGCTGCCAGAAAATACGCAAAAATATAAAATTTTACACAAATTGTTACACTTTGGGCTGTCCTATATAATGTACAGGATGTCCTAGAAAGATAAAACAGAGAAAAAAAACACGATCTCAAGGGACATGTAATTCGTGACTTTAGTTTTCACATAATGTGATAGACTATTTTTGTCATTTACCAACAAATGTAAAAAGTCCCGTTTCACCAAAATCCGACCTCCTATTTTGTAGTTACATGTACCTCCGTTTTAGTGAAGTAAAAATGTTTAAGTTGGAAATCAGTACTCCTCACTCTCCCAACTTAAACATTTTCACCTCTCTGTAAAGACGCGACTTGGGGCAACTCATAACCGGGTGGTTGGATTGTCATAAAATAAAGACCAGCTTTTCCATTTAAGAACATTTCCTATCACCTACTTCAATGTGAAAACCAATGTTGTGAATTTAACGCGTTGGATGCCGTGTATACTATGTACACACAAAGTTTTTCCGGATCTCAAAATGGATGAATGATAACATGTTCCGAGCAAGGCCGAAAAAATCTGGCTGCAATCGAGGCCAGAAATAATCCTGGTGCTAACTGGTTAACGAGCTGATGTGATTCTGCAGATCGTGCCTAACATCATGTACATGTAACAAATTGGGTAGGGGGGGGGGGGGGGGGGGGCATTTAGCTCATACTGTACGAGAAGCCCCAAAGCAATATTTCACACACACAAATTAACTCAAGATGACAATTCTCTTTGTGGGTCTGCTTATTTCTGTTTTCACTACACATTATTATTAAAGACAAGATTTATTCCTACATGTATTGTACTGTATTATTTACATAAACACACAACATACTATAAAACATGTACTGAACCGGATCACATCTCTGTACTATGCATTTGGTATTCTTTGGAGTCAGTCAACCTTCAGTGTTCAGCATTAAACTTCCGTTTCAACAACTAGCTGCACAGAAAACTACATGTACATTGTATTTAATAACTACCGGTACCTGTATTTACAATGCTGCATGATGCATGACATGCATGAACACAGGTGTCCCTGTTGCATCTGACATACATGTACTGTACACGTTACGATTTTGCAATTCACGACATTATTTAATGTCTTCTATCTTCAAGAGTGATATGTAAAGCAAAGTACTTTGCCAAATAAATGTAAAATAGTATGAAGTCAATTTTAATAATACGTGTACTTGATGGTAAATTACACAGGTTAGATGTAACAGGGACACCAAAATGTCACATTTTAGACCCCGTATTCATAGAATGACCCATGTGTATTTGCAAGCAAATCCCGTTTCAGGGAAAGAATAGTTTGAAAACATTTTTTGCAGTAAATTGGTTTGTTTAACTTCACATCAAATCAACAAAAAGACACTCATATTTGGCTGAAAGCAAGTCTAATAAGTATCGGTGTCAGAAGTAGTCTTGTTTGCAAGACGATGTCATCGCGGTATGCAGCGCGCGTACATGTAGGTCATTGCGTGGTCTACAGCGTACGTTAGAGGGCGCCTGCATCAGCGGCCTACGCTGCATACCGTGATTAGACCGTCTTGCAAACAAGACTAAGTCAGTATTTTTTATTTTTTTAAAACTAACAATTGAAGAATGTTAGAGAACGACACAACAAAATCTAAATGAATTATTTGTTATTTAAAAAACATAAAAGGAACCTAACAAAATTAAACAATTACTTAACCAATTACCTAACCAGTTCGCCCCGGGGTTATTTTGACGCTGATACAGGATTGTTTTTTCACGAACCTCGATTAGAGACGGGTTCAGGGCGGCATCTTTGGGGAGCACACCCGTCACCCGTATACAGTATTTCTGGCCTTGCTCGCTGCAATCTGGTCGCTGACAGATATCTCCGGCTTTGCTCGTTAATTTTTTATCTGTCATCCATTTTAAATCCCGGAAAAACTTGGAGTATAACCTGCATCCGGCGCGAACTGGTTAATATTGTACCAAGAGAAGGGCAACTTGAGATCCCTGGATTACTGTTCTAATGCTCTACCCACTGAGCTATCATGCTCTGCACTGTATGAACCTAACAGTATTAAAGGTAGGATACACCATTTACAGATATTTACTACCGAATTATGAGGAAATATCTTACTCATCTAAAAGTAAATATTGATTCTAGGCATACAGCAAAATGATTGCGCTAGATATCCTGTATTCTAGATATCGCGTAAAAACAAAAATAACATAAGAATAACTGCTCGACGCCGGTCGAAAACAAATGCTGTTTTTCATGCTTTTCTCGGCATCCATGATTGTAAAACTTTTGACAGGTCAGTTAAACGATATTTACTATAAAATACAACCCCCCTAATCCACCCATTCCTGATAATTCAAGCTATTACCAATGGTGTATCCTACCTTTAAACCTGCCAAACTCCAACTTGTTGAAGTTTGATTGACTTTGTACAGTGGGGTCTATGCAGTGTTCAGTGTTCATGATCAGGGCTGTGATGACTGGCCATTGGTTCTGTGTTGTGGGCTGTGCACATCCCACTTACAATGTACAATGTACAGTTGACCAGGAACTGTGCATGCTGTGACCGTCCTAAGAAATAAATGCCTCTGCATTCCCCCCAAACTCCAACATTGTTTACAAGTCTCATGCCTTTCTGCCCTGAACCACACAGAGTTCATTATGTATGTAGTCTCTCTGGGCCTCTTGTACTGAGTCAAACAAAGTCCAACAAGTTGGAGTTCGATAGGTTTGGGGTTTACATGTAGTTAGGGTTAAAAAACAAACTAATGAATTATTATGAAACACCTTATTTGATTGTAAATGAATAAGTCTCAAGCATCCTGTGAAATCACGTCACCTGGTGGCTGTGGTTTTCAATAAAAGTGAAATTTTGTATCAATTCCCAATTGCCAGCTGGCAATCGTTGGAAAAAACTTTTTTCAAATATTGCCTTCAACTTATTAAGTTTACATGTTCACTTTTAGTCCACTTTTTATTTGCAATACACATCCGTGAATGGGTGCAAGTCAACTAGTCTGGTTTCCTAACCTAATAATTCCCTGACATCTATAAATTGCTCTTTTTCGTCTAAAAGAAAGTCAAGGAACCAGACTACAAGAACAGCTGTGTTTTTTTTCATTATCTATTTACACCAAACTTTGCGTCGCTCACAATGTTTACTATACAATTCAAATCCCTAACCCAATAATTTTTGAAAATCACAGCAAAAGTAAATGGTGTATACATGTACCATAGAGCTACAGTATATTAAATTACTAGAGCGCTGGCTAGATGTACAAAGTGATGCCTGCTGGGCGCATCCATGTTTGTGCACAAACCTATGGAAAACTCAAAACTTTGTACGGCTATTTGCATATCTGCGTTTGTATTCTATACAGTGCGTTACAGCGCAAACAGCGCAAATGCATTCGCGTACGTATCCGCTGCAGATGAATTTGCTGTGGCTGGATGCGAGTTTAGAGTACATTTTGCCTTTTAGAGTACACTGTAAATTCAATGCATCTATTTATATTATGTTCTACAACCAAACAATAAATCAAAATGTCGGCGTACAGGATGGATTCAAAGCTATATCTCCGCGTGTACAAATGAGGAATTAGCGCTCTAGTAATTTATTATATTTCTATGATACATACACATACACGTTTGTTTATGGTGTAAATCGAGGAGTTTCTTTTGTTCCTCTCGACAATTTCCTTTGTTTCCGACGGCTCTCTTTGGTTTTGTACACGAATCTCAATCGAGGACGTCCTCGATTCTAACCCTAACCCCAATTCACCTTCGTGTCGCCAGGCATGTGTCCTCCATTTACACCATAAACAAACGCAGTACATACACAGGTACATGTACATGTACATTTTTGTACACACAAACACATTGTACATGTACCGTACATGTACGTCCAATTGCCAAACATGGTTACAGTACTTTGTGTGGCATGGAATACACTACACTGTATGCTTAGTGCTTCTGGCCTGACCTTTGAACTTTGACCCACGATTGCAGGAAAGATGACAGGAGATTGTGAAATTGATCATTGGACTGCAACAGACTAGTAAAATCCATGACATTACCTTAATGTTTAGTCCTCCCAAACCCTACACATGTGTAACATTATACTACTGTACACTGCGTGTATAATTAATGCACACAACATTTTGTACATTGTACATAATATGCTAATAATAACACCAATTCATTAAAGCTGAAATCACACATATTGTACATGCATTGTCATGATAGTTCTACCACTGTAGCGTAAACTACATGTACACTACAAATACATACATTACATGTAACTCAGAAATGATCTTCAAAAGATTAAATCTTTTTGAGCAATAGTAAATTATTTCAACACAGATTTTGTACACAGGTTCTGTAGGGATGTTAATGTACAAAGAGTGTGTTGCAAGCATACTGACAACTGTTAATATTAAACTTGTTAGGAAGTACAGTAATCTACAGCATTATAACTACATAGCAACTATTACCAGGGCTGACTGACGAGCTTCTACAATACTTGGTGTGTTGTATTTCCTTCATGGCTTGACCTGCCATGAATCTTGACCTTATCAGCTCAATGCAGGCAGTTCTGTGGGTGGTTGGCTCGTAATCACACAAAAACACACGGTTGAATCGGACTCCATGAAACACGTTACAGGGCTGAAACTGAAACATCCACACAGCTTGACTTCCTTCCTTGATGCACACTCACAGCTTGCTTTCCATGGCATTTTTCATGAAATTTCTCATGAAATTTTTTAAAACCAACATATTTTTTCTTTCACCAGGTCTCCGATACACTTATAACTGATGGTTCATATTTTTTCCACTGCCTCGAAGAGATGGTGATCTCCACGAACAATGTAGTGCTGGTAGCATTTCCACATTCAGTGTTCAACACAAAATGAACTTGTAGGTAGATGAGGAAATACCAAGCACATTACTCCTGCACTTGTTATCCTGGGTGTGTTGAAACTCTGATGAATGGCGACAGCCAGCAATGTAGATAGATGAATGGCGATTCCTAGGAGATCTGAGTGAAACATAACACGCACACAAACATCAGGCCTTGTGGGGTTTTTACATTTCATTGCTACTTTCTATCCAGGATCACAGTGCATTCCGTGGGGTCAACTCCCAAACTTGATGGCAAATAAGTCTCATATCAGCTACAATTTGGCCAAGTAACTGGACTTGTATTGCACTTTTTTTCATTTGTGGCACCATAAATTCACAGTGAACACATTTGTCATTCACTTCTTCATCCACATTGCACATTAAATCTTTGGTCGACAAGTACACACATGTACTACTTCAAATGAATACATTGCTACAACTGCTTGCATTGCAACACTGCTAAGTACAAGTTCAAAGGCATCTGTGATTTCATTGCATTGGCTGCTTATTTCAGTAATCATAAATAAAAATCTGAAGATTTTGGTTTCAATAAACTTTATATATCTTTTGTCTTTCGTATAAAAATAGTAAGGCATATATACAAAATATATAACTGTACAAGGAGTATAAAGGCACAACATGCCGACGAATGTAGAGTAAGTACTGCGATACAAAATTCACACATTCAAAGACAATTGCTGAGGTTGAAATTCGGCTCTCCGTGATTCCTGTTGCCGTAACCACTGCATACTCAGTTGATGATCACATCACATTTACTAATTACTGTACTTTTCTCATATAAATATCTCAGGTCACACACAAATAAAATGACGGCAAAAATCTCTCCAACTATAAAGTGTAAGATGGCAGCAAATTAACGAAGACACAAAATGGGTTGAAAATGGCTCAAGCACCCTTACCTCACGTTGTCCGCTCCTCCGTTTGGTTTTATCGGAAAAGGCACGGGGCAACATTTTCCCCGGACTTATTTTCCGGTTGTCGTGGCAACAGATGAAACTAGAAGAGCTCATTCTCGTGAAGTGGGTAGGTACTGATCAGCAATTCCTACGACAATGATGATTGTCTTTGCATGAAGTTCACACAAGGGGGTCGCTGTCGGCCAATGAAGAAACTCCACAAGTGGGAAGCGATGGTCGCATTGGGTCTTGACACAATCTACGAGGCACATGTGTTGATCTCCAGTGGAAGAAACAGAGTCCAAGGTATCAGTGGAGATCTATGTGAGGGTACGGAGCGCAGGTAGGGCGCAGGTACATGTAGGGCGCAGGTAGGATGCAGGTAGGGCGCAGGTAGGATGCAGGCAGGATGATGATGACGACGATGATGATGTTATTCTTAGCGATGCAAACTAACCAGTTCCAAGATCCATATAAGCACGAGGACGATCCGTGTGATAACAGGAACACATCTCCAAATTAGCATTAGCAAATTTCAAGTCTCCCAAACTTAAACCCATGTGTCAGATTTTTGTGTGAAATACTTTGGGCACAAATTTCACATAGTAGTGGCATAGTAGTAAGTTTCAGATAATGAGTCAACGACACATTAGCAATTTTGAAGGCTTTTCAATCACTCCATGTTATTCAGCATCTAGGTTGCCATGGAAACAAGTTCAATTATCGGTTGTTTATTCACCGAGTGCGTACCAGTAGGCACGGTGATATGATGGCGTTGCATCTCTCAGGCATATTAAGCTTATGTCGGTCAATTTGCACAGCGTAGGTTTATTGTGGTGGGCATGTAAACACAGGCTACCATTGATGCATCGTTACAATTTATAACAAAACAGCAGATGACAGTTGGTCTCTGATGGGTCTGGTAATCACTGTGAGCCCGTAGCTTTAGTAAGGCATAAGCAATTTTCTAATGGTTCGTGATTGCAATTATACTCAGATCAATATCTTTTATTAAAATTGATGGGGGTGAGGTTTTGCGTGGGTGGCTTATCAGTTTGAGGCGAGAGGCTGCAATTTGATGCAATTTGATGAGGATCCATGGCATGGTGTTCAGCTTGAGAGATTGTCCTTTGTAAATTGTCCTTTGGATAACGGTGCTCCATGGTTGGGGTTTATCCTAACAACAACCCAGCAACATAAAAAACATTGAAGATTTCCATCCAAAACGTGACGATTCTAAACAATACTTGGCTTATAAAACATCACAATATTATATTTAGCAAAAGAGAAGATGTTGAAAGGTGGACAAAACATTTCATTTTCTTGGCAGATGACATACATTGAGGTTTGCAGAGAAAATACATGTACCGGTAGTTGTAAACGCTGCTATCCAACAAATGTTCAAGGCACATATTTTGACGAGTTTTCCAATCTGATTTCATTTCTCCAGCAAAAGTGAACTTGAAAGCTGATTTCATGAGCTGTGCATATGATATCAATGAAGCACGATCCTCGATTACTGTACAGCTGGGAACAACAATTGCTCGACGTGCAGACAAAATGTTCCCATATTCATTTCATTTTCACTGAAGGCAGAAGTTTAACAACAGGGAGACGAACTCAAATCCACCGCACCAACAAGTGACAAACAACACCAGCATTTTAGAATCAGGAATTCAGGACATTCAATCGGTACAAGAAAGTTAGTTTAGTTTTAAAAAATTCTTCCATTTTTGCAATAAAATAGAGGGGTTTGTGCAAACTGCATCATTTCTAAAATAAATGTTCAATTTTTTGTCTTCAAATTTCTTGCACATTACAGTTCTTTATGAAAATTTGAGACATGAAATGCTTTTTCGAAACAACTTACAGTACAGTGTACATGTACATGTAAATCTACAAGATGCGAGTACACAAATATGGTTCACTACACTGTCACATGGTCAACTTCAAATTTCTTTTTAAATCATGTACATAAAAAATAAAAGTTAATAGAAAGTTTGAAGCTCATTTTCATCCTCGTTTTGCTGGATGTGATTTTAGAGCCAAACAATTTGAATTGTACGGTAGATTACAAAATGCCCTGATTTACAATACATACATGTAAACATTTTAGGTAATTTAACTCGAGTACGTTTACAACAGTTATTTTGCCGACTTAAATTTGAAAACCATGTACATGAAGCTAAAAGCAAAGTCTTGTGCACAAATATACATGATGCAAAATTGTTTAAATGTGAAAATAGTTTTAAAACCACAAACTAAACGAACTAGTAAACTACTGCAGACACTTTTTTTGGAACCAGGCAGACAAGCTGTCAACAACATTTTCACTTGAATGAGGTCTTGTATGGGCGATTATGCAGCTCCACGTAAAATGATCACAACAAGATGATCCTCATTCATTGCCTCAGCACCCAGACCTGGCACATAACGCAACAGCTGCTTCTGAGAGAACTCACACGGCGGGAAAGCATGGAGCATACCGTAATCTTGGACTGATCCAGATAACACTGGCAAGCTGATGATTCCGGCAGCTTGCTTTGTTTGCAGGTAGGAAACAAGGTTGCGCAGAGGTCTCAACTGTGTGCCTGTAGGGATGCCCTCTTCGGCAGAACCCGGCAGGGACAGCAGCAAGCAATGACCCCCAGAGCCAGCATCACTAATCCTCTTGCCTACCTCATCCAGCTTAGGCTGGTCTAGGCGCAGACGCTGGGTAATCCTCAATGGTAATTCCTCACTAGTACCACTCAACGGCAAGAGGTTCTCAGCCACAGACAAATCCCCTCCGATGAAGTACATGGTGGTGGCAAAGGCACTATTTTTCAAGACAATGTGGCTCTGCCAACTCTGCGGGAGGTACTTCACAAGATCAAGGAGGCCGTCATACTTTTCAACTTTTCTTCCATCCTGCTTGGAGGAGTATCCTCGGTCAGACGTCCTCCTTTCATTACGATATCCATCGCCATCCTTTCTTTCATTATCATCAGTGTAGCGTTTTCTGCTGTGGTACTCAGGGGTGTCTGTGTTACCCATCGCAGCCCTCTCTGGCGAGTCAAAGCTTCCGTCAAATCGGCGTTCCACTCCAGTACTGCCACTATCAGGGGATCTGCGCTTCTTAAAAGCTCTCCCTTTATCAGACGGTCGGTCTTTCATGAACTCTACACCAGGGGAAGCCTGGCGCTTGCGACGGTTGTCCTGCCCACGGGAGTTTAACTGCTTGCCTCCGCCATCCGAGTTTCTGCGGCTCCACTCAGGGTCACCACGAATATCATCTCCTTGCCAGTTAGCACCACGGCGGTTTATTTCACCACGATATGCACCACCACCAGCAGCACCACCACCAGCAGCACCACCACCATCAGATCCTTGCCACTGATCACTGCGGCCGCTGTCACGGTACGGAGGGGTCGGTGAACCATCACGGCGATAATCACGCCCCTGGCTGAAACGGTTGTTGTAACCACCAGCAGCACCACTATCATCTCTTGGTTGTCTTCGAGGAGGTGAATGTGCTGCAAATGGTCTACTATTGCCCGTATCAGGATCTGCAAAATCAACACGGAGACGACGATTGGGGCCTCCAAGAGGAAACCCTCTCATATTTGAAGCTGCAGCCTGTGCCGCTTCCAAGGTTTCGTACTGTATGTAGGCATAATCATCCCCTTTGAAGTAATCAATCTTACGGATGGCTCCAAAGCGGTCAAATTCATGTTCCAACACTCCCAAGGAGACCCAGGGACCAAGACCTCCTACCCACAATCGTGTTGTTGGTGACAGCTTGCCATAACCTGTTTTGGCCTGGTTTCTCCCTATGTACTGACCAGACATGGACACCATGGCCTTATGGGCCATGTCAAGATTCAAAAATCTTACAAATGCAAATGGGTTACCCTGACCACGTGGTGGGTATTTGATATCTACATCTTCAACAATACCATACCGTTCAAATGCATGCCTCAAATCACTATCCTGAATTCCTTCTTCTAAATTCCCTACAAAAACAGTACGCGTTGCTTTTGGGTCATCCTCAGGCAGAAGTGCTAAATCTCGCTCACGATCATAGCGCTCACGCTCACGAGACTGATAAGTGTCGCCACCACCGTAAGGTCTTCTGTCGTATTGATTATCTCTATCCCTGCCTCCGGGACCATCCCGCCCCATATTTCTATTTTGCTGACGCCTCCCACCCATAGGCTCCTGGCCTTGTCTTCCAGAGTAGCCTTGGTCTGGTGAAATACTCCTTCGTCTGAACACACTATCAATTCGCAACAGCTTGGCAAACAACGTCAAGCGATCTCCTTTAGCCTGTTTAGCATCACGTGCCTGCTCCGAGTTGTTATAATTTACAAAAGCAAACCTCTCATCCCCATTGTATGCCACCCGTACGTTTACCTCACCAAATTTTTTGAATTCGTGGAAAAGAGCATCCTTAATGGCCATATCTGACACATGGGAGGGGAAATTACTGACACGTAAACTTGAATATTTGATCTCCCTGTCATGCTTGTCGAATTGGCCGCTGTAACGATGGTCACTTGGGTCTCTGCCGCCCTCACGCTCATGATCGCTGCGGCTCAAGCGCTTCCCGCCGTCTCTCCTGCGCTCTTCCCGCTCCAGACTGCGCGACCGACCTGCTTTGTTAGTGTTACCTCCGGCTCCCCTACCTTCGTAGCGGTCATTTCCAGGGCTCATTCTGTCTCTTGACATAGACTGTCTCACCTCCGGGCTTCCCCTTGTCCACTTTGGCGTGTCCTTGTTTGACTGATGCCTCATTTGCACGGACAGGACAGTTGGACAGAATGCGATAATTTCGACTACAGACTCTAGTTGCACGGAGATCAGTCCCCTCGTGAAACTCCGTTTGTCGCCATATTGTTATTATAACAGTCAGGTGCCGACTTCAACAGTGATATATACTTAGTCTGTCGATGGTTAGAGCCTGGGTACCTGTCCAGATATTGAAAGCTGCAAACTCGACTCTTTTTTAGAATGACTATTTGTACGGCAGTACGTATGGCTCTCGGTGCGATATGCACAGTTGCAATAGGCAAGCTGATTTACATAGGCCGTTTTTCAAACTCCATCTTATCTGCGTAAACTGCATAACGAAGCCTAGTCGAAACGAAGCTGGGGATTGGAAAACGGCCCTAATATATGTATTGAACGGATATGAACGGATCGAATTATTAGTTTACTCACTGGGTTTATTTATTTATTTATTTATTTCTCATATTTATCCAGGGTATAACCTATTCACCCTAAGGTGGTCTCCCATAGGGCCCTGACTTATAAACAATGAAAAGTATACAATAACATTATAATTAAAAGGTGAAGTAAAAGGTAAAAACGTACAAATACCTAAAAACACGATTTAAAAGACAATTTAAAAGGTATAAGTTAAAAGGTTACGTAAGAAGTAAAGACGTACAAGAAAAAAGAAAAAAAAAAAAAAACAAGATTAAAGAAAAATAACACCACCAACATATAAAACTAAAATAATGAATTTTAAAATACATTTTTAAAAATATGTAAATTGAAAAACATACAAATACCAAAACAAGAATGGAACAAAAATAAAAGACATCAAAATACAAAACACAAGACAATGCCAAAAAAGCATAAGAAAAGAACAACGCACTCCAAACGTACTAAGACCCTAGGAGGAACACTTTCATGGACGATTTAAAGATGTCAAGTGACGGAGCCAGTTTTACAGACTGGTCCAGGTTATTCCACACAGAAATCCCCGTGAAAAAAAGGGCTTAGTCTTAGACATTCAGTCCTAAACTTAGGAACCACCAGTGAATTCGAAGCATGCCGAGTGTTGTAATTGTGAACCTGATTAGTTTGAATTAAATCATCCATCAGATAAACTGGTGCCAAATTATTCATGCATTTATACATTAATACAGCACGGTGGTAAACAAAACGTTGTCTTAAGGGCATCCATTTGAGTTCACAAAATAATTCAGTTGACGGAGTACTGTAATCCTTACTCAAGGGTTCTGCCCTTGTTCATGAAACTAGCAGCAAATTTTAAAAGTAGCAAAAGATTTTAAAAGTTGAAAGTAGAAAACGAGATAAGAACGACATCCATGCACTTTAAAAATAAAACGTTCACAAAAATAGCAAAACAACTTTGCTTCGACAAAGTGTTCCCTTTAAAGGTAGGATACACCATTTGCAGATATCGAATTTCTACTATCGAATTATTAAGAAATATTTTACCTATTTGAAAGTAAATAATAATTATAGGTATCCTGTAATATTATATACAAATTAATTCGCGATCGCCGGACGGCGATCGCCACAAAAATATAAACAACAAGAACAAACTGCCCAATGCCGGTTGAAAACGAACGCCGTTTTTCTTGCTTTTTCTTCTTCTCGGCATCAATGATTGTAAAACTTCAGAAACTAAGTTAAACGATATTTAATATAAAATACAATCCCCCAAATCCACTCATTCATGATAACCAATGGTGTATCTTGAGTCACCGTGATCCCAAATTCCGACCAACTTCATCTCAGGCGTTTGGTAGGGCGGAGTCACAGCCTGGCTTCGCATTGCTTTGTTAGACATAATAGGGTAAACCTTTTCTCTATTCTCTATTTTATTTCTCGGGAAACATCAACAAATGCACAGACCAAAATTACAAAGAATACATAAAATAAAAGCTTTAGATGCAATGTACAAAACATAATAACCAAGACAAAGACAAAATGCCATTCAGCTCCCGAAGGATTACCCAAAAGAAACATTGTTCCTGTCGAGGGGTTCTCCAAGCTGAATGGGATACAAGAAACAATTATATAACAAGATTGTAATTATAATTACAAGATACAATTATATAACAAGATTGTAATTATAATTATAAAAAGAAAAGTGAAATTAAATTAAATAATACGTTAAATAAAGTTCAGACCAAGTAAAGGTAAATATAATATATTAACCCAAACATTTTGTTTTATACTGTATATATATATTTTTAAAATGTGTAGCTAAATTAAAACACACTATGCACGTGGCATGAGGTTTTAGTTAAAGTTATACACTAGCCCTAAATGTACTGCTTGGTAGGGACTATCGATGATGGAGTCAGGTTGAGGTTAATTCCGCGCTTTCCACTGCTGAGGCTCGAGTTTGAATCCCGACTGGGCCAATATTTGGATTGGGTTTTCAGTCCCTGCCAGATTTTCTTCCACTTTTAAAAGGAAAACATAACAAATATGCTGCAAACTGCCTTCATGACCTAATAATATTTCGACCTTTGGTCGTTTTGCTGTATCAGCAAAATGACGGTGTAAAAAGGTGAAGATTTATTTTTCTCAGTATACGGTAACTATCTGGCCGTGTATGTCTCTTCAGACTTGTGAGCTACAATGACTAGAAGTAATTAATAATTTAATAACATCATCTTTTTTGGCCCCGACCACCCCGTGCAGATTATCTCAATAATCACGACAAAACTGCCCCGCCCCCTAAATATGGATTTTACCAATCCCGTATAGTCTGCTTCGCTTGCGGTAAAAAAAAGTCCCATGTGCAATTTTTGGTACATTCTTCGAAAATGTCAGAGATTGTTATTGAAACACTGTCTAACCCATCCATGTGTAAAGGCCTTCGATCGTGGACGGGGTATTGTCCGACCGTCTTCCCTCTTTTGTTTATACTCTAACGTTTTTTGATGATCGCCATAGGATTTGTACACGGGAAAAGATCGTGGACGTTTTGTCAATCGTGGACCCATTGTTTGATTCCCAATTCTTTTGTCCGACGACCACGATTGCCGGTCAATACAAACGCACCTCTACACATGGACAGATCATCATTGTTTCACACTTGAAGTCGGCGCGCGGCGAACTGGAAGTGCAACATGGCGGACCCAAGACGTCACTTCTGTGAGCCAATGAAAATGTCCAGGTGTAGAGGTCAGTGGTACGGTACGTATGATATAATGTTTATAAATACAAAATGTACAGAGTTAATCCACTGACCTCTACACCTGGACATTTCATTGGCTCACAGAAGTGACGTCTTGGGTCCGCCATGTTGCACTTCCAGTTCGCGCCGACTTCAATTAAGCGTTAGCAAAGCAGAATATAGACAATGGTCCGTCCAGGTGTAGAGGTCAGTGGTCTAACCCAAATCCACTCGATGCCATTTTCCCCCTAAGAGGTATTTTCAGAGAATTGTTTTTCGGGCAAAATGAACAATTCAGAATTGAATAGCCAATGTTATCCAACCTTTTTTTGTGGGCGTTCAATATAAACACAAAAGCAGAGTCATTTTAAATTGTCAAGACCTTTTGAAAGTTCTAGTGTAAACTTTAAATTTGCTGAATTTAGAGAATAAAATGACTTAAAATTGGTTTTTAATGAGAAAGGACATTTTTCCTATTTTTAAATTTGTTTCTTCTTAAATCAAAGATATACCATATAAAATTAAATAGAAACCTTAAAAACTGTTTATGTTTGTTGGGGTGTTTGTTTGTTTTGTTATTTAATTAAAGGAATTAACCAAAAGCAGTTACAAACTAAGCTTGGTCTAACCATGCTTGGTGCGCCCATAGAGTGCGCCCAACTAATAACTGTAGCTGAAATGTTTAAAGGGATCGTATACGTTTGGTAATTGGAACCCACTGTTTGTTTCAATCCTATATAGTTATAGATATATACCATAAAACTAACCTGTAAACATTTCATTTCAAAAGGTTGTAGCGATTTTGAGATATTGCAAAAAATCTGGAGCGGTTATGTCCACGCAGGAAAAATAATTTGCATTGGAATACACAATCTGAGAAACGTCACTGCAGTAACGCTTCTCAGATTCAAATTTTTGGAGATAAAAAGTGATATCTTTTTTCATAACCGCAGTACTTCGAAGTAAAAAAATTCTAAAAATGCATTATACTATCCAAAGCTGCTGTACTTCTTACCAAGTAAGTTTTTATTGCCATTAATTTTTGGAGTATTTACCAAACGTATATGATCCCTTTAAAAGCCCGTTCGACACGGCCTCGGGCCGGGTGCATGCCACTAAATCTCTGAAAATCACTGCGCGCGAGCTCATTAATATTTTGTGACCCCCTCCGGTAATTTTGAATAAGAGGTCCCTGGGGCCTATACATTGGACTGATTGTAGAAATATTTGTGGAAATCAAGAATTGGTGTACCGTGGCTTCCAAATAGGGGAATTCCGTTCACAAAAAGACCAATACGTGGGTCTATTTGGCAGAGGCGGGGGGCTACTTTAGACCTGAGCCCAAAGATGGGCCACCATTTTAGAGGTGGTTTGTGGGGAGGGGAGTGTACAAACAAATTCATTCAGTCAACCCTAATAAATTTGAAAAGAAAATTATTCTAGGAGTCTTAATCTTTAATTTCCAGTCAAAAAATATTGCCACCCTACCCCTGAGCGTCACCAGGCGGCGCCCTTTCTATTTTTGTCTTTAATGAGCGCCGTATTTAGTGTAGTGGATCCCTCAGGCTAGTTATGTCATTCGTCTGGCAGCCGTACAAATAGCCTTAATCCTTGCGCTTGTTAAAATGTGTATACTTCCGCAATAAAGTTGGGCATAAATGTACACCTTTCAGAGAATAAATTATGTTCTGAATACAAAGTGAAGTATATAACAACAAGTTTTCCCGTATTAAAAAAGATAAAGAGCCAAATATACAATTATCGCCATAAAGATTGCAGATGAGAACTACTTTTTTTGGAAGTATTAACTTTCTGTCCAATTGCCCTAGTCTGGTGCAACTCATGTCATATTCTGGGTATCTTTTGCTCACGTGCGTAATGTTTAACGCGCATAACTCGAGAGACCGGAACCAGACGGTCCGTGTCGTATATCGTCGTACGGACGTTTGCACAACAACATGACATTTGTGATATGATGACCAAATGGTAATTTTCCAATCTTGGTAAGCAGCCGGTATATTTTGTAGATTGAGGTGACTTCCTAAATTTGCCGCTGTTCCTTGGGAAACCCTTCCATTTAACAGTTAGCGCTGCACTTTCCAATTTCGTGGTTTAAACTTCGTTGTTGGAAGGTGAAAATCGACAAGTTTTTCTAGCTTTTTGCTTGTCTTTTCTGGTTTGATTGTTTTGTGTGAACCGCAAAATCACACTTCCCATTCCAGCGGTCCGTGAAGTCAAGTGGTTCGTGGAAAAACCAACGGCTAAAAATAGGCATTCGTTCATCAACTATCGTTCTTCCAACGGATCTCTGATAAATCTCAAAGACTAAAATGGATGCCTTTTCCTGGTTGAGGTTAGTTTTTAAGACGGAATGAGAAATGATTTTCTTCATCAGCATGGGCCATGGCTGCATGACCATGAATTGTTTTCTTTTTATGTAATTGTAAACTGTTGGTTGACGCTAGAAATATTACATCATGGTTACCATTTTTTCCAGAAAATTTTGAAATATTGAAGTTTGGTATGTTTGGACCCAAAAAACAGAAGCAAAGGACATACAGCAGATTTTGTTAAATCACTTGACTTTTTCAAAAAATAATGTTCGGTAGTTTTGTACATGAAAAACGGGATCCGGATGGTGTTTGGTATAGCCGAATGTTCGGTGTACATTGTACATTGTATGTGCTAGTAATAGTAGTATGTATGCATGTAAGTAGTCCGTCTGTATATTCGTATGTTGTATGTGGCATTTTGGTTAAAGTTACGAAAAATTGAACTTGTAAGTTGTATGCAAAACTTGAAGTCCAATTGCAATCAAACTTGGATCATGCATGCAATGATATTGTAACATTTATGATTGTTGCATCAAATTTCAAATATTGAGGTCAAAAGTCATTTGAGGTTAAGTTGTAAATTTGTAAAATAGGATAATTGCAAAAGCAGGCGAAACACGTGGTTCAGGAACCATTATGACCATCTCAATAGACCTACCCAGGTAAGACATGATGTCACGCCTTTTTACATGTGCGCTTCGTCTGGCATCCCGACTTCACTCTCATAGGCAAATGCACAGTCATTAGGTCTCAGGTTTAATAAAAACTAGTGAGCTCAACCTTTGTCAACCCATCAAAATCTAAAAGTCCAAATCCCTCTGGTAAACTTTGAGGGATTTTTTTTTTGGGGGGGGGGTTAAAGTTTATATTAGTGTTGCCACACATTTTTTCTAGAAGTGTTCTCATTTCTCAGAGCAATGTTAAAAACCCTGGAGGTCAGTTTAAAACGAAGTAATGTGAATTGATAAGAACAGCACTTGGGGGGCAGTGAAGCGTTACCAAATCTGGCTGCTTAATTTGAGCTTTTAAGCTTGAAGAATTGACCAGGGATTTGAAGTCGGCATCCTTATTCCACGGTAGATTACCTCAAAGAAAATTAAAGTGCAAGGTGTTCTTGCTAACTCTAAAGGCAATTTGTTTTTCTTTAAAACTTGTAGGGTTGCGAAGTGCAACCGACAGTTTGAGTTGGGTTTTAAACCATTCCAGAAATTGGCAGCAGTTACTTAAAACAGAAGGGAACCTCAATTGTTGTCAGATTTTCCAGGGGGCCTGCTAAATGTCATCAAACTTTCTACCTCTCAAAAAGTAACCACTCTGGGCAGTGACTAACAATTAGTATCTAAAACAAGGCCCCTGGTACTAAAAGACCGGGTGTTGGTAAATAATAGAGCTTAATGAACAAGGGTCGCGTGGGGATGGTGTAAGCATTGTCCCCTTGTGTCATAGCTTCCTGTCTTGCCCCATTCACTCTTACTCAGAGGAGGAACTTAGATCACTTCTTCAAAAAAAATAAAGATTTCAAGTTTAAAGGAGGTATCGTGGGTGGGGATACAATGAAAACAGAGTGAAATTTCAGTTGGATATGAGGTCTTTTAGGAAAGTTAAATGTACTATTTGTTTGAACCAAAATTTGTGATCACTCAGTTTATAAATGCATTATAAATGCATTCTACAGGGTAAATTTGTAAAAGTTTTAAGTTAATTTGGTCCAAACTGTTTGTTTCTTAATCCTAACCCTTCACAAAAAATCCTCCAGGTAGTTTTGGAGTTCTAGCATACACCTAGTTGTGGGGACAGTTTCTTTTGTTTGAAAAAAGCTGACCGAGTTGTGGGGACATTTTCCTGTCCCCATAGCATTTTGGGTCTCCAATAAAGGGGTCTGGGTAGAATTGGATAATGAAATGAAATAAAGAATACGACAAATTAGGGCGATCTTTAAAAAAAATTGGTCAAACAAATTTTCTGATTTTAAGTTTAGAGATATTTCCTCTCAGCACACGAACCCTATGGAGTGTCCTCATAACGTCATGTATGAACAAGAATTGATGGATTTATAGCCAGTTTTCTGCTATTCTCCTAGCTGTGAGCTTGAACAAAGTAAACAAAGTACAAGTGATGTCTACTGTTGTTCAATTGAGTGTACTTTTTTGTGGAGTTATCTGACAGATAATTGCCTGCAATGTTGTAAAAGTGCTGGTGACTAAATTTGCTCCAAGATATCTTATCCACCTACGACGGTACCTTTAATTTGAAAGGGCTCTAGTTGCTATGTAACCTTGAGTTCTTGACAGGAATCACAACTTGAACATCGTCATTAAATTGGCGGGTGGTAAGATGACCGAGCCATGACTGGGCTTGCTAGCCCTGGCCCCTCATACTGCTGATGTCTTGTCTCATTCTTGAAACCAAAACTAGCTGTGGACTTGTGGTATGCACACATGTAAATAAGTCAAGCCTTGCACAGACGCTGTAAGCTCTAAGTTTGAGTTAGGAATTCCTTCTGTAAATAGCACGGGGCTGTGAAGTGTAATGGCAGAAAACGAAGTGACCCAGAGTGTGTTAACAAATCCCCTGGCTCTGACCCTGACAGAGTGAGTACTACACATATATGATCGTCTCGCCCTTACATCTCAACCTAAAGGATTGCTGGAGAAATGTTGCATTGTAGTGTGTTGGCTGTCTTGCAATGCTGTGGGGAGTTCTATTGCCTGCTTGACACAGATTCCAATATGCCAGAACACTGCACGCCACGTAAATAGACATGTGCCAAGGTCGGTTCATACTTCATGTAAAGGCGAATGCGATGCAAATTTGACTTCACAAAGCATTCGCTGCAAAAATTTGCTGGAGTTGAAATGTGTTCAACTTTTGCGATTTTGCAGTACGAATACTCTCTGTGACGTCAAAAATGTGCGTTTGTTTTCCTGCCGAGTATAAACCAGACAGACATTTGGACTTCGGACATTTGGACTTCGGACATTTGGACTTCGGACATTTGGACTTCGGACATTTGGACTTCGGACATTTGGACTTCGGACATTTGGACTTCGGACATTTGGACTTCGGACATTTAGACATTTGCCCGCCATTTACCATATTTATCCAAATAGAATTTGTGCTGGCAGTGCATTCCAGGTGCATGTGATCATTATGGTTCAGGGACTTTGTGTGTCATTCTATTTTCTCTTGGTATTTGTACCTGTAACCTTTCGTGCAAATGAATCATAACTAGACTGCATGTAATAACGGTCGCGACTTTCGCGTTCTGCTGATTCTGATTCTAATGCATGTTTACGCTGCATTTGTTGTCTTTTCTCCGATTCACTCAGGGACAAAGCCAAGGGGAAGAACAACAACCGACCACAGAACATGATGGGTGAGAGCCAGTCTACACAGTCAGGGCTGGCATTTACTCCTAAGAAGCATGCTATCACGGAGGACTATGAGATCACCAAGAAAGTCCTAGGACTAGGAATCAATGGCAAGGTGCTGGAGTGCCACAACAAACAGACGGGGCATAAATACGCACTCAAAGTAAGTTGTCTTGAATTCGCAGTCGTTATAAAACCTGTGGTTGTACTACTGATCAGGTACATGTACTACTATACATGTATGACAAAATGCATAAAGTGCATCAAGGTTACTGGCTGAAGCCACCAGGATGCCATATTAGGAAGCCAAGCCACAACAAACAGACGGGGCATAAATACGCACTCAAAGTAAGTTGTCTTGAATTCGCAGTCGTTATAAAACCTGTGGTTGTACTACTGATCAGGTACATGTACTACTATACATGTATGACAAAATGCATAAAGTGCATCAAGGTTACTGGCTGAAGCCACCAGGATGCCATATTAGGAGGTCAAGCCTCAACAAACAGACGGGGCATAAATACGCACTCAAAGTAAGTTGTCTTGAATTCGCAGTCGTTATAAAACCTGTGGTTGTACTACTGATCAGGTACATGTACTACTATACATGTATGACAAAATGCATAAAGTGCATCAAGGTTACTGGCTGAAGCCACCAGGATGCCATATTAGGAGGTCAAGCCTCAACAAACAGACGGGGCATAAATACGCACTCGAAGTAAGTTGTCTTGAATTCGCAGTCGTTATAAAACCTGTGGTTGTACTACTGATCAGGTACATGTACTACTATACATGTATGACAAAATGCATAAAGTGCATCAAGGTTACTGGCTGAAGCCACAAGGATGCCATATTAGGAGGCCGGGTGTCGGACAAGTTGACCGTTGAGACAACTCGACTCGAGACAAGTCGACCGTTGAGACAACTCGACTCGGGACAAATAAAAAAATTATGAAATAATAATATCAACGCAATGGTCGGTCTAATGCGTGCGTGAATGGTACCAAATCACAAACTGCATGCGCACCAGCGCATCAAAAACGACGTCACCGTGCACGGTACGGCCTCGTTGACCGACCGGGGATCGGATAAGTTGGCGCACACTAAGGCCCAGCAAAAACGATGAGGCCACCGTGCACGGTACGGCTATGTTGGCCGGGGATAAGTGCGCACACAGGCCCGGAAAAACGAACGATGTGCACAGACAATCACACTGCGCTATATTATATGCAACTAAAGGCAGATACATATGTAATGCCCAATGTACCTCTTAGTTTACAAGGTATTTTAACCCAGTTTTCAATGGGATAGCACCATCATTTTTCTAAACTAAAGCACCCAGCTGCAACCCCAGCCGTATATCAACCCGGCCCGAACAAAAACAAACACCTCGTGTATCATAACTCCCAAACGGCGATCGATCAGCCGCCGTCAAAATCCCCGCTACTATCCAAAAAGCATGCGAGTCGACTTGTTTCAACGGTCGACTTGTCTTTCCATTTATCGGACATACGGTTCGAGTTGTCTCAACGGGCGAGTTGTCTCAACGGGCGAGTTGTCTCAACGGGCGAGTTGTCTCAACGGGCGACTTGTCTGACCCCCCCAAGCCCCTTAGGAGGCCAAGCCACATTGATTTGTATGGGTGTGCATTTCTCCTTTTCGTTAACCAGTTAGCGTCGGATGCCCTGTAGGCCTATACATGTACACGCAAAGTTTGGACAAATGGATGAAAATAAACACGCCACGAGCAAGGGTGGAAATATTTTTCAGCAGTAAGCAAGGCCGGAAATTTCAGGGTGTGCTACCCACAGATGCCGTCCTGAACCTGTCTCGGATTGAGGTTTGTGAAAAACAATATTGTGTCTAGGTCCAGTCAATGTCAAAATAATCCCGGCGGGAACTGGTTAACCGGTTCGCGTCGGAAGACGAACAAACACGACACGGATGACGAATAAACACGTCACGAGCAAGGCCCGAAAAAAATGTTCACTAACTGCGGATGACGTGTTAGCCTGTCGGGCACAGCAATTTAATTCCGCGGAGGACGTGTATACATGCTGCAAATGTTTCCTTGGTAAATGCGGTTGACGTGTATTTATGCCAAAAGTTGTATGGCATACAAAGCGGTGAGCGTGAATATACGTCGACGTTGCCAAGCATGCTTCGTTTACGCAGTGGACGTGTATTTTGCTATATTGTTGTATCACGCTTCAGTGATTAGGTCTATTCAACGCCCTAGTTTCATTGAATTCATACAGTAGTTCTACGGCTGACTATACACACGCGTCAGATTTTAGGGCGAGCAGGAATATTTTTCTGAATAAAAACCAATTTGTTTTTCTATAAAAAGTAATTCCGCCAGTGGTAAACCCAGCGTGAACTTGTTAAAGAAACCCAACCCCCAAATAGATGGCCACTGCCAAGGCTCGTGTACGAGTATTGACTCCTAAGACAAATCTGCTGCACAGTAATCATCATTTAAAGGTAGTATACACCATTGGTAATTGCTTGAATTACCATGAATGGGTAGATTTGGGGGGTTGTATTTCATAGTAAATATCGTTTGTCTGACTTTTCCGAAGTTTTACAAGCATGGATGCCGAGAAAAGCACGAAAAACAGCGTTTGTTTTCAACCGGGGTCGAGCAGTTATTCTTATGTTATCTTTGTTTTTTCGCTCTCGCCGTCCGGCGAGAGCGAATTTTTCTTTATAAAATTAATTTTTTTGGAATAATTACAGGATATCTAGCGCAATCCTTTTGCTGAATGCCTAGAATCATTATTTACTTTCAATTGAGTAAGGTATTTTTTAATAATTCGGTAGTAAATATTTTCGATATCTGCAAATGGTGTATACTACCTTTAAGTCTTCCACGAGTGACATGACTGGGGTAAAACTACACATTTCACTGTCTTTTGCTTAAAAATCGATAGTATGTCAGCAATCTGCACGAGAAAGAGTGGAGGGGCTTTGAACCGTGACCCCAACTGAAAACTGCAATGTCATGCAGTAAACATTGAGTGACGTTATCATTACATATTGTAGGGCTATTTAGGGATGTTGCGCAACTCTTGTACACTCCAAAACTGGCAATAGTTGGTACATGTAAATGCATCAATACTAAGTGAAGGTTCTACATGTACGGTACCAGTACGGTACATGTCTATTCACAATTGAGGTTTAGCGATGTCTCTGCTTTTTACCAGTAATTACCAGATTAAACAATGTGTTTTGATTTTAGTTGCATTGAAATTGCTGGTTTTAACTAAACATTTCCTACAAATAGGAAAATACCCACAATATACATGTACTAGTACCTGTACTGTATGTACATATTTGCAGTTGTGTACAGCACATACTGTACATTTGTGCACAGCAATTCTCAATGTTTACTTCTTGTTTACATTTTCCCACACTGTGCATGTTATTGCCATTTGTGTTCCCCCTGAGTAGCTCTTGTTAATGCCAAGGCTACCTCTGTATTCTGCTACATGTAGACTGTGCAGTGTGTTTTGTGTGAGTCAGGGGCTGGGAGGTTTGCTATCCTTCTATTGATGTGGGTCAGGTATTTTAATAAGGGTGTGTGTTTACATACATACTGTACATGTACATATAAAGCCTGGCAAGTCCCCATTGCAAGGTCATATTGTTCATCATGAAGTCAGACTGAGTAGCTTCCTGTGATTATTGTTTGGTCATGCAACCTTGATTTATGTACACAAGTACACATTTGTATCTCTGTGGTGTACACATGCATGCTCCACCCATCCAGTGCTTGAGTTTCATGTAAAAACCAATAGACAACCGAGCTAATAGCTGAAATGTTAGTAGACATGGTTATTCTAAATTAAAATTGGGAGTATACATTTAATTTGTTAGTTTTTTGAGAAAGTAAGTCACTAAGTTATTGTTTGTACGATATCAAATTTATAAAAGTCTAACATTTGAGAATGGTATTCAACTGTCTGTATTACATTTGTTTTATTTCCTCATCAGGGTTGTAGCTACGCTGGCCGGCGCTGGCCGGCGGTAGCCAGCATTCAACATCACCGGCCGGCACTCTGGGTAAAAAGGAAGCTTGCCGGCCGGCACAAATTTTGAAAAATTACATCGCGATTTTGTATTTTTTGCTGCATTGCATCACAATTTTGTACGTGTCCATTTGCAATCATGCCGCAATCGCTGATGCACTGGCCGCATGCATGCCCCACCAAACGCGGGTGCGTGAGACGAGACATGTAGGAGCGCTCGCAGGTTTTCCGGTTCTCCAGACCAAAATATTCCGACTAATTTCTGGTTCATTAGGTCAGGGGTCCAGACTATCCGATGTTGCGACGTCACGTCGTTTTGTTTTATTCAATCATAGAGGGCGTGCTATCATCCAACTCGCCAGGGGTGGCCAGGGGCTGTACGTACATGTACTGATGCACGTACATTGTACGTACATACATTAATCTGTTGGCCCACGAGCGCGCGCGCTCATCGTTCTTGCAGCTGAATGAGCTGATACTACCGCGCGGCTCTCGGCCCGAAAACAGCCGGCACTAAAAAATGTCTAGCTACAACCCTGTTCCTCATGTACACATTCTTCAAGATACACACACACTATTTACTATATTTCTATGTATACACTGTAGCTGCAGGCCTTATATTACAGCATTCATGTCTGAGACATCCCATTGGTATGTGACCATTAGGTAAATACTAAAAATAAATCTGGCCGTTCACCGCTCACTTCCTTCTTTCAGTGGCCAATTTGGATGGCATTGCTTTGTTGAAATGATAAAAAGAATCGGAACACGCAAATAAATTTACACACATGTACATGTACATAAAGTATGTACATATAAAGTATGTAGATATAGATATAGATAGTAAGCAATTAACATTTCCCATTTTCAAATATCAAATACCAAACTATTCAATAATTGACAGTCCCACATGTACATGTGTATATTATATTAATACAGTTTAGCCGCAGGAATCCTGTATTTATCTTATTACGATGATGATGTGTTATACATGTGTTTAAAGGTACATGTAATGTGGAATACACCAATTTGCAGATATTGACAAATTTTACTATCGAATTAACCAGTTCGCGCCGGATGACGTATATAAACGCAAAAAGTTTCCCAAATTCCAAACGGATGACGCATAAACATGCAAGGTTCAAGTTCGGAAATGTATGTCAGCAGCGCACAAGGCCGGAAATGTGTGGGTGTGCTTCCCGGCACTATCAGCCTGAACCCGCTTCGGATCGAGTTTCGTTAAAAATAATCCCGCCCGTCGGCTCGACGATGTTAAAATAATCCCGGCGCGAACTGGTTATTAAGAAATATTTTACTTATTTAAAAAACAAAGGCAAAATAGTGAACGGAGGTGATTTTCTTTTGTTTACTTTAAGTTTCAGATTTTCAATTGTTTACAATGTACACAGTGGCAGTTGAAGGATTTGGCAGGATTAACCCTAACCCTCCACAATCCTCATTGCAGTTTTGAAGGATTTTGTAGGATTGAGGATGAGTGAGGAAAAAGTTCCAGTTGATTTTGGAGGATGCAATGGGTCAAGGTCGTAAGCTGTACCCAGCATAGTTTATGTTCAGCCATGCATTAATGCAACCCAGCATTATGCTTGATATCATCTGCACTGCTTTTAAATGTCACCGGTACTGCCTCAACCCATAGCAGTTATTGGTGGAGGATTTTGGAGGACTGAGGCAATGGTCTAGTAATAACAGAGGATTTTGGGAAATTGCAGATAAATTTATGGTGGCAATTGGGGGATTTTGCAGGATTGAGGATGGTTTCTAGCCAAAAAGGCCTAGGGGGTTAGTGTTAAGGGCGGTTTTTAGCCAAAACATGCAAAAAGGCCTATGGTTTAGTCTTAAACTTTAACTTTGCACATTTTCTTGCAGGTTCTTTTGGAGAACCAGAAAGCACAAAGAGAGGTTGATCTTCACGTGAGGGCGTGTAAGAACTACAACATTGTAGGCATTGAGGACGTATATGAGAACATTTACAATGGCCACAGGTGCCTCTTAGTGGTCATGGAATGGTAAGTACCGTAATTTCCTGCGGTAAAGACGCGGCTTATCTGACTTTTTAGACCACAAAAACATCGCCGCGCCTTATCTTTCAGTGCGCCGTATATGTCGCTTGAGTTCAAAGTGATGGTCTTTGTGTGAAGAATTCTTTGAACGCCGCAATCTTACTCAATAATGCGGTCAACCAATTAGCTCAACTCTCCGGACATTGTGACCGTGTTTCCATTAACAATGCCGCGATGTGTTGATCCCCCTACGACCGTACATGTATGTGTGTACATGTATGTATACATGTGATTTAGCACTCGGCAGCGTGCGTAGTCTTGTTTGCAAGACGATCTTTGCGATGCGGGGCGCCCTCTAACGTATGCCGTAGACCACGCGCGAATTACCTTCGCGTGTATGGTACGGCGTACGTTAGAGGACGCCCGCATCGGCGGCCTACACGCGCTGCATATACCGCGATTAAGATCGTCTTGCAAACAAGACTACAGCGTGCGCTGCATGACGCGTACAACAGCGATAAAAAGCTGGCCTGTACTATGTGGCCTTTTTCTAAACGTTTTTTTGTCTACGTTCCGGCTTCATGCAATTCACCATCCGAACTACACAGCGCGGAGCATTCACAACGACTGAAAAAAAGACTAGGGGGTGTCGCAATTATGGGCCTTTTCAAAACCTTTGCTTCGTCTTCGGCTTTGGCTTCGCCTCCGAATTCTGAATTACTGAGAAGCAAATAGAAATTATAGAAAATATAAATAGTCTAACTTTTGGGTTTATATCAGTAGATTGAATGTTTCTGAAGCACAACAGGCATCAAAATGTCGCAGGGGATCTCGCAGTTGGGAATCTAGAATCGCCTTAAGCCAAAGACGGAGACGAAGCAAGGGATTCGAAAAGGCCCTAGGGATACCCCGCACGCGATCGCTGCATGTGATGTACATGTACTGTGCATACATGCATGCAGTTTATACTGCAGTGATACATGATATGTATTGGCAAAGTAAACCTCGTGCGATATTGTGACTACTGACCCCTTCCCCACCTCTTCCTCACCCCTCCCCCACCTCTCCCCACCTCTCCCCCACCTCTCCCCCACCTCTCCCCACTGACATATTTTTCTAAACATTATTTACTCAGTGTTTTCCCAAGAGATTCAAATTGATTTTATAATATTTTAGCATTGTATTTGGTATAAGCTTTTGAACGAGACATCCCACGAAAGCAATTGACCAATGGCGAGTAATTAATTAATTAATTTCAAATTTTAAATTAGAAGCGGCCCGCTCATTATTCGTGGAGGTCTCAAATAACTGAATTGGAGCAATGATAAAAAAACGACTTTTTAACAATGTGTAAAGGTCTGCCAGTACAAAAAATATAATTTATTCATACAGTACTTGATCTTCCTTCAAGATTTATTCGAAAAAGAAAATCACATTATTAATAAAAGCACGGACAACCGAACTTAAAAAGCACAGTGATACATTAGATTTGTTTAGGATTCAAACTGGGCCACTAAAGGAAAACAAGTTGCCCAAAACCCTGTGGTAATATTGGATTGGAAAAATGGGGAAGAAATGTGTTAATTTTAAAATGAAAATATTGTTTTGTGTAATAAGTTATTCTTGCATTTTGTTTCAGCATGGAAGGTGGGGAGTTGTTTAGCAGGATACAGGAGAAATCATTATTTACTGAGCGAGGTAAGGATTATATTTTTGTCTGTGGGGGAGTTTGAGGAAGTACAATGTACTACACATCGTTCAGTGAATGTGCTTCGGGTTTATTTAGGGAATTTTTGTCTTTAAGTAACGGAAGTCCGTATGTTGCTGTTTTTAAGAAAGAAACAGTGAAATACTTTTGTTTGTCTTTGGGAGGGTTAATAGCGAGTAGTAGTGCCATAATAAATCTGCATTTTCTTGTAATGGAAACAAATCAAGCATAAAGTTGATTAGTGGTTTGTTTTTCCGAAGTCGAAAACTACTCCTGAAAGCCTGCCAAAGTCCAACCTTTATCTTGACTTTATCCTCAAAAGTTCAATCTTTATCCCGACTTTATCCTCCAAATTCCTTTTCACCTTTGACTGCTTGACAGCTTGCTTACATGTTAGTGATTTTAAGTTTAAGAGTAAAAGATTTGTATACCATCCTCATGACAACTCAAAATATGTTTAACCAGTTCGCGCCGGGATAATTTTAACATCGCCGAGCCGAGGGGCGGGATTATTTTTAACGAAACTCGAACCGAAGCGGGTTCAGGTTTATCGTGCTGGGAAGCACACCCATGCATTTCCAGCCTTGCTCGCTGCTGACATACGTTTCCGAACTTGAACTTGGCGTGTTTATGCGTCATCCGTTTTGAATTTGGGGAAATTTGTGCGTTTATATACGTCATCCCGCGCGAACTGGTTAAGGTAGTTCATATCATCTAAGCCATTTGTGTACAATATTTCATTCACAGTTGCCACTTGTTTTTTCTATTAAACCATCACCACAGAGGCAGCAGAGATCGTCCGCAACATTGGCCTAGCAATCCAGCACCTGCACTCCATGAACATCGCCCATCGGGACCTGAAACCTGAAAACTTGCTGTACAAGGACAAGAGCAAGAACTCTGTGCTTAAACTCACCGACTTTGGCTTTGCCAAGATGACTACTACAGCCACCCTCCAGACGCCGTGTTACACACCTTACTACGTCGGTTAGTGTCAGTTTGTCATGTATATTACTATAGGGTACTTGGGGCTTGTGGCCAAGTGGTTTGTGACTTAAAGCTAAACTAGACCATTAACAGCTTTGCCAAGATGACTACTACGGCCACACTCCAGACGCCGTGTTACACACCTTACTACGTTGGTTAGTGTTGGTTTGTCATGTATATTACTATAGGGTACTTGGGGCTTGTGGCCAAGTGGTTTGTGACTTAAAGCTAAACTAGACCATTAACAGCTTTGCCAAGATGACTACTACGGCCACACTCCAGACGCCGTGTTACACACCTTACTACGTCGGTTAGTGTTGGTTTGTCATGTATATTACTATAGGGTACTTGGGGCTTGTAGCCAAGTGGTTTGTGACTTAAAGCTAAACTAGACCATTAACAGCTTTGCCAAGATGACTACTACGGCCACCCTCCAGACGCCGTGTTACACACCTTACTACGTCGGTTAGTGTCAGTTTGTCATGTATATTACTATAGGGTACTTGGGGCTTGTGGCCAAGTGGTTTGTGACTTAAAGCTAAACTAGACCATTAACAGCTTTGCCAAGATGACTACTACAGCCACCCTCCAGACGCCGTGTTACACACCTTACTACGTCGGTTAGTGTCAGTTTGTCATGTATATTACTATAGGGTACTTGGGGCTTGTGGCCAAGTGGTTTGTGACTTAAAGCTAACCTAGACCATTAACAGCTTTGCCAAGATGACTACTACGGCCACCCTCCAGACGCCGTGTTACACACCTTACTACGTCGGTTAGTGTCAGTTTGTCATGTATATTACTATAGGGTACTTGGGGCTTGTGGCCAAGTGGTTTGTGACTTAAAGCTAAACTAGACCATTAACAGCTTTGCCAAGATGACTACTACGGCCACCCTCCAGACGCCGTGTTACACACCTTACTACGTCGGTTAGTGTCAGTTTGTCATGTATATTACTATAGGGTACTTGGGGCTTGTGGCCAAGTGGTTTGTGACTTAAAGCTAAACTAGACCATTAACAGCTTTGCCAAGATGACTACTACGGCCACGCTCCAGACGCCGTGTTACACACCTTACTACGTCGGTTAGTGTCAGTTTGTCATGTATATTACTATAGGGTACTTGGGGCTTGTAGCCAAGTGGTTTGTGACTTAAAGCTAAACTAGACCATTAACTGCTTTGCCAAGATGACTACTACGGCCACCCTCCAGACGCCGTGTTACACACCTTACTACGTCGGTTAGTGTCAGTTTGTCATGTATATTACTATAGGGTACTTGGGGCTTGTGGCCAAGTGGTTTGTGACTTAAAGCTAAACTAGACCATTAACAGCTTTGCCAAGATGACTACTACGGCCACCCTCCAGACGCCGTGTTACACACCTTACTACGTCGGTTAGTGTCAGTTTGTCATGTATATTACTATAGGGTACTTGGGGCTTGTGGCCAAGTGGTTTGTGACTTAAAGCTAAACTAGACCATTAACAGCTTTGCCAAGATGACTACTACAGCCACACTCCAGACGCCGTGTTACACACCTTACTACGTCGGTTAGTGTCAGTTTGTCATGTATATTACTATAGGGTACTTGGGGCTTGTGGCCAAGTGGTTTGTGACTTAAAGCTAAACTAGACCATTAACAGCTTTGCCAAGATGACTACTACGGCCACACTCCAGACGCCGTGTTACACACCTTACTACGTCGGTTAGTGTCAGTTTGTCATGTATATTACTATAGGGTACTTGGGGCTTGTGGCCAAGTGGTTTGTGACTTAAAGCTAAACTAGACCATTAACAGCTTTGCCAAGATGACTACTACAGCCACACTCCAGACGCCGTGTTACACACCTTACTACGTCGGTTAGTGTCGGTTTGTCATGTATATTACTATAGGGTACTTGTGGCTTGTGGCCAAGTGGTTTGTGACTTAAAGCTAACCTAGACCATTAACAGCTTTGCCAAGATGACTACTACGGCCACCCTCCAGACGCCGTGTTACACACCTTACTACGTCGGTTAGTGTCGGTTTGTCATGTATATTACTGTAGGGTACTTGGGGCTTGTGGCCAAGTGGTTTGTGACTTAAAGCTAAACTAGACCATTAACAGCTTTGCCAAGATGACTACTACGGCCACACTCCAGACGCCGTGTTACACACCTTACTACGTTGGTTAGTGTTGGTTTGTCATGTATATTACTATAGGGTACTTGGGGCTTGTGGCCAAGTGGTTTGTGACTTAAAGCTAAACTAGACTATTAACAGCTTTGCCAAGATGACTACTACAGCCACACTCCAGACGCCGTGTTACACACCTTACTACGTCGGTTAGTGTCAGTTTGTCATGTATATTACTACATGTATAGGGTACTTGGGGCTTGTGGCCAAGTGGTTTGTGACTTAAAGCTAAACTAGACCATTAACAGCTTTGCCAAGATGACTACTACAGCCACCCTCCAGACGCCGTGTTACACACCTTACTACGTCGGTTAGTGTCAGTTTGTCATGTATATTACTATAGGGTACTTGGGGCTTGTGGCCAAGTGGTTTGTGACTTAAAGCTAAACTAGACTATTAACAGCTTTGCCAAGATGACTACTACAGCCACACTCCAGACGCCGTGTTACACACCTTACTACGTCGGTTAGTGTCAGTTTGTCATGTATATTACTACATGTATAGGGTACTTGGGGCTTGTGGCCAAGTGGTTTGTGACTTAAAGCTAAACTAGACCATTAACAGCTTTGCCAAGATGACTACTACGGCCACACTCCAGACGCCGTGTTACACACCTTACTACGTTGGTTAGTGTTGGTTTGTCATGTATATTACTATAGGGTACTTGGGGCTTGTGGCCAAGTGGTTTGTGACTTAAAGCTAAACTAGACCATTAACTGCTTTGCCAAGATGACTACTACGGCCACCCTCCAGACGCCGTGTTACACACCTTACTACGTCGGTTAGTGTCAGTTTGTCATGTATATTACTATAGGGTACTTGGGGCTTGTGGCCAAGTGGTTTGTGACTTAAAGCTAAACTAGACCATTAACAGCTTTGCCAAGATGACTACTACGGCCACCCTCCAGACGCCGTGTTACACACCTTACTACGTCGGTTAGTGTCAGTTTGTCATGTATATTACTATAGGGTACTTGGGGCTTGTGGCCAAGTGGTTTGTGACTTAAAGCTAAACTAGACCATTAACAGCTTTGCCAAGATGACTACTACGGCCACCCTCCAGACGCCGTGTTACACACCTTACTACGTCGGTTAGTGTCAGTTTGTCATGTATATTACTATAGGGTACTTGGGGCTTGTGGCCAAGTGGTTTGTGACTTAAAGCTAAACTAGACCATTAACAGCTTTGCCAAGATGACTACTACGGCCACACTCCAGACGCCGTGTTACACACCTTACTACGTTGGTTAGTGTCAGTTTGTCATGTATATTACTATAGGGTACTTGGGGCTTGTGGCCAAGTGGTTTGTGACTTAAAGCTAAACTAGACCATTAACAGCTTTGCCAAGATGACTACTACGGCCACCCTCCAGACGCCGTGTTACACACCTTACTACGTCGGTTAGTGTCAGTTTGTCATGTATATTACTATAGGGTACTTGGGGCTTGTGGCCAAGTGGTTTGTGACTTAAAGCTAAACTAGACCATTAACAGCTTTGCCAAGATGACTACTACGGCCACCCTCCAGACGCCGTGTTACACACCTTACTACGTCGGTTAGTGTCAGTTTGTCATGTATATTACTATAGGGTACTTGGGGCTTGTGGCCAAGTGGTTTGTGACTTAAAGCTAAACTAGACCATTAACAGCTTTGCCAAGATGACTACTACGGCCACACTCCAGACGCCGTGTTACACACCTTACTACGTCGGTTTGTGTCGGTTTGTCATGTATATTACTACATGTATAGGGTACTTAGGGCTTGTAGCCAAGTGGTTTGTGACTTAAAGCTAAATTTGACCATTAACAGTTTTGCGTTTTTCCTCATTTGATGCAAGAGGTATATGATTTTTTTAGATATTTGTCTGAAATCATACTTTTGAATCTCGGAAAAAAGGCATTATCTGTATAGAAAGATAAGCATCTTTCAGACATTTCATCAATTTTCTGATGTTTTTCTTAATTGACAATCTCATCCCTGAACAAAAGTGTTTAAAACCTGAAGGCAATTGCTTGACAACTAACTTGTTGAAGTTTTTTCTCTGTGAATGCTGTAGATTTAGTGTATGCTGTAGATTTAGGATACCATGCTGGCATACAAATATGTTAGTGTTTCTATAGTCTTTCAAATCCATCACCTTAAAATCCATTTTGCTAGGCTTACAATCCTGAATCCATCAGTTTGTTCAATATGGAGGTATCCTCAATCTGCCGAAGTCTAAAACAGGAAATGTATTTTGATGAATTCAGTTACGTTAGGGTTCATATCACCTACAGTACACGTGTGTGTGTGCGTTGTTCGAATGCTTCGTGCACCATTTGCCGATTACAAACAAACTAACAGAAATCTCCCTTTTTGGAAATTACATCTTTGGAAATGGTCTGGCATCCCAGACCATTCTTAGTTGTTTCATGCCAAGCAAACTAGAGGAAAACACTGACCTTACGTACTATATTGGCTCTTGACAAGCTTGACATACTTTCACTGAAGGTCTTGGCCACTTAAAGGTAGGATACACCATTTGCAGATATCAAACAAATTTACTACTGAATTATTCAGGAAATAGCTTACTTATTTGAAAGTAAATAATGATTGTAGGCATCCAGCAAAATGATTGCGCTGGATATCCTGTAATTGTTCTGAAAAAATGAATTTTATACAAAAAATCACGATCGCCGACCGGTGATCGCGAAAAAAACAAAAACAAGAACAATATAAGAATCACTGCCGGACGACGATTAAAAATGAACGTCATTTTTTGTTGCTTTTTTTAGCATCCATGATTGTAAAACTTTAGACAGGCCAGTTAAACGATATTTACTAGAAAATTCAACCCCCCAAATCCACCCATTCCTGATAATTCAAGCAATTACCAATGGTGTATACTACCTTTAAACAGTTTCAGAATGGCTCCTAATTCAGTCCAGATGTTGCAATTCTGTATTATGGAATTGTCTCCATTATTCTCTGGCGAAGAAAAAGACATTGTATCCTGTAAACCTTTTAGTTGTGAATTGATAACAGATTACTTGTTATCTTGGGAATCTGACAAGAGTCCAATTTGCAAAGGAGTTCTCAATAAATTTTGTTATGTATTTTAATTTAATTTTATTTATTACAGGATGTCAGTAATATCTTTTATCAATAATCTCACATCTCACAGGATTTTCACAGAATGCAGAAATGACTACAAAGTGTAATTCTGCCTTTGCCACTCAATTTCTTGTGATAAAATTTGACACGATCTAACTTTGTTTTTATGGTGTTTTTTTCAGCCCCCGAGGTTCTTGGGCCAGAAAAGTATGACAAGAGCTGTGACTTGTGGTCGCTAGGAGTCATCATGTACATATTGTAAGTACAACCATGGAGTAAAATCCTTAACATGCTAGCTTTTGTCAACGTTTGGGATAGCCTAGTATTGGGTCCACGAAACAGTGATAACGCCCTCGTGTGTTTGCCTTTTGCATTGTAGTCTTAAATTTGCATTATATTCACTTTTGATTTACATGTAAATAATGCCGACTATATATTGTGCGAGCATTATTAATTTATTTACCATTTTACCAATCAAACAGTGTGAAGTTTACTCAAGTAGTAGTTTGTAGTATTGGGTGACGTTAAGGTTAATGAAGTGTTTCCATATTGTATACAAATTGATGCATATTAATAAATGCATTTTGTTTCAAATTGTTTAATTATTTTAGAAGCTAAAGGGAGACTAATGTGACACAGACTTGCAAATAGAATTGATTAACAATCTTGTCTGCTGCTAAATCATTAAATTAAAGGCAATCGTGTACAGAGTAATGCCTAGTCACTCCTAATTATATTATGAATAAGATTAAAACTGCTACAAGCTGCTTACTGGCTGGAATGATGACCTGAAATATACAAATCAAATAAGTTAAGAGGGCCTAATATTTTGATCTTAACAAGATCTTTTTCAGAGACATAATGGCTGTGTACACGAAACGAACATAAATAGGGCAACATACAGCATGTATTACTATATTAGACGTCAGACTTATGATGGACTAAATTCACTGTCTCAAGCGGGCGTTTAGATATAATGGTATAATATAATGGCCAAGAGAAATGTAGAAACGTAGCTAAGAGAGTTGATCTTTTTTGTAATGATCCTCTCTCTAACTGTTTGGTTGTTGTGCAGGTTATGTGGCTTCCCTCCGTTCTACAGCAACCACGGCCTGGCCATCTCCCCCGGCATGAAGCGTCGAATCCGCAACGGTCAGTATGAGTTCCCTAAGCCAGAGTGGGACAAGGTGTCACAGGACGCCAAGAACCTGATCAACCAGCTGTTGAAGACGGAGCCAGCTGACCGATTGACCATCACAGAGTTCATGAACCACACATGGGTCAGGGTAAGAGAAACCTTCCTTATCGCAACTAGACAATCATGTTAAGAGACTTTCCGAAAAGAATATTGCATCCTGACACCACTCTTGTTTTCAACGTATATCATCCGAATGATTATCAGTCAGTGTCAGAGTTGTAATTGAGTCCCTGCAAGTCCATCACAAGTTCATCACAAGTCCTTCAGTCTCAAGTCAAGTCACTAGCTGTTCAAATAAACTGTTAACAAAAGCATCCCTTTGTCATTGTTCAACCAGTTACTTGCGACTGCTTTATGAAAGGACTTGCGACTGGACTTGTGAAAGGGCTTGCAAGGACTCGAATGCAACTCTTATCACAGTGCAAAAATGTTGAAAAGACATGAAATTGGGACTGAGAAACATTTCCAATTTTGTTAGAACTTTGAAAATGTTCTTGATTCTCAATAGACTTTGTACACTCTCACAGTAACCCTCTTAGGGAACTGCAACTGAAAAGATAAATAGATTAGATTACAAACGTGTCAACGAACAAAATCAGTTCATTTACTTAATTTTATATACACTTTATTTTATAAATCAACTTGTATCCCTTTGCAAAATTTATAATTTCACGTTATAAAAAAGGTTTAGAAGTATTTGCAAGTTGAATACCCTGCTGTATTTACAAAATTCAGGTCGTAAAAGAAATATGAAATACATGCATGAACTCTTAACTTGAAACAAAACATACAAAACTCTGACATACAGAACTCCGACAAACCAACCACTGAAGTGGCGGCAGGATATTAAATTCTTTCTGACTTTTCTTTACAGTGAAAACTATGTCAGAGTGAGACCGTTTCTGTTCATATGAAGCAAGATATGAGACAGAGGGAACCCCCTTCCTTTGTGGTGGTCATTGTGCTTGCGGAAAGTTGTGGTTTCTCAGGAATTCTTTTTAGGTTTTAAGAGAGGGGTGCGTTAGGTAACAATAGTCTAGAGAGTGTATAGGTATAAGGGACTAAGGAGGAGTCCCTCGGTCTTATATCATGCTGGGTATATTTCCATTGTAATATTTGTTTTTTGTGTTTTGGTATTTCCATTGTAATATTTGTCTTTTGTGTTTTGGTAGAAATACAACGAAGTACCAGAGACACCGCTGTGCTCCGTTCAAGTCATGAAGGAAGAAAAAGACCAGTGGGAAGATCTGAATGTGAGTAGGAGAAGATAGCTCAGTTTAATTCTTTCTTGACCAATCCTCCTTTTGTTGGTTCTTTCACTCCCCTCTTGTTGTCTATCCTTTGTGTTTCTTCTCCCAATCAGGGGTTGACAAATCTTATCGTCCCGATGCTCGGGACAACCAAAATGCTCAGGACAACCAAAATGTCAGTGTCCAAGTCCGACGGACAACCTACTTTTCAAATCGGGCTCATATGAAACATATAATAAATTGATAATGATTATGTTTCTGATTTTGTCAAACGTATGCGAAAACCAAAACTCTGATTTGTTTGTTTCTTGTATTGTCGGCTACGCATTGCGTGAAACGCGGCAAGGAACATAACCTAAACACGCTAGTAAATTCCCGCTATCCCACTGCACTGTACGTAATTGTAGCGCCGCAAGTGCCAGTATTGGGGGATACGTGCGCTTTATAAATATTTATTATTATTATTATTATTATCTAGGCCGTATAATGAGGTCCTATACACTCTTTATTTTACGAAGAACACTTGGGGATTATGTCTGCAATGCGAGCGCTCTCCATCCAACACACAGCCCAGTCGTACGTGTCGATCACATCTCCGACGGAACATAGAGTTGTCGGAACATAGAGCAGTCACCGATCAGACAGATTTTAAGATTTTTATCCCACTGGCCAAACTATCTCAGTATTGTTTTTCTAAGGCTTTGGACCCTGAAGCTTTTAGGCCTTGAGGACTGTAAGACAAGCAAATATTTGAAGGCCTAGCTGTGTCATCCCTCATTCCTTGCTAACTGACGTAGCACGGCCTGTTGTTACCATTGTACGTATCTCTCTCTCTCCTGCCAACAGGATGAGATGACGAATGCTCTAGCCACAATGAGGGTAGACTACGACCAGATCAAGATCAAAGACATGAGCGATGCTACCATTACCAACCCTCTCCTTATGAAGAGACGAGTCCAGAAAGAGGAGCAGGTCAAGTCTTGATTAATCCTTGGCCTCGCCGACTCTCTCAGATTTGTCTCAACTTTGACCCCTGTTCTCTCTTTTGACCCCAACTAGGCGTGACATGTGCAGACATGTTCACCAGGCAGTGTTTGCTGCTTTCAAGATTGTCAAAGTCTCCTCATTCCAAATACCCTTTCCTTAACCAGTTCGCGCCGGATGACGAATATAAACGCAAAAATTTCCCCAAATTCAAAACGGATGACGAATATATACGCCAAGTTCAAGTTCGGAAATGTATGTCAGCAGCGCGCAAGGCCGGAAATGCGTGGGTGTGCTACCCAGCACTATAGGCCTGAACACGCTTCGGATCGAGTTTCGTTAAAAATAATCCCGCCCGTCGGCTCGGCGATGTTAAAATAATCCCGGCGCGAACTGGTTAAAGAGCAGGATTCTAAAGCCTGAACCCCTTTTCAGAATGTTGTCAGAGCTGGGTCCATCACAAGTCCATCAATACTCCATCACAAGTCGCCGATGACAAGGCCAAAAGCAACTCGAAGGTTACTAACACTGTGAACATCTAACGAAAGTTGTTACTTGGCACTGAATCCATTGTTACTTGGCACTGAATCCATTGTTACTTGGCACTAAATCCATTGTTACTTGGCACTAAATCCATTGTTACTTGGCACTGAATCCATTGAAATACCATCATAATACCTTTGACGGGCTTGTGATGGGCTTGTGATGGGCTTGTGATGGGCTTGTGATCATTTATAATGGACTGATTACATTAGTTGTAACCCTGTTTTTCCCCACTATCTCAAGTTGGTTATTTATTACCACCAATTTACCTCATGCCACATTAAGCCATAGAAGCGACAGTAAAGCATTTCCCAATCAGCAGTTTTGATTTTGCTCTGCAATATTTCTGCTACTTTAAATTTAAACCGATATTTTTAGTAACTGAAGTTGTACGGTTTATGCGCAAAAGTGTCATAAAAAACAAAGGGTTTATTGCCTTTTACAAATCTCCAATGATTTTTGTTTTGTATGTACACGAGAGTAAGAAGTTCAATATTTTTAAAACCAAACTACCCTTGGAATGAAATGCACAGGTTCATCCAAATGGACCTTCTGTGCAAGACTTAAGTGTGTGAGGACAGTGGGCAACATGCCTGTGTAAATACATTGTATACTTTAGATATAATCAACTACAGAACTGCATTTGGGGTTTCAATTTGTGAATAAGTGGTCCGTTTTTAGATAGACATTTGCAACCCACTAGGCAGTTGGTGGGGAAACCTTTTGCCAAGTTCATATACAGTGGAACGCCGCTATAACGCCGCTATCACAGGATCCACAGATTTTGTTTGGTACATCCATCGTTCGGTATAGCGATTTGTAGCCATCGGTCCATCAGGTGCCCATTTTTCAAGACGGCATCCAACCCAGTAGCCACCTGTCACTTTTTAACATAAAGCACCGGCCGTATGATGTTTAAAATTTGGCCTAAATAGCGTTTGACATACCCAGAAATCTGTTGACATATTTTCAACTTTATGTTTGGACACAACCATCTGGAGCCAAGGTGTTTGGTATTTTTTTACATAAAAAAACAGGAGCCAACGAAGGTGTTTGGAATAGCGGCGTTTGGAATAGCCGAATGTTTGGAATAGCCGAATGTTTGGTATAGCGGGCGTTCGGTATAGCCGAATATTCGGTACAGCGGCGTTCGGTTTAGCCGAATGTCTGGTATAGCGGCGTTTGGTATAGCGGCGTTTGGTATAGCGGCATTCCACTATAGGTGTATCTCTAAAAGTTTGATACAAACGAGGGCTACAATACTTTTTGCCCCTCGCTGACACATTTTATAAACTCTATACTCGGTGTTGTCTAGGGGTTTAGATAACCACACTTTACACCTACAAGTTTTTGCATTAACAAATAATTAATGTGCAGAGCGTGTTCTGCAAAGCAGTGCCAATGTTATGTATGGAACGTATAAAGGATTTAATTATATACAGATGTGAAACTGTACTTCAGCAACAATGGTCTCATATTGTAGATTATCATATCGCCAATAGCAAAGTTATGTCTATTTGCTTTCTGTTTTGTTTTCTGTTAAGTATTTGCTATCTTATTTGCTGCCTTTAAAAACTTGATTTGTAAACAATGCCTAATAGAAAAATATAAAATAATTTTACTGTTTTACGAGGCGAGTAGGTGATTATTATCACTACTGTGATTGAATGTTTTAAAGCTTTTATTCTGACAGCATTGTTCAGTACATTCAATTTATCTTGATCACGTGTCTATCATAGGCTTGATTTTGGTCATGACATCCAATATCTCTGCCGCTGCTGTGACTGATGACTATTTGACTAGTGACAGACTTCTTTTAAAATAAAAATATGTATTTCCTCAGTGTTACAACGGATAATGTAGTAACCAACGTATACTGTATCACTAACCGATACTGCCACACAACTAGACCGATACTGTTTCACTTACCGATAATGTAACAAATGACCGATAGTGTAGTAACTGTTACTACTCTCAGTCATTTTCTGTTACATTATGGAGGAGAGGGAGGTTTTAATAGTTCAGATAAGTCGGAAAATGAGCATTTATCTGAGTGGAAATGATCATGTGATTCAAGCGAACTTAAGATTTGTAATGGCCCCAGGTTATAGTCTTAGCGATTTATATTTTGGACCCCACCAAAGGGGTGACACTAGTTGCAACAAAACTAGTAATGCACCGAAACGTGATGACGTATCTCCAAATAACTCTAAAATATCGTCGTGTAAGTAATAAATGTTAAATCTGCTCGCCATAGATGAATCTTGTGAGCCTTGTCATCACCAAGTTTGTGTCATCACCATGTTTCGGCGCATTACTAGTTTGTTTGCAACATCGCTGCCTATTACAGCAGTGTTTAACAACTAAGTTGAATCATGTGACACGACAGTCAATCACATGACCCATAAGATGTTTTCGTTTTTAATGCCATCGTTTTACTCTGGTGTTTTTATTTTCTACTATAGAATGTTGTATTTTGTTCTTTAGCCTATATCACTGCTAAGCTAAGCCGATGTTGTAAACTTTGTAAAGCACACTACTGGATAACGGTTATTTAAAAGTAATTGATTATGTTTTAAAAGAAATAATGAAAACGGTTATTGCTCCTCATAGAAAAAATGTTAACATTTCATTCAGGTGTACATGTACTTAACATAAGCAGAACAAAACTAAGCTGTACAAAAATATGCTTAGCAACATCAGCCAACATACCAAATACATTGCTTCATGAAGGCTGTTATGGTTTTTTTTACAAAGAAACGCGCTAAGCATTATTATTGTCATTTGCGACTGACACTGGTCGACACGATTGATATTGGAAGTTAATATTTTCTTTTCTTTTTAAATCGGGACATTTTGTAAATTAAAAAAATTGATAGTGAACTTGTACTTTGGTTCGTGGAGTATTCTTTTTCTTACAAAATTATGCAATTGTTACCCTTTTTTTCATCAAAAAAAGTATTTCTGGGCAGCAATCAATGTTGCATTGTGTAGACAAACATCACATTTCGTAGTAATAAGTAATACCCCGTAATGTACTTTTTTACTAGAAAGAAATTGTCGAATAGAAAGAAAAAGGACGTACATGTAATGTCATTTTATGAGAATAAATTGAGGCGTAATCGAGATCTTAGAGTGGTTTTCCGTCCATGTGATTTGACTTTCCCATTCAGTAAAAATTGGGGTACATTTTCCCCAATTTGTAAAAAAAAAATGTGGTAGGGGATTTCATGCGTTCATCAAGTTTTCCCTTTTGAATAATTAAACAAAAAACCTCCCCTCTGAAATATCTAATGCCACAGTGAGGAATTGACTGGATAAAAGGTCTTTGGCTGCGTTAATTGAGCCCATGTTTCATTAACGAGCTCTAGTCTTGTAGCAGTCTGAATAATTGATTGACTTTTAAGAACCTGAGAAAATATCGTGCACTCATCCTGAGCCACACAGCGCTATTACACGCTTTCTACTAATAGCGCGTTTTAGTAGAAAGCGCGTAAAAGCGCTGCGTGGCTCAGGATGCCGTGCACCCTACCTCCAGTACAATTAGTGGTAATTACATACAGCCCATCAACCGAAACGCTTGGCCAAGTAGTTCCATTTAGAAGTACCTGTACATAAAGTACCTGTACATGTAAAGGTTTTCCCGGTCAATTTCGGCAAATGAGCAGCCAATTAACATTGTTGGGCATCCGAATTAAAGCGACATTGCCTCTCCTGTTTTTACCGTGTTTCAAATTCAGAATTCTGACATTCAATTTAGTTTCGATGCATTCAAATCGTCACCGTTTTCACGAAGAGGCAAATTGAGCCTTTCACGGTCTGAACAAACTTTCGAGATAATCGCTTGTAAAGTTTGTCCTTTTTTCGTTTGGCAGTTTGAAACATAAATATTCATAGAATATACAAGATTAAGGTATCATGGGAAAGAAGAGATTTCAATCTTCTTAAATATAGCAAACGTTAAGAAAAATAGGTGATTAGTTTTGCAGAATTAATCAATTAATAGAATTGCCTCTTCGTGAAAACGAAAAAAACGATACATTAGCAAATTCGCCCGTGGCTGTGAGAGTCAGAATGTATACATTTCCCCATTGCGCCCCCAATTTGTCTCTTCGTGAAAACGATAAAAGCCACTTCGCGACCAATTCGCCCAATTCGCCTCTTCGTGAAAACGCTAAAGTGACTAAGCGCACCAAAGTGCCCTTCATAAACACGTTGAAGTCAACGCTATTTCGAATTTGCCTCTTCGTGAAAACGCTAAAAGCCACTTCGCGACCAATTCGCCCAATTCGCCTCTTCGTGAAAACGCTAAAGTGACTACGCGCACCAAAGTGCCCTTCATAAACACGTTGAAGTCAACGCTATTTCGAATTTGCCTCTTCGTGAAAACGCAAAAGGGCACTTGAGGACCAATTCGCCCATTAGTTAATTAGGTTAATTGTGATTTTAATGATTTTGTGGATGTATAACTTCACCAGGTTGTAGAAATTGCAATATTTAATCGTTTTCATCAAACAAAATAATTTCGATAAATAGACGATTTTTCATGAAATTCGCCTCTTCGTGAAAACGGTGACGAAATGTCTTCAGCAATGTGTTCAATTTAGCATATCGCCGTTCTTTCTAGTGACGCACAATCATTATTAAATTTAGCAAAGCTGGTTTGACTGACGATTTTTGCTGATTATTTGTTTTCAATAATTATTGCGTAAAGACGCAATAAATTTCGCTAAATAAGAATTCAAGTATACGACTAAACAAAATTGTGCTAGACATTCTGTTTCGTATCTTCACTTATAAGTCAGTCGAATGTTTTGTTTTTCTTTATTCATTTATGTTTTTTTAGCTTTCATAATAATGGAGTCTGCAGTGGTCTTTTGTTTGGGGGTGGGTTGGTTTTGTGTGTTTATTGTGATCTGAAATTCGGTACCCTCTGGAGACCTACACACAATGTGTATAATGGAGACAAAAGGACGCCGGAGGGTAAATTTCTATAGATGAATAGGTCGCCACAGGGAATTTCACGAATTAGATTTTTGGAGTGTGTCTCAAATTACTCAAAAACTAGGTTTAGGATGTGGGTTAGGGTTAGTGTTTGGGTTAGGGTATGATATAGGGTATATTGGGTCGAAATTTCAACCCAGGAAATTAATTGTGGTTGAAATAGGAGCATTTTGAAAAAGGTGCCCGACTTTTTTAGCAGTTTGTACACGAGAACAAAGAGATGTCTCCACAGGGATACAAATTTGAGAGTTCGTGTTTGTGAAACATTAACGTTTGTTAATGTTTGGGTGGGTTTTCTTTTTCAAATGACCATTTTCAGCAGCACTTTCGCGCGAAATAGAATGGCGAAGTTGTTAAATTGGCTGCTTTTTTTGCCGAAATTGACTGGGAAAACCTATGACCTGATAAATAGTTTCAAGTGTTGATGACAATTACGCAGGTCCACTCGATATTATTGTGTGGTCAGTTGCTTCGACAGAAAGGTGACATCGTTCAACGTGATTGCTCCAAGTTCTTTCCCGAATTGACAGTTCGTGCACTTTTCGAAAATGATTGAAAAGTGACTGTCGATTAATAACCCAATCCCTAGCTCGGCCAGTACCTGTTGCTCCTGGCCGGTTGTAACCCTCTTCTTAGTCGACTGGCATGAAATCAATTTAGAGACCAGAAAAAATGCGGGTACGGAGATATACAATCGTGTGCGGTTCGGGAAACTGATTAAAAGCTGAATAAACTGTAAAGTTTGGAGCAGTATAAAAGCTCCACTGACCACTTATATCTACATTCTCATTATTTTGGATGAGAGATGCACTTTTCCAAGAGTGTTCGAGGTTTCCAGCCGCATATATAATTTCTTTTTATTTCAACTTATTTACACACGATAATCATTCAACCGAGGTTGTTTTTTCACGGTGCCGTGTTGCGTAAAGTAAACAATACACAATAACAATTCATAATTTAAAAATCATGTGAAACAAATTGAAACATTAAGTTGGTGTGCAAACATAAGAACAAAATGTTACAATTAAAATTACTTAACAGTAATTATTACTTTATATAAAAACAAATTTATATAGAAACACATGTATATAGAAACAACTAACAAGCAATAATCGACAAATCGGCCATTCGTTGCATTGATACAAGTAGAAAATATCGAAATATCGAACATCAAGAGCAGTAGGGTATTGCCTTTCATAATATCAATAAGGCCAATGCCATCCAGAGGACATCTAGAATAAAATAATATTATATGTGACCCGCTCCGTCGTAATCAGGAATAAGTCGCTGTGGCTGTTTTACGCAATCGGTCGTTGAAGTGAACGCATGGGTGAAAATCGTGTCCAAGTCTTTTTCTGAACACCGTATTTTTAGGAAGTGTAGTTATCACAGATTATTGTCATTAATGTCTTGTATGTAAAACGATCAATAAAGATGAAAATGAAGAGAATTTGTGTGCGCTGTCCGTATGATTTTGGTCAATTTTGTTTATTTCAAAGCTGTTTTTCTCGTAAAAGTGGAATCGGCAAATAAATATACACCTGTCATCTTCATCAGACCATAACTCGTTAACCTAAGAAGATACACACTTGTGATGGGTATCATTAGAAAGCTTATGAAATTCCCTTTCTCACCATGAGCATATCTCAAAAAGTCATTTCGAGACTTATTCCTGATTTCGATGGAGCGGGTCATATATACAATCAGAAAATGGCATTTGTGACCATTATTGTGTGCATTGTTTTTACAAACAATTTACCTAGTTTTGTTGGTCACCTCGCGTGCAGACCTTATAGGCCTATAGCCTATACATGTACATGTGATTTACACTGTATAAATGACTTGTACGCTCATATACCTGTCACGGTCTGAGATAATCAGCGACATTGTGTCAATAAAATAATATTCGCGCTTTATGTCAATATAAATCGTTACAACCCCTCTGCTAGTTCTAACATAAAGCTATCCCCCATCTGAAAAATAAAAAGGCGATTGCTGACGTTAAAAATAAAGACAATGAGTGATTTAGATGATGCTTGAGAGCCACTCTGGGTAAATATACTAACAAAGTAAAAAAAACAAATACAAATACAACCCAAAATATAAAATTCACGAACATAATACCAACAACTTACGATAAGAACGACGGATTGAATGTTAAAGACGTTGATTTTCCGACACTACGTAGATTTTCCCAACCAGGGCATGGCAGAACGACGAAACAATCTATCGATACACGTCATCGTGTACGAGTCAGGAGATGTACGACTATTGTGGGCTTTTTCGAAACCTTTGCTTTGTCTTCGGCTTTGGCTTCGCCTCCGAATTCTGAATTACTGAGAAGCAAATATGAAATTAAAGCAAATATAAATAGTCTAACTTTTGGGTTCATATCAGTAGATTGAATGTTTCTGAAGCACAACGGGCATCAAAATGTGGCAAGGGATCTTGCAGTTGGGAATCTAAAATCGCCTTAAGCCAAAGACGGAGACGAAGCAAGGGATTCGAAAAGGCCCTATATATATATCTGGAAACGCAGCTAATGAAACCATCAAATGAATCTACTGTTGTTTTCCGTTGGTGATTAGAACAAAAGATTAACTTAAGAAATATTTGGGTCTCGGGCGTCTGTCTTATTATGTTTCGCAAAATAAGTTGTACATACGTCAAAGAAAAAGAAAATCGTAAAATAACAATTGTTTTCACCTGTACAAAAAACAATAGTTTCGCGGATTTTGAACGTAAAATTACGGTACTGCGACCTAGAAAATATCACGCATCCGTAGTTTACATGTTTGGACGTTATTTTATACAAAGAGGATATGTATTTTTACAAGATCCCTTTCTCAAAATACATCTTTTTGTGTAAATATACATCAACACCAACAACGTGTTGTTTATTTACAGAGAATCTACTGTTATCTTACAGTTATCTCATTACGCAGCAACTGACCAATAAGAACTGAGAAAATGTGTAGTTCATAAAAGTTTGTTAAATTCTGGTTTTTATACAAAAAATGCACTTTCCTGACCATAATTTGTTATTATTCAAACAATTCCATGATAAAATATTAATTTTTGTCAAACATAGGGGGTTCGATAATACTTAAGTACCTCAAATAACATTCTGTGAGTTGGCACAATGGTAGTAGGGTATATGCATCGGACGGTGGTCATTTGCACCTCTTTCCCGACCCTTATATTATAAGATACAACACTCACTTGACTATAGATCCATTACTAGATCCACTCGACATTATTGTGTTGTCAGTGACACCCTCCGATCCACTGTAAATTACCGTTCTAAGGTCGTCCTTCCTCGAATTGAGGGTTCGTATACACTTTTCCCAAATGATTGAAAAGTGACCGTCAATTAACAGCTCGATCCCTCGCTCGGTCACTGCCGATTGTTTATCTTCTCCGTCGATTCTAATAATTAATCAATTAACGTCAAACCGTTGGTTTACTGCTTTACTTTGTGATGTTTATTAACTTAATAAAATAGGAAGCATGACGTGAGGGTTATGTTGCATGGATTGTCCTGGCTCGTACCATTGCTAACCGTGTGGGATTGTTGACACGAGACGAAGAAAAGGTTGATGGGCGAAGTGACTAAAATGAGGATATTCTCCCAGTATAAACGCTTAAGTGTATCTATAGGAATCCGCATGTAATTATGTGAGCCGTGTGTTACATGGGTCATCACCCATGAGATTGAGACACAAAGTGTGACATTAACTACATCACAGTTGCGTGCCATTCATATGAACTAAATTATTGAAATATTGGATGGTAAACAGAATTGGGAGAGTTTGGTACCATTCGAGGTTTCTTGAGAAATGTAACGGGGACACCGTGTCTCCTTTTCAACCGTGTTGCGATGTTTATTGTACAAACCTTCTCTACGTACTAACTGGCCACAAGATGAAATCATACGTATTTTTATAAGGTTATTGTAGATAACATGTTGAAAATATGTAACACTGTTACACAAAGAGTGCCTTGCCAAACATTTGCGTAGGGTCTACTGGTATGACAAATAACACTCTCATGTTAAAGTTGTAATAACAATTGTATAAAGCCTCTTTCTTCTCAGATTTCAGGATAATTTATTTTCGGGTCGAAAGATTTGCGAGAGTTGATAGGCCTAAAGAAAATATATTGTTTCCTCTTTGGTATAAAACTTTGGATAAATCTATCCGAAGTACGTGATTTATTCAATCGAAGAATGGGACATCTTTCACATACAGTTGTTGTTTCTGTAGTCGGTGTTTTTCTTGCGCGGGACAAAGTACCAACCACGGGATTAAATTGCGTTTTATATTCCGTCGAACCAGATTCGAAATTTGGTGCATTCGACTGGTAGTCTAGAACGTGTGGTGAGATCACTGAGATGAATTATTCGGGAGGAGTTTTTGGTGTTGCATTTCAGGTAAAACTACTTGACCGCTCCGAAGAATATGACGACGATGGTCAAGTGTGCTGCCTTGACTCACTCGACTCAAGGAGCTTTCTGGCTGGCCTCTAGCGGCCCTTAGCGAGGCGTTAAAGTCTCGAACTCGCCACTCATATCAGATGCAATGTCAAATTTGTCAGTAATTATGCATGTTTTTAAGCATCAAAAGTTCACAAAATCTAAAGAATGGGGATTGGCAACTAACGTAGCGAAGTGTTAGCTCTGTGAATGCTGTGTATATTCCGAGAAACTGATATTCTAAGATTTCAGTTTTGAACTAACTACTAAATGAACATTTCCAAAAAGTCGTCGCTGAGACTCATTGTTGGACTTCTTTTACTATTTTCTTGAAAATGACAGCATGCCAGAATAAATACTTTCAGAGGGAGTTTAGAGTAATTAATATCTTACATCAAGTAAGCTTTTGAACAAAAATGCTACAAAAGGTACGCTGTTCCTTTAACTTTCAAAAAGCTCTTTCTTACAAGACGTTTTTTTCTCTATTGCACAGTTAGTGCTTGAAGTTGAAGTTGAAATGTAGCTGCCGAGTTTCAAGTCTTAGTTCTCATAAGTGATTTTCTTTTAGAAGATATAGATAAGTGTAGATATTTGGGGCTTGCGCGAATATTCCCACAAGGGGTAATACTATAGTCTTAAGTAGGAGTCGAGTGCGTTCTGATGCCTTATGATAGCAGTTTGGAATTTATTAATTTATCCACTAAGGACAAGATCTTGAGGTACGTGCTTTTATTGGAAGACTACGCATCGTTAGCCTTCGCGGATTATTCTGGCTGTCACCAAAGGTAAAAGTAACTAAAGTCGAGTTTTAATTATTTTTGTTCAATCTTAAATGTGTTTAATATTTACTTAGATCAGGATTCAAAAATAATTCACGGGCTAGCGAGGAGCTTTAGCTTGACGTAAATCCGTAAGGAGTAATTTTTCAGCGAGCACCCCTTGATAGAATAAGAGCGGATTTATGTGGTTAGCGCCATGAAATTCGGTCGGCCAATTTCATAAAACATGTAACACCACAATTTGCTTAGCAAAACAATCTTGCTCAGTAAAAACAGGTTACCAGCCATGTGTTTCTCATGCTAAACAAACTCCCAGCTAAATACCAGCTGAAAATTTGGTTCGTAACCCTGTTTTTGACAAGGAAGATCTTTCATGCTAAGCAGTTTCTTGTGCTAAGCAGCTTTATGAACATGAATACTACACAGCGCCAGCAGAACAAACAAATCTGCGCTAACCTTGTAACCACACAATCCATAGTAACGGGATTTTAACCCTTTAATACGCTTGCCGTAATTATAGTGTTTTTTTGCAGTACAGTTTATTACATTTCTTCTGGTGTTGATTTTTGCCAATGCGAGTTTTGATTTTATGCGAACCCGAAAAAGATAATCTAGATTCATATGGGCTTTATTTTGTTAACGTTGTTCACCTTACAACCACAGAACTCCCGAAAACACTTGAACATCACGAACATTAACGATAATACCCGACCGTCAATAAAACGTGTTCGGAAAACATTTTTTGGAAACAGCAGCTTTTTGCCCGTATTCGTCACGTGACATTGGCGGCTACCCACTGACCTCTACACCTGGACGGACCATTGTCCATATTCTGCTGTGCTAACGCTTGAAGTGGGCGCGAACTGGAAGTGCAACATGGCGGACCCAAGACGTCACTTCTGTGAGCCAATGAAATGTCCTGGTGTAGAGGTCAGTGGATTTACTCTGTACAGTTTGTATTTATAAATATTATGTCATACGTACCGTACCCACTGAACTGTACACCTGGACATTTCATTGGCTCATAGAGTGACATCGTGGGTCCGCCATGTTGCACTTCCAGTTCGCGCCGACTTCAAGTGTGAAACAATGATGATCTGTCCATGTGTAGAGGTCGGTGCGGCTACCAGACCTAGGCTATTTTCCAAACTCCTGGCTTTGGCTCCGTCTCCGACTCCATCCCATTGCTAAACTGCATAAATGAAGCCTGAGACAAAGACGAAGTTGGGGTTTAAAAAATGGCCCTAATAATTTATCAGGAAAAGTCAGAAGTATTTGGTCTGGGAACTAGACCAGCCGCAACACAGCCCGGGGACGAGGTTGAGGATATCGATACCAGCTGGACGAACTATCCGCCATAATCGATAAATCGGTCATTGCATTGATACGAGTAGAAAGTGCACATAAAGGTTGAACATCAAGAGCAGTACGTGTATTGCCCGTCATAACATCAATAGGGTCAAGGCATCCAGTTAGAGGACATCCAGAATATTTGTGATAATTTATGCATTATTTGTATACCAACAATTTACCTGGTTGTTTGTCCCCTTGCGTGCAGACCTTGGCCTACTAGTACTATATGTGTATAGTTTACATTGTACATGACTTGTACTAGTTGTACGCCTATATAACTATCATGGTATGAGATAATCAGCGATACTGTGTCAATGGAATCGAGATAACATTTTGGACTAAGAGCATTTTTCTGAGAGCATGTGTGAGCAAAAATATTTAGGCGTGGCGAAAGTTCAAGTATATATTAGTTGATAGACCGTGTAAGTCTCGCCAGTTCGTGTTCACTGTTGTCTCGGTATCACTATCACTAGTCACAGACTCCCGTGTTCAAAATTTGCCCAACTGTTATCTTCGTATCGATTGAACAGAAGTTAAGGTCAGCAAATTTAATTTTATAATAGTCATCATAAATTCGCAGTATTTTCAATATGTTGTAGCGACAAGCAACAACAAAAACCACACCAAACATTATCCACAAAATCCAACAAGCTTAATGTCCCCCCCAAAGAAAATTATTTTGCTACATCCAAGATCATGGGGGCAGACAATAATAAAAGTGAGCCGAAATAGACCCAAGAAAAGAAAAGAAAAGGACTGCGAACCAGTGTACCACAAATGATCAGGAGTACTGTAGCTTTATGTCAGCATAATTACAAGGATACACTCCACCGATCTACCTGCAGTATTCATTTTGGTTTTCCCTTTGAGGGTGATTAGACCTTTTTTTCACGCAACGTTAGGCATGAGCTCCCTTCACATACGCCCACGCGCCTATATAACGTCACCGTTTGGCACACTTCCTTCCGCATAAATAGTGTTGCTGCCAAATGACGCTGGCACAACGAGAGATAACATATTCTATATGAGGGTCGAGCTTCCCAACAGAACAAAACTAGCAACACGGAGAGTACAGCACAGTCCAATGGTAAGTCAATCAGAATTTTAATAACCTTTAGACTTAATAGGGTGGCCCAGAAAACGGACAAAGCATGATTTAGCTGACCTGCACTGAGGTCAAACTGCTATAAGTACATACCGGTAATCTTTCTGAGAGGAAGATACCAAGATAGGGTTTGGAGCTAAGACTATACTGGACCAAGTCGGAACTCTTGGTACCGGTATTCTTTTTCTTCCAGAAGAATTCTCTATTAATTGGTATAGGTAGTTTAGGGTTTAGGTGGTGGAGGTGTGCTTGTCTAGAAAGATTCTCCATCCATTGCATATGAAGCGCGATATGTGGCAGAGAAAACAATCCGTCTTTTGTGTTGACCATTGTGTTCCAGGAATCTCAGGAATTCTTTTTAGGTTTCAAGGGGGGATGTGTGTATATGCTATAGGGATAAGAGGGGGTACCCCTCTGCCACATATCGTGCTGGGTATAATCTATTGTATACCACCAGTCCTGTACAACTAAAATATGGATTTTGGAAGCCTCGTGTTTTTTTCGCCCAAAACCTGCAGTCGGGTCAATATATACAGTTATACCCTAACAAATTGCAACAAAAGGTTTTTAAACGGCTTTTGGTAGTATTTGACATCAGTAATAACATACTAAAAATCTAAACAAATCGGACTTCCGGAAAGATGTTATTTTCGACACCATCTTTGACATTTTAAGTAGTCCTAATGGATTGTTTTACCCCTGACTGAAACTATAGGGAGTCGCGTTGTATTAACAAACACCCTGATGCGGTTTCTGTACTCGCCGAAGAGACTAGCCTATTATGGTGGTTACACCGCATAATATAATTATGTTAGTGCTCAAACGGCAAAGAAAAATTGTGTTTTATAATTGCAAATCTAGTGAAGGCGTGCAGTAGCCTATTTGTGAATCCTATTACATTTGTCTGTATTCAGTGACGTCGATTCATGCAGGCGTTTTGCCTGAGGTGCGTGGATTTTCTGGTGCCGGTTGCTTTGAATTATTACTTGTGTCACCTTGTTGTCGCCTTCGTGATAATGCGACATCTAAATGCCTTGTAATGACGATTTATCCTGGTCAAACTCGGGCGCCTTTAGGTTCCCAACAATTTGGTGTCAACAACCTAAAATGAAACTTAATCGGCCGTGCGATCAAATGAGCTATCCGTTTACTGTTGTTATTTTTTCACAATAGGAAACCATGAACTTCCTGATTCTGTATTCGTGAACATTCTGTGTTTTAGCTGCTGTGCCATCAAATTGTGTATGCAGAAAATCAGAGACGGTATAAAATGGACGCGATGTGCAAAACTGCATGCAGCCCATTTCATCAGTAGACCTACTTTATTGGCCCTGGTAGCATGACTGACTTACACCCCGTTTCATTCGATTTGCTCATTTCCACTTTCAATCAAGACGAGTAGACCCCAGATGAGTAGACCCCGTCGGAACTCGTGCCCGTGCTTAGAATACCTGCCCCATTCTAAGGGGTATGATGTTACACCTAGTTCCACACATAAGGATTGATTTACAGTGCCGGGTATGGACATATAGGGCCTATATGATTCAGCGCCCCAAGCAGTAGTTGTTTAGAGACTTTCAGAACGTAAAGATCGTCAAGGAATACTCCCTCTGGGCCCTGTCAGGTCACACAAACAACAGTTGCTTTTGCTGGAATTCTAAGAAATTATGTTTTTTTGGGGGGGCAAACATTGTTACACTGTGTCATAAAACTAAAAAGCAATAACAATTTTAGTCTCCTATTTAAGTAAAAACAATCACCCAAATAACCGCCACAAAAGTATTTCATATTACAAAAATTTGTACGAGTGCTCCAACTTCCTCAAGTCCACATGTATTTTAGATTTTCGGAAGTGAAAGGTCACCGGGGCACGATATTTCTCTTTAATGTCATGCGGTTTTTCAGTTGCCATAAATTGAGATACTAATAACAATTAAGGCTTTTTTCAAGGGTGCTTTTTTTAAGAAATCAATTTCCCCAAAATTATTTCAAAAGCTCCTTTTTACTTGCTGATTTTCCCATTCGAAGGGTCCGGAAGTGCGCCACCAGGGGTAGTTCAGGCTGTATACAAGGTTCAGGCTGTATAACAAGCATACCGCACGTACCGGTGCTATGTGTGTCGTACGTCTTTACTAAGCGTATAGTTCTTTGGTTGCTATTGTACAGCTAGTACTTTGGTTGCTATAGGTATTAGCCGTGGATAGGAAAATAGAACAAAATATCGAATGTCATGTGACTCGCTCTTGGCCAATAGACTGACACAGAATCCTCGGTTGAGGCGTTATAAATCCACATAGAGGCCGTCTCCGGGCCGAGTTTTCTGGTGTTGTTCTGGTTTTATTTTTTGTATGTAAATATGACCATCCCTTCCGAGACAAAAGATTAATCGGACGATTCATCTTCTTAGAAGGGGAAACATGCACTAAATTCATTTAACCATTTAAACCGCTGCTCCAATGTTTTAACCGCCTGCACGATCGAGTGATCACTCGAAACCACACACCGCACACGTTTCTATAATTGGCGGTTGTACTTTTTTGGAGGAAGTCACGTAAAATAGAAATCCATCTAAATAATTTCTACCAGTATCTCAAACGAGGTAATTAACTGACGGGGTTTCTGCTAATACAGAATAGCTTGCTAAACAATACACGAGGTAATCGGTGACAGTGGGGCTTATTGAAGTCCTTCGCACCCCTATGGTCAGCTACGACTGTGTCATACCGGACATAGCAACATTATTTGTTATATCAAAATGTTGTGTTAAGTTTAACATTTAATGTCGGTATGTTTGCACTTGTTTCCTTTGCGATCGAGGATCGAAACACAAAAGAAAACAAAGGGAACACAAGATCTTTGAAGGACGGTTTCCTTGTCCTCGATCGCTCCGGTAAGCGCTAAGCAATGGGGTTAGGTTTCAGTAAAGGAATAAAAGAAAACACAATAGGGGATCCTCGGTCGTAATGGCAATTCACGAACTATAGCGTTTTGCAATTTAGAGCCAATTTATATCTGCCATCAATTTTAGATTTTACAATTGTATTTATGCTGTAGAAAATATAATAAGCCCTTTGACCAAATCTATACAAACCCCAAGATTTAAATTTGTTTGGGGGCTGTGTGATCTTTGTACTGTTTACTTTAATTTGCTTCCCGTTGGGGTAATTTAATGATTCCCAAAAAGCAAACATTTTCTATTAAAAGGAAAAACCAACAGTGTCCTAGCCTCAGTGCGGTCTGTTGTAGCGTTAGCTATAAAAGTAGTCAGGGCGCCACTATCAACATGACGGCATCACTTCAGTACAACTGCTAGCATCTGCACACGCAGGGATATCATGTACGTACATGGCTGGCGATTCAGTAAGTTTGCGCTCCATGCGCGAATCAATCGCAACTGACGTCCCGCTCTGCAAATTGGTGCGAGGAGGAAGACCCATCTAAATTAAGAGCATTTTGTTGGATCGAAGAAGCTTGACCTAAGTCTGCTCATACAAGGTCTACGAGCGATCACACTCTATACTACAGTAGGCGCCTCTACGCCAATAAGTGTGCTCGGTTGAGAAAAGCCAACGACTCCTCGTAATTCGAAACCTTTTTTTGATTGCCACTGCATGCCAGTTCGCTGATTGGTGTCGAGGATCAAAACAGGTACGTCCAACACGACTTTTTCGTTTAATTAACAAATTCAAATTATGTACATTGTAAGAAATTACCGTAAAGTTTACGGATGAAAGTTGTGCATCAAATGTCAGGATTCGACCGTACGGTACGGTACAGTCAGACCGTATTCGATCGACTGTACGGCCGAACTGTATATTTGTATTTACTGATAAACCGTTTTTACGGTGAAAAGTCTGTAAGTTATGTGACTTGACATATTTTTCACCATAAACAAATAGATTTATCGGTAAATACAACTACCTTCCGACCGTATCATACGGTCGAATTCCTGGCATCTCGCTGCACAACTTTCAACCATATTATTTTTACAGTGTTCAGGACTGCCGAAAGAATGGTTGAAAAATATTTTTTTTCATTTAATTTATTTTTATTTTATTGACATAAATGTCAAACAGATTCCACAAATATCCGAACTAATGTGAAATTCCAATTAACTATGTTGTTAGCTATAAACAATTCCCTTTCCTTTTCCCGCGCTTTCACGATTATCACCTGTTGGCAAGGACAATCACTAGACAGTTGATTTGCCGTTCTACGGAAATATATATATATCGCAGAACTTATTTAAAAGGCCGTTTACACCGTCGTTTCCCTTGCACGTTGTAACTCAAACGCGATGTTTACCTTAATGATAGAGTGCTGTTGCCTCGTGGTCGGTTGCATTGAACTCGTGATGCTATGAGTAATTCTGCAGGTTGTGGGTTCGAGTCCATTCCGGTGCATTATGTGACCTTGGGTAAGGCATTTGTCACTCTATGGTCACACATTGCTTCTTCCTATAAGGCCACAACTTCCGAGGCCAAGGCCAAGGCCAAGACCTTGCACTCCGAGGCCATGCAAATCGGCGTATAGAGGATGGATATGTGCAGGGTTGTAGTCGAGTCCCTGCAAGTCCGTTCACAAGTCCTTTCGTGAAGCCAGTCACAAGCCCCTTCATAAAGGCAGTCACAAGTAACTGGACGAACAATGACAAAGGAATGCTTTTGTCAAAGCTAATTTGAATAGCTTGTGATTTGAATTGGAACTGAAGGACTTGTGATGGACTTGCAGGGACTTACAGGGACTTGCAGGGACTTGTGATGGACTCGTCTACATCCCTGGATATGTGATACTCAATTGAACAGTTCCTCGTTATTTTGTAACGTCTTGATGATCATGTCATCAGGATATATCTCATAACTGTCTAAAAAAAAACCGGATTGAACGTATTTGTACTAAATTGTGCTCACGACTGCCCACCTTTTGATTGTAAATGTATTCAATTTTAGCCTTTGGCTGCATTTGCGTAATTAAAAAAATAAATAATATAGCTTTACCCATCAAATCTTAATGGTAAATCGATCCAAGGACAGCGAATACTTAATGTTACGCATTAGATTGTGCGTCCATTTTTGTCTGAATAATGCTGTCTCGCTGGCTTGATTTAATTGTACATGTATTGACATGTACATGTTCACCTACGAAAGATTGGAACACATGGCGCCTCACTTTTTGTTATTCAATGTCAACCTATAGTCCAGAATACAGGTGTTTGCTTTAAAATATATGCACCAATTACAACGCGTGACCCGAAGCTAAATTAATCCATGGAGGAATACAAAATTTTCCTATGATCAATCTATTCAAAACTCGAACCAATAAACATATTCTCGAAAATGCTACAGATTAAAATGCTTCATTAACAATAATAAACTCAAATACTCTGACTACACTCCGTTGGTTAGGGTTAGTGTGCTAGCCGACAAAGTTCTTGGTAGCCGACCTTTAAATTCACGTAGATCACTAAAGATGTTCGTATCTCATGGAACTATTAATTGGAGGTCGAACAATTCCGAATCGGGTTTCGTATATTGGAAAATTAGAGTGACGTACATTCTGTTCAATGCCTCGACATTTTGTCTCGTGTGGGTTTTTGTTGACAGGGAATGAACAGATCGTTGTGATGTCCAAATCTTTCATAACTTCGGATTTGAACGTAGCCTTCAGTTTTGCCTTGTATTTACAATTCTCAGTGGAACATGTCGAGTTTGTAAGATAAAACGAGGGGCATCGGTACAGTTTACAGTGTCCAATTTAATTGTTTTGATCGTGCGTCGCCCAATCAAATCTCGACCGAGTATAGCTCGCTATACCAGGGTTTACTTCGGCCACCAAACATGCATAGGCATTACAGCACTGATGTGTTTTATTCATCTGTCGTCTGAATAGTTTAATAGCATTTTAATTAGACTCTATTTGCTTTTGATGCCTTTCTATGTTGCGTAAGGTGAAGTAGTGTTACCACAAGAGCTGCAGTCTATTTGATACATATTCTACCCTTATTTACCTGCCCAACACGCACCCGTACGGCTACCTATCGTTAACGTCAAGTATCCATGATTAATATTCGGCCTGGTTTCTTCTTGTTCTCTTAGTGCTCGGACAAATTAAACCTTCGCTCCCAGTCATTTTCTTCATACCTAATTCCGTGCTTACAAGCCAGTGGAAATCACCTGCAAGGTTAAATCCACGTGCAATTATACTCGATTGAATGTGGGTTAAATGTTGATATCGATTGGGGTCCATCCCTCTTCCATCAAGGTCAATGGGGGCGTCCTTGATCGATTAAATCTTCAATCACAGATTGACCGATTGACCGCAGTTAATTGCACTGAACACTACCGAGTGGAAAACACGTTTCCTCTCTCTCAATCTCACGAACATTCCAATCTACTGGGTCTGTTGTTTAGAGAAAACAATCAACGAAGTCGCTATATAGCCTTGTACAAGGCGTTCGTCGTTATCCGTCTGAAATCAACTAAACGCCGCGTGCTTTTTGGTATAACTCAAGGTGAAAAACACAGACTACAAAAACAAAATCAAAAACCGTGCTGCTCGATTTATTTTCTCCGTCAAATGCTCCGTAGATGCCACTTTTCTTCTCACAATCTTCACTGGTTATCTATCCAACAGCGTATATCAATCAAAGTTCTTCTGATGGTTTTCAAGTGCCTACATTGTATTTCTCCTCTTTACTTGTGTGACTTACTCACTTTGTACCAACCAGGCAGGGCTGGACTAAAGATCTTCCAATGATAAACCTCTTACAGGTTCCTACAGGTTCAAAATCTCTTGGGGATAAATATTTTTCAATAGTCGACCCTAAAGTATATTATGGAACACTATTCCCATCAACATCAGGAAAGCCTCCCCTCTCACCGTTTTCAAGAAACGCCTTAAAAGCTTGTTGTTCATGTCTTCATAGTCATTTCTTGACAGCATTTTGATAAATAAATAAACTTTTTAAATACATTTGTATTAATGTTATTATAGTTATGGCCCACGTGTGACTTCCTTGAAAGATAAAACCTTTATTATTGGTAGATGTGAGTGAAAACTTCAACCTGTAGTATAGCCTAGTCTGGCGTGTTCTAGTAGGAGAATGTTACGCATCAGTCCTCCAATCAGATTGGTTAAATAGACCTTAGACCCAATGACGTTATACTTTGTTTATATTTGTGTTTACTAAGCGCCAGCAGCCCTACTTTGTCTGGCGTCCCGACTTCAACCCTATAGGAAAGCGTATGTGAACAAAGCCTTTACGTCATAATTATATAGTCTATTGGAGTATGTTGCCAAATCTCGTTTTGTTGTTTTTGATTGTTGGATGATAATATCTAACCAAGTTCATCTTGTTTTTACGACCACTTTCTTTAAAGGTAGGATACACTGTTGATAGTTGCTGAAATTATCATGAATGGATGGATTTTTTTTTTTTAAGGGGGGGGGGGGGGTGTATTTTATAGTAAATATCGTTTAACTGACCTGTCGGTTTTACAATCATGGATGCTGAGAAAAGCAAGAAAAACGGCGTTTGTTTTTACCCGGGGTCGGGCAGTTGTTCTAATGTTGTTCTTGTTTTTTTCGCGATCGCCGTCTAGTGATCGTGATTTAAAAAAATAAAAATGTTTTGGAATAATTACAGGATATCTAGCGCAATCATTTTGCTATCATGTCTACAATCATTATTTACTTTCAAATAAGTAAGATATTTTATAATAATTCGTTAGTAAAAAATGTCGATATCGGCAAAATGGTGCATCCTACATTTAACACCTAATAAAAGATTTACAAATTACATGTACTATCATACAATAATTCAGTTCTGGTAGAGTAAAATTTGTCCTGCCCTATCAATACCAGACGCAGACTAATTGCAAAAGGTTTTTATTCTGGCAGAATTAAAACCTTTAAATGAGATTTTATGCTTTGCATGGTGGAGACTAGACTTAGAAAGATTTGCGGCAACATCATGTGAAAGGATCTCTTTTGGGAAGAGGTAGAGTGGTTCTGATAAGAACCGGTTATAAGAACCACCCTACGGTCCCTACCTCTTCTCAAAGGAGATCCTTTTACATGCATGCCGCAAATCTTTCTAAACCTTTTTAAAGCCGATTTTTGTCTTTGCACCACGGTACGCATTAATAGCGCTATTGTGTTACTGGACACGCCTCGATTTGTCTTGATATATGGGCTGCAAGCTTTTAATATACGGCTCGGTACGATGGCAAACATTTTCCACATTCCCACCGGAGATTGCCAAATACTCTGCGGGTTTACAGCATTTTAATCTTCCACCCTCGTGCACTCTTTAAGCACTTCCTTCTAGTGATCCGACGAGAGAATTGTGTTCTCGTGTTTGCTTCGATTCTGATTCCGCAGCTTCACTACCCCGTTATCTTCGTCTTTATTGCATCTTCTCCCCACGGAATTGCATAAACACTTTGACAAATGTCCCCTGGCTGTGGTTCTAATTGACGGAATATCTCTCAGTCGTGTGACGTGTGTTTACACGTACATCTACAGTTCCTTCCCCTCATACTTATGAAAAACCAAAAGTTATTTACCAAAACCTAATTTAGTTACTTGGGCAATATGAAAATAGAATCCACTTTTGCATAATTGGCGATTTTGTAGTTACTGGCACCTTTTTGGTTTTAGTCAAATAAAAGTCAAGGATTTTTGTCATTTCAAAATTCCCCTTTTTACCTAAAGACTTGTCAAAGCAAATCCTGAAAAAGGTGTAGGCCTATGCCTGCATGTCCCCAGGCAGAACGTCGATTTATAAGTCAAGAATGTCCGCTCTTTATAATGGCCCTGTCACACCAGACCATTTTAGGTCAACGCGTGAGTAACGTGTCGTAATTTTGGCAACACGCTGGCAAACGCTGACCAACGCTAGGCCAGCGTTAGCAACATGCTGAGCGAGTTACTCACGCGCTTGGACATGCTGTCACACGCTGAGGAAAACATATTTGTTTCAACATACATACAATTTCCAGCGTTTGCCAGCGTGTGACTGCACACACTGGCGGAGCGTTGGAGGTTTGTTACTCACGCGTCGAACATGCTAGACGATCGTTATCAACCCGCGACTCACACGCTGGCCACACGCTGGTTATGGCCCTGTCACCTCCATAACGTTTGAGGCCAATGCATGAGTAGCGTGTTAAAAATAGTTGATACGCTGGCAATCGCTGAACTTTCACAGAAAAAGTCAAGTGGAACCGTGATTTCAGCGTGTTCATACAGGTTGATAACGGGTTCATAGCGTATGCCAGTGCGTGAGTATCGTGCGAGGAACGCGCTCAGCGTGTGAGGAACGTATCACTGATTTATAGTAAAAACACGACAGCGGGTCGCCAGCGTGTGAGTAGTGGGTTGGTAACGATCGTCTAGCGCGTTCGGCGCGTGAGTAACGACCATCCTGTGCGCCGCCAGCATGTGCAGTCACACGCTGGCAAACGCTGAAAATATTAGATATGTTGAAAAATGTATTTTTGCCTCAGCGTGTGACAGCGTGTTCCAGCGTGTGGGTAACGCGCTTAGCGTGTTGCGAACGCTGGCCTAGCGTTGGTCAACGTTTACCCGCGTGTTACCGAAATTACAACACGTTTGCCTAAAACGTTATGGTGTGACAGGGCCATTAGTGTAGTAGCGCGTCGGCTTTTTATACAACTATTCATGTGGTCGTTGCAGTACGCTGGTGCGCGTTGGAACGCGCTACTCACGCGCTGGGCAGTCGTTCATCAGTCGTCGAGCGCGTTACTAACGCGTTACTCACGCGCTGGCGAACGCTATGAACCCATTAACAACGCGTTATGGACACGCTGAAATCACGGTTCCACTTGACTTTTTCTGTGGAAGTTCAGCGTTTGCCAGCGTAAAAACTATTGTTAACGCGCTATACTCACGCGTTGGCCTAAAACCTTCTGGTGTGACAGGGCCATTAAATAAGAAAATGCCGTTGATACCTCCACAACGCTTGCGGGCACCTGCACAGCGCGTGCGGGTCGCCCGGTTGAGGGAGACGTTGGCGTTTGCACGCTACCGCTACAACCTGGTTCTTGTTGCATTGGTGCCGCAGAAGAAGATGGTGTGTAGATGTAGATGAGCCGCTTTTTTTACCCTGCGAGCCCCGGCAGATGCATGACCGATTTCAGGCTGGGCGCCGGCAGGGCGCCGTCCGGTCCCCGGCCGATTTCCGGCCAGGCACCGCCAAGTCGGCCGGACGCCTGGCGGGACCCGGCCGGCGTGTGGGCGGCGCCTGGCCGATATATTGATTGTCTGGGTTGTCCAAAATTTGGCTCGGCGCCCGCCCGACGTGTGCGATGCCCTGCCGGACATCGGCTAGGCATCGACAGATTTATTGGCGATCAGTTTGCGATGCGAAACGCCGCACCAGGTTTTAAGTCCGAGTTAAAAGTAACTCGATGCCCGCCCGATGCCCAAAAATGACCCGGCAGCCGCAAGGAGTCCCGTGGGGCCCCGGCCGAAAATGCCTAGAAATCCGCCGCAAACTAATCGCAAACCCATCGCAAGCCAATTGTGACTGGGGTATTAGCGCCAATTTTTGGCAAAATCGTGACCCGCCGGATTAAAGCACCAAACTTGGCACACTTGTTCTATAGGACCCACTGAACAATTCTAGAGGGGGGTGCCCGGCTTAGGTGACCTAGGTCAAGGTCAGGCCGAGGTCAAAGGTCACGCGTTAAATAATATTTTATAAATTCAGATAAGATTGCAAATAAAGGCTGCCAAGCTAGATTTGAAGGCACTAAATTGTTTGCACGTGTTCTATAAGACCAACATAATCACCCTAGAGGGGGTGTACAGTTTTGGTGACCTAGGTCAAGGTCAGGTCAAAGTTCATATGACATATATTACTGAAGAAATTACTGTAGAAATGCAGATATGATTGCAAATCAAAGTTTTTGTGCATACCACCTCTAACCAAAAGTGAGACTGAAAGTGCCAATTATACTTGTAGAATGGCAGGGAGAGTCAGACCTATAAGCTCACACCCGTTCAAACTACCTTCAACTTGGACTCCCCAACCTACCTTCAATCTAAACCTAGAGTCATATATTGAAGGCACTCTGGAGGAACTGTCCAGACTGAAAATTCAAAATGTCAAACTAAATATAACAAAAGCAGAACGTGTTGCGCTTTCTGGCCTTAAGAAAAGACAGGATATTATCATCAAACAATTCGATAAAGGCCGCGGTGTGTGCGTCCTTAACAAACAAGACTACATACGTGAAGGGACACGACAATTAACAGGCCCCCACTATGAAGAAATTAACAGGGACTTGACCGATGAAACCGCGAAATTAGTCTCTCAAGCCATACGCCAACTCTACGTGGACGGACTCATATCGAAAGACATATCGGAGTTTCTTAACCCCCGCAACCACGACATTAAAACACCTTGCCTTTACCTCCTACCGAAAGTTCACAAAAAAGTACCAGAAGGAACACGGTTCGTGGGAAGGCCAATCATTAGTGGTTGCGGAGGACCGACTCAATCCATATCCAAATACATAGACTATTTCTTGCTCCCAATTGTCAAACAGCAAAGCACATACACACGCGATTCTGGGCATGTGCTTGAAAAACTAAATAACCTGACATTGGAGCAAGATAACTTATTGATAACACTGGATATAGTATCCATGTACACTAACTGCCCACAAGATGAGGCAATTGAATCAGTTTGTGACGCACTTGCAATGGCCGATGACAGACTATACGCAATACCCAAGCCCACGACAGACTACGCGCGACGTCTCCTTGAACTCATTATGCGTCGAAACACGTTTGAATTTAATGGCAAGTTTTTCAGACAAAAAATTTGCGTGGCCATGGGCAGCGAATGCAGTCCGGAGATTTGTGACATAACTCTATTCAAATACGAACAAGACAAAATCCTCCCTCACAATCCCTCAATTGTGAGCTACATGAGATATAGAGACGATGTTCTTATAATCTTTAACGGAAATGAAAAGCAGGCTGCTGACCTAGTGCAATCACTTAATAAAATTCACCCTACGCTGAAGTTCACGTCTGAGATCTCGCACCGCCAAGTCACTTTTCTCGACCTTATTATCTACAAAGGCGAACGATTCATACATGAAGGGATATTGGATACTCGAGTCGCTACCAAAAAAACTGATACATTTCAGTACCTAGCTCGAGATTCAGCACACCCTAAGTCGGTATTTGGCGGATTAATCAAGGGCGAAGTGACCAGATACAAACGTATATGTACCCTTTCAAAAGACTTTGAGGAGAGGGTTGGATTCTTCAAAGACAAACTTCAAAAGCGCGGATACACAAACGAAGACCTAGCTCTCCTTTCTCAAAGGGGAAAGACTCCCGCGGACCCTAACCGTGAAAAAAACAAAAACAATATCCCACTGGTGTTCGTCCTACCATACTACCCACATGTTGCGCACCCAGCCCTGAAACGGGCTATCCTCAAACACTGGCCCTTGATTAGCGAAAACGAATATCTGAATAGGCTATTTGATACCCAACCCATCCTGGCATACAAACGGCACAAAAACATAAAAGATGAACTTGTTCGATCTAGGACTAAAGCGTCTCCACAATCCAACCAAGAGGAACAAAATCTTGATGAGGAGAATCTTCAAATTCTATTGGAACTATTGAAAGAACAAAACAATGATCAAAGAAATGGATCTCAAGACAAAAACAAAATAAATAAGTCAAACCCCACCAACCCCCCCCCCTCCCCCCCCCCCCCCCCCCTCTTGTCCTTGCCATGCGTCATATAAACCGACACACAAATAAAAACAAGGAAAGCAAAATGAACTATATAAGAGGTTGACTGATGAAGTGCATGATATAGCACAGAAAATATGCCCTGCTCCCCTTCCAAAAAAGGAAAAAAAAGAGGGGACGGCATATTATCACCGGTAAAAATCAATCACTGTGTGAACCAAAAACAAAGGGACCACTGTGGCAATACACAAACCAGTCATCGCGTCGCCAAAACCAGAGACAGTGTTTGAAACTCCCGCGTTTAGGGAATGTCTAACCCAATTGGCCTGCAGACGTTTGATGTATTTGCCCGTCCACGAACTCCAACTACGGACTGTCATCTAGCAGAGATAAGGTGGCTAAAACTTACCCCCAGATGCGTGTCTTACGAAAAAAAAAGGAAAAAAAGAGTTAAAAATCACGCTCTGGAGAGAACAGTCAAACAGCCACTTTCTAGCATACCCACTAGTTAACGTACAATTACAGATTTATCTTCGGCAGAACAGTCACAAATACAATCCATATGATACTTGTCAGCAGAACCTATTCCGCGTCTCAAAAAAATAACGAAAAGCACGGATGGGTTCTGTTGAAACTTGTACACGAAACACCCCCTCCCCCCCCCCCCCCCCCATTCCTACAGACTGCAATCTCCCATGACTTAACTGACCTCCCATGGAGCGTATATCACTGGGAAAAAAACTTAAATTATGAATTACGCTCTGGGCGGGATAGTTACGCAACCACACTGCTGGCATACCAGCACACAATAAATCATGCAGATTTATCTCTGTAGACCAGCCACTACCTAAAATCCAATGATACCTTACGCAGCAGAACTGCTTCAGCATCTCCAAAAAAAATAACGAAAACGATGAGAAAAAGTTCTGACTTGTGAAAACTCCCATAAAACACCCTCTCCTTCCCACATAGAATGAGTTCTGATTCACTGCAGCTAACTCTGGAATTGATAAAAAAAAACACAAAAAGATTAACTGATCATTCCTTGAAGTATGCCTGCATAAACCGGTTTCTCTGTGCTATACCTTCTTGCAAAAGCACTCCATTAGAATTTAAAAACCTAATAGCCTCACAGAAAAAGAAAGAAAATTCCACAAAACCCAGTATTACACGTCCTTCACGTTAATGTCCTTCCCAGGTGACCGAGAATCGCTCTAAAAATTAAAAAACCTTGAGTGACATGTATGATTACGCTGCTTTCCAATAAACACAAATATATGGCCGCCATCTTGGATTTATTCAAATAAACATTTGAAATTTTGATTTAAATTGTTAAGTAGCTTAATTTGTAAGAATCTCCATGTTTGTGGAACCTTTGATTTTTTTCACTTAACCAATCATATCTGCATTTATACAGTTTTATATGCCATGTGACCTTTGACCTCGGCCTGACCTTGACCTAGGTCACCCAAATCGGGACCCCATCAAGAATAGTCCTTTAGGTCCTTGAAAACAAGTATAAGATTTAAAGCCTATCTTAATTGTCAATCTTGATTTGCAATCATAGATCTGCATTTATGCAGTATTATATGCCTTGTGAACTTTGACCTCAGCCTGACCTTGATAAAGGTCATCCCAACCGGACACCCCTTCTACAATGGTTCTATTGGCCCTATAGAGCAACTTTACACAATTAAGTGTCTAAAATATTGCTTGTCAACCTTGATTTGCAATCATAATGTGCATTTAAACAGCATTATTATATGCCACGTGACCTTTGACCTCAGGCTGACCATTACCTAGGTCACCTAAGCCGGGCATCCCTTCTACAATGGTTCTGTTGGTCCTATAGAACAACTCTACACAAGTTAGTGTCTAAAAAATTGCTTCTCAACCTTGATTTGCCATCAATATCCGCATTCAAACATAATTACATGCCACGTGACCTTTGACCTCATGCTGACCTTGACCTAGGTCACCTAAGCCGGGCACCCCCCTCTAGAATTGTTCAGTGGGTCCTATAGAACAAGTGTGCCAAGTTTGGTGCTTTAATCCGGCGGGTCACGATTTTTTCACTAAGCCACCGGACTAATTCGCCCAACCTGAATTTCACAGTGTATACAACATAGTGTGTTGTACATGTGAAAGATATAGAGACCACACGCGCTGATAATAATTGTTAGCAAAATTCAAAAGAACTCTGAAGCTACTGACTTCTGCCAATTCGTCATTGGTTTCAACTTGACTTAGCTAGGAAGTATACAAGCAAAATGGAAAAGCATTTACTTGGGAGTAAAAGCATTAAGGAAAAGCAAATACCTGAATTCGTATGAATAAATGTTATGCTTTACATTAGTAGATGCTTCACTTGCATTTAATTGCACTGCAGAGTGGTTCACAGCAAAGTCCCCATTGTGTGAGTTAGTCTTGCCATGGAGAAATGGTCTTGCATACGCACTGTGTATCTCCGAACAATAATAGGTCCACACGATGCTGGAAGAGGTTACGGTTTGTGGACTTGGCCAGGTCCACAGTCCGTTTTGTCGTCTCTAAAAAAGAGCGCTAGAGGGAAAACGGGTTAGGGTTATATACAGACTAAGAGGAACAGCTGAGAGGCCCAGATTCAACATTTGAGGTTAGATTTGTTTTGGGGAAGCGAGAAAAATGAGTATTTAGTCAACGTTTTTAAACTACACGAAGACAACGGAATGTCCACAGTACGTATGTGAGGTAAACCTAATTGTCCATGTGGTGCTGTTTGTACACCCCTACCCACACACACAAACAATAATATTATTTTTCGGTTGAAGTTTCACCGTCGCTCGTCTCTGGGTTTTCTATTTGGGGAAAGCTTCAAACGAGCTGACCTAGCTTGCTTATTTGCAGCTTAGCATCAACCTAAAATACGACGCTTGAGCGGTTACCTAGGGTGGAGTACGCCGGCTACAGACCACTTGACTCGGCCCTGTCTCAAGTTGCTGTCAGTGCTTCTACTTTCCATCCCCAGAATGTTCCTAGACATGGTCGGTCATCTATTTCCCTAAACTCAGTTCACCTGCTAGTAATCTGATCATAGATGCTCTCTCTTCCATGTAAGTTCCTATTTCTGCCTAACCACATAAAAGCTTCTATTTGCAAACTAGTATTTGCTTTCTTTTTTCAAGGTAGTCTTAACCCAACCATGAAAAATTACTAGTAAATACTCCAAATCTGAAGCATTAACTCATTTGTATTCGTACCAAACGAAGCAAGTGTATACTATTTTAGCAAATGTAAACAATAGAAAAGTAAATACTTTTGGTTGTTAGCAGGGGGGTGCGGAGGGGGGCCCTTCGAGGCTGTGATTGCGAAACGCTGTGGTACCGTCCATTCTCAAAATAGGGGGGAACAATTTTCTCACTCGAAAAATAAAGAGTTTTTGGCATCCAATCTTAACATCTTGTCTTTTGTAGTTGTACAAGGTTGTTATTTACCTTAATGTTTATCATCCAATGACAAAAATTGTATTGAAAATGAAAAAAGCAGTCGAAAAAATTAAGCGTTGACGTACCGTTGATGCGCGTGGAGATTGTGCACAAATACTCAAACGACGTTAACAAATACCTCCCCTAAAAAGGGCAATAATAATCGATAAATTGTGAAAAATCGTGCTTTGACCCCACTCATTTTTTTCCATGGATATGTTAAAAAAGGATGTAGCAGTGATATACTGAATTTAAAAAAAAATATGCCTGTGACCCCCTTGCGTTTTATCGTGTTGTTTTTGAACGAAAATGGCAGAAAATGACATCGCCCCAAACAAAATCCGTGTAGATCGTGCCTGCGTACCTGGCTTTGCGGACGTTGTATGAATCACTAAATGCGGAGAGCGATACACGGAGCAAATCTGTACGTGTTTCAATGGTGCGCTTCGCGGTAGCGATCTATACGTATTTACTGTGTGAGATGTGTGGCTCATGAGCGTGGAAGAACGAATGAGATACATTTCAACGTTGGTGGCGCACTTTCTTGGGCCCCCCTCCGCCCCCCCCCCCCACCCCCCCCCCCTGGTTGTTAGCAAATACTTTCTAGTAAACGCATTTGCTTCATTTTTTATTAATACAGATGCTAGTAAATGCTTCAAAATTGGTAGTAAAAGCTAGTGCTAAGTTTTTTTTAAATTAATACGGACCAATGTAATTAATCTCGTAGAACCTTTATTGTATTGACCTACCAATGCTGTAACAGATGTTAACACCACTGTTCTTGATGAGCTCGATATCAAACGTGCGAATCATTGGCGCTATAGTTCCCGCTGGCTAAACAAGCATAACAAGCCTGCATGCGTTCAAGCGTAATGGCCTATATTGACCAACATCGATCGTTTACGTGAGATAATACCAACTGGAGTCATTGCCCTGAGTTTATACAAAAACAAAATCGCTTGGAGATGTGATTTGAGCGAAATTTTGAGCCGGTAAGTAATCCGAACGTGTCGAATTATGTCCGAAAGTTGGAGAACTGGCGTCATTTTTGGAGTGACCACACAAGGGGATTTGTCACTACAATTATTAATAGCAATAACGATGAACTTAATCGCAGTCATAACAGACCTGTGTAACGTTTCATTATGAAATCCAATTCACTGTTAATTCTGTTTTCTCCAAAAAGTTAACTACAACATTATATTGCATTTATTCATTGAAGCATTGAGCCTGGCTCAGCCAAGCGTAAAATCTACTCAAAACGAAGTTTGTACTTGGACTAATCATGTACAACATATTGGGTCGTGGCTGGTTTTTTACATGGAATCGCTTTCAGAAGCTATTCACTACAAAAACTGTAAATTCGTTACGACTTACGAATCTACAGTTGTAGATTCGTGAAAACAATCTGCACTTTTAACAATACTGTGTAGTACGACGTCACAAAAATAGTTTATTATATGAAATTTGGTCGTTGGTATTTGGTATTTGCTATATATTAGCATATTGTAGAAGTAGTGACAAAACGTCGAATGAAAAGGGACGCCAATTTAACACCATATCTATTCAGGACCGTCTTGTGTTCAACATGGTGTATAGATAGGCTATAATTTAAGATAGCTGGTATCCTTGCAAATGTTCAAGCAATCTTTTCTCTAATGAATAATAATAAGCTACATAGACACATGAACAACAGTTTTCAAACTTTACTGTCACGTAACCTTTTTTGGGACCCTGCTCTTTCGATCTAGACTGTTTACGACTGTAACAGTTTCTCTCTTTTTAGAAATCGGGTCATTAGGACATCGAATTGTCTCCATAATCTTCATGGTCTTCTTCATAGCGTAAAACCTAGACGCTAAATCGTCCCCCTTAAGGGTACTTTAACGGGCAATTTGTTATAATAGCGCACGTATCTACCAAGACTGGCACTCAAGGCTGTGTCATTATAATATGTTGAAGCAAAATAAAAATTCACCAATGTTTAGGTAGTCGCGTGCAGACTATAATCATGTCAGAAACGACGTATTTAGAGTACGGCATTATGACAAAGCAGAATTGGTCACACGATACAGAACAAAAATCAATATTTGTTTCTAATGAGTTCTACTGATGCCCATCCTTCGTGGATAATCTTTACATTCGGTTTTTCTGCGTTACGCCAAGGGAACCGTGCATATTTTGGGGTGATATTATTTTGTGCTGTCCTTGAGAGAAAGCCACCTGCCACTATAGGAAAGGACATGAATTGATTTTGCATTTAAAACGGACACGGTCCTAAAAGCAGGATGTGATTTCAACAAAAGATTTCCAACATCACATCAAATTCACATCCTCCGTCCAAATTCATATTTTGTGTTAATTCGTTAAGATTCAAATTCCACTGGATTCAGATCTACTTAACCCAGGATGTGAATTTAGACTGAGGATGTGAATTAGGAGCATTTGGATGCGATTTTGGAAGTCTTTTGTTGAAATCACATTCTGCTAATAATTCACATCATCGCCTTTCCTATAGTACATGTATGCGTACATTGCCAAACAAGTCCGACATGGCGAATGCGTAAATTAAGTCACGCCCGTTTTTGTTTGCATAAATGGATCTACGAAACACAATACAAATCGACCATGTTGTAACTTTAGTATTTCCCCATCCCCCGGGAAAGGCCTCAAAAGCGACTGAACAAACAAGTGCAGTTCGCTCATCTGAAGGCGGAGATGATGATCGTCATCTTTTCAACCCCTCGTCCCTGCATCTCCTGTAACGACTCGCCTTGGGGTCCTATTCTATTGACACATCGTGTTCTGATATCTTCGTCAACTCACACACACTCCCCTCCAGGCTTGGAAAGCCTTCCCTCCGAGACGCGCAATGAATCACCAATGCATCCTTCACTTCCTGTTGCCAAATCAATACAACTGCTCTTCCTCGAATCGGATAAACGGTACCCCTTTTTAAGGAAACTGAGACAAGAGAGTCAAGTTATACCCGAGGCCTATAAGTCATATTTTCGGTGTCATCTATTCAAAGACATTTGCGAGCCCCTCTCATGGCCATAGTATTATTATAATAATACATGTAGCCTTCATTGGACACGTATACAGCTAACCGTTATTATTTATACATTTGATAGACCAGTAGCCTTGAATAAGGCTAACAAGCCATATACCCGTCTCTGTAGTCTTTCCCATAGACCATTGTATGCAACAATGCGTCTGCTAATGACACGATTAGTCCAGCTTCCTAACAAATAGTGCGTGAAATTTTCATAAGGGAATAAATGTGTGTTCGAGAGGTTTTAATCACTCTGTTTATTACCGCTTGGAGTCTGGGTGCTGATAATTACCCGAGCCGAAATCACAATTAAAAATATATCAATCACACGTGTAAATAATAACATACAAGTCCCACAATATATTCAATTTTGCTTGCTTTTATTTTGCGTTACACAAAACAAAACATGAAACTGCTCCCACTGTAATAACTTACTGTACTTTTCTGATTTACTTTTCACATCAGACGTCAGACAATTACTTGCAGCACATTTAAGCAGTTACATCACTGTTAAACAGAAATAGCAGTTGACCACAATTTCAATTAAAATCTTTATATATTAAATATAAAGAAAAATTATATACTAGATCATATTAAAATCTTTATATTTCTCATTTGTTTACAGGTTGGTTCCCACAGTAAAAAAGAATGCACATGTGCATGCATATAGCAAGGAAATTTCATGTACTTTCTATAACTATCATCTGTCGAAACGCTCATCTAAAAAGTGCCTTGAGCAAACAAGTGAAGTCTTTGATGGCTTCCAGTTCTTTCTTCTCGTGTTGACGGTCCATTGTTGAAGCCTCTGTGGCTGGCTATGGGGAAATCTATATGAAGGTACATACATTATTTGAATACTGCGAGTTAATTATTTATTAAAATATAATTACCAGTGCAGAGGTCCCAATGAAGCCAACCCAATGTCACAAATTTAACCCCAAATGTTGCACTCATTGTATATTGTTATTAAGGCAAAATTAATTCCACACTCAAGCACTGCATTGAACTCTGTGCACAGTACTAATTTAATTACCAAGTTTTTCCTCAGTCCCCGAGTAATTTAATCATTAATGTCTATGTGGTTTTTATTTGTTGGTCCTCAAATCCTTCTCAGTGGAAATCATTCCGTAAACATGGTCAACTTAGGAATTAAAAAGAAAAATAATTATTGTGCAACATAACTTACTTATGAAATGCTATGCCTTTTTCATAATTTGAGCGGTTTGCCCTGTTTGTGCAGCCGGACATCGTAGAAAGTGGACTTAGTACTAGTGAGTACTATTATGCCATGAGATAAACAAATTAGCCTAGCTGTAATGTACAAAGAGACAAAATAAACATGTATCATTAAATGAAATGCCGTACACATTGGGCCTTACTGTAATCATATGTCATGAATATTATTTTTAATTGCCTCAGTATACTAGCCTGTTATTTTTGTTATTGTATAAACGTCTGTAAATTATCATCATAACTGCAGCACGGGGCTGATGTAAAAACATCAAACAAGTTCAAACATTTTCTCAGGAAAAAATTAACATTTTATGATCAGCTTCATCAGCTCATGATTTGAAGAGGGCCTATACCATTACCATGTAGCTACATGCCTATACCATGGAGAGCTTCATAGCTCCATGCCTATACAGAGTTTCAAGCAAAAACCAGCTGAATATTAATAACAACAAACAATATACATCACCTAAAACGTTGGTTTGTAACCCTGTTTTTTCCCCCATGAATTGTCATGCTAAGCAATTTGTTGAGCTTGACGTTTTAAGAAATTGGCCCCTGGTTTTGGCGATGCTGCTGGCGGACTCGTTGTGGCCACTGCCCATGGAGAAATAAAAAGACATGCCATACAAAAAAAATGGTGTAAAATGTCACGTTAGCCCTATTTTGAGCTCGCCTGATAGGTGAGAATCACTGATCATACAGTCTACGAGTTTCTATCATAAATTTACTTATTTACAAAATATTTTAAGGTAATTTTAGCTAGTTTGTATCTACGTTTTGTCTGGCCTGCATGTATTTGTACGCGCGCACGTGCGATCACTGCAATGTTTTGAATATCCCAACATGGCCGCCGGTGACTTCGCGGCTCGCTATCCCATCAATGTACGATTGACCTATCCAGTTTGTAGAGATCAGTGGTATTTACTAGGAACCAGACTATTACTGCCATTGGCAACCTCGTTTGCAGGGTGTCGAGCTGTACGCGCCTAACACTACCCGCTCTTACTATTGGAGACGAGGTACGGTTGGAAATAAAGTAAGCCCTGGGGACGGGTATAATGCGACATCGCGTTGTTGCCAGCTGGTTTTAAACACTTCCAGCCATGTCTTTATCGTCTGTTTAATACTATGGAGCAGAATCAGTGTCAAAAAGATCGGACGTGTTTTTACAACTCGGATGCTTTCCTAATTCGGATGTATTCCTAATTCGGATGCTTTTTGCAAACTCGGATGCTTTTTTAATTCGGATGAATTCGTAATTCGGATGCTTTTTGTAAACTCGGATGCTTTTTTAATTCGGATGTTTTTTTAATTCGGATGCTTTTCTAGTTCGGATGCTTTTTTAATTCGAATGCTTTTCTAGCTCGGATGCTTTTTATAAACTCGGATGCTTTTTTAATTCGGATGCTTTTCTAGTTTGAATGCTTTTTGTAAACTCGGATGCTTTTTGCAAACCGAACATATTCGCAAATCGGATGCTTTCCCAATCCGGCACTAGGGTGGCCCTGAAAGGACATCACACATCGCAGATTCTGCGATTTCGCGCATTCTGCGCGAATTTGAACGATGACAAACATGTTATCGTATATATCTAAGCATATATCTGAGATGTGGAAGATTTTATTGTAGATTTCTGCACAGATTTATGTGATAATGAATATTTTCTGGGCAGATTTTTGAAAAGTCGCATATTTTAATTTTAGATTTCAAGTTCTGCGCAGATTTCTTAGTACGCAAATTTGTGCGATGTCGCACGGTTATGGATGGGCACTACATGTACATTTTCATTGTACATTTAATTATGCGCAGCTATATATGTCGCACTCACGTACAGCAGATTTATATGCAGATTTATGTGCACATTTCTGCCGCGATGTCAGCACATACGACGTTTTGAAAGTTGAACCACGACGTTTTGAATGTTATGATGTTCTAAAACGGACAGGCAACGTCGTGGTTCAACTTTCTTAACGCCGTAGTTCAACTTTCGCGCGCTTTTACCTGGCTCAAGGTAGCCGCGTATTCGGCCGGTTCTCTCCGCGCGGATTCAGTCCGCATTCACCAAAAGGCGACAAATTTTTAATACATGCTGCAAAAGGTGATGCATTTTCTAAAAAGTTTTTTGTCAATTTATTTAAAGAATTTTTCGAAATAAACCGTTAATATAACAATACTTTTTCAAACCCTTGTAGATCATACAGCATATTAGCCACACTTGTTCCTGTAATTGTAAAACCTTTCCTGTAATTTTGATGAAAAATTACAGTTAAATTAGCTGCTTAATGGAAGTAATTCTACTTCGAGTTATTTGTCAAACCTTTTATAGAAATTTCAAACAATACGGCAACAGTGTGGTTTTACAAATTCAAGACCTGCTTTTATCATTGCTGTACTTTTTTTCTTTTGCCACATGAATTGCAATTGTACATTTCTGTAAAGCACACCTGCAAGGACTATCTTTCCGTGCCCCACTCTTTCTATCTGGCAAGTGTTCTTTCAAGCACGAGTGGCAGTATGGAGTTTCCAAGATTCTTTTATATGCTAATTTTGACATATAACCGTTGTTCTTTGTTTACATTTTATGTAGTTTTGATAATATCTGCTTATTTGCACTCGACCTTAGAAACTTACATTTGACCCAAGTGTGCTATATATCGCAAAGAATTATGGGGCGATATTAGGTGGAAATAAAAAAGAAATTATGGACACGGTCTGAAACCGTATTTTACCTAACGTTCTAAGCTGACAAACTACTACATGTAGGATCCATCTAATGATGCAGAACTTTATAGTTGAAGGGCTGTTGTGTTATTAAATAAAGTAACAGTTATCATTCTCATAAAATCTGGCGTGGTGAAATTAATTGTTGAAATTGTTGATTGACGAAACTGATTCACCGAGAACATTGCAAATAAGCCCGAGTGCGAGTGCACTAATTACTGTTCGGCTGAAGCCTATACCAAAATTAAGTGTGCCCAGAAACATGATCTCGTAGATCATGAAATACAAATATGAGGTTTGAATAACATGTGATGTACACTTTGTTTTAAAGAGGCAGATATACTCGCAGCCGAAAAACGCATTACAATGCTGCATTGAAAAGGGGATTTATTAAACGGGCTAATTAGGCACTAATTAGTGTTCGGCTGAAGCCTATACCCACATGCCCAGTAACATTATCTTGTAGATTATGAAATAAAAGTATGAGTTTTTGATAACATGTGAGGTATATTTTGTTTTAAATGTTTCATTCTCATTTCCAAATCTATAAAAATAACTCGAAGTAGGATTACTTAGTTCATTAGGCAGCTAGTTTAACTGTAATTTTTCATCAAAATTACAGGAAAGGTTAAACAAGACTAATATGCTGTATGACTTACAAGGGTTTGAAAAAGTATTGTTATATTTACGGTTTATTTCGAAAAATTCTTTAAATAAATTGACAAAAAACTTTTTAGAAAATGCATCACCTTTTGCAGCATGTATTAAAGGAAACATGTAGTCTAACATCTTCATTACGCATTTTTTGTTTTAAATCAATAGATTTATGTGTATAAAATGTGAATAAAAAGCAAAATTGGTTCTAGTGTACGTTTAGTGTGGTAATTTGCCGTCCAGAAATTGACCCCCCCTTTTTAAATTTCGCGGCCACTCAAAATGAGTGACGTAAATCGAGTCAGAACCCGGACAAATTATCGATAGTCGGTACGCGACGTCTAGGTACGAGACGGGTTCGCGTGGCCACGTACGCACACATTGTTGTGTGTACGAGAGTGAACGAATCCCGTACGCCTTGTAGTGAGGTGGATTAAGGAAAAAATCGTTACACGGTGGACAAAAGCACCATTTTTTCACCAAAGTATCAGTTTGACCCATAGATTTCAAAAAAGTCATGCTCCAAAAAATCTGAGAATTGTTAACCTTGAATTACGTCATTATGACGTCATAACCTCTTGTTATGTAATAAAGCAAACGCAAATGCCATGGTGGGATTTCTACATGCCAAAATTATGTTTCTGAGGTCAAGGAATTCAATGAGGGTGGTATTAGTTTGTAAAAAATTAATATCCTTTATGGTGACTACATGTATATTGATGTAAATATGACGTCATCATCGTCAATACTACACAAATAACACACAATTTGAAAAAAACAGATTTTATTGCCGTTTTTTCACCAAAATGCTATTTCTTTTGTGTTCAAAATTGTAACAGTATAATTACCGTGGCACTGATCTACAAGATACCATGATGTCATTATGATATAATAAACAATAACTATCAACCAAAACAATAACACATTAACACAATGTATTGTTATATAGTGAACCTAAAGTCCAACTACAGTCCCTAGCGTACCTCACGATACGCCAGACGTTCAGACAGTCGCCGTGGAAGAAAGTGAGATTTAAAAACCGTTCGGGAATGTGCCTGTTGGTGGACTTGACGACCGGTTATAAAAGATCCAGTAATGTCAAACCCGGCACGAGGGGATAGGTAGTTCAAAGACACAGAGATCACACATAGAGGAAACAGTAAGAACTCAAAATGCACGCGAAGTACGGACAGTTCTATGGTTATAATTTATTACATTTCGATACAACTATATTTTAAATCAATTAGGTGAAGGAATTCTGTTTCTCTAAAAAGAACTACGGTATTAATTCGCATTTTTTTTAAATATTATATTTAACATAATAAATTAGAAATATGAATTAAATAGTTTAAGGATATACAATTGTGTTCAATTTGGAAGTTAGCAGATATGGTTTAGATATTTCTCGAGCCTGTAATGATACACTTATTACATTAAAAACTCAAAAGATGAGTTTCAAAAATAAAGAAATGAATTAAAATTATACAGAGTGTATAACCAATGTGTATTTTAATTGACATAAATCAATCTTTAATAATGAATTGTATAAGAAACATATCGTGTAATTTAGACTTAATACTAAAGAAAAATTGTTATGTATAAGGGCGTGTGGTAAATTATCGGAAAATTATGAAAACATTAACCGATATGTATGCGTAACTTAAAAACTTAACTTAAAATGGGTAGAGCTTAACACTACGTCTCACATAGTGAACAGCTGCCCGTTATATAGTTGATAGTTGTTAATTAATTGAGTAAAAAGTGATCTTTTTAATATAGGCATACATGCCTGTACAGCAATGGCTGTCGGCGAAATAATGTTATAAGGAAACACGCGTCTACAAACTTGTGGTTCTCGGAGGATATTTTTAAGAAGGAATTACGCGTCCACAAACCTGTGGCTTTTGGAATATATTTTTAAGAGGAAATTACGCGTCCACAAACCTGTGGCTCTTGAAGAATATTTATAAGAAGGAATTATGCGTCCACTAACCAGTGGCTCTTGAAGAATATTTTTAAGAAGGAATTACGCGTCTACAAACATGTGGCTTTTGAAGGATATTTTTAAGAAGGAATTACGCGTCCACAAACATGTGGCTTTTGAAGGATATTTTTAAGAAGGAATTACGCGTCCACAAACCTGTGGCTGTCTGAGGATATTTTAAAGAGGGAACCACGCGTCCACCAACCTGTGGTTCTTGGAGGATATTTCTAAGAAGGAATTACGCGTCCACAAACCTGTGGCTGTCTGAGGGTATTTTTAAGAAGGAATTACGTATCTACCAACCAGTGGCTTTTGTAGTAAATTATAAAGAAGGAATTACGCGTCCATAAACCTGTGACTCTTGGTGGATATTTTTAAGAAGGAATTACGCGTCTACAAACCAGTGGCTCTTGGATGATATTATTAAGAAGAAATTACGCGTCCAATACCAGTGGCTCTCGGGGGATATTTTTGAGAAGGAATTGCGCGTCACAAACTTGTGATAGTGGGAGGATTTGTTTTGTTTTATTTATTCTTGTTTTTATATTAATATTATACTTTGAAGTTAGCAATCTTCCTGTGCAGTGTGCGGCTGGTACACAACAACTGTTTTAGCTTAGGGTTGTTGGTGATAGAGATGTTAACGCCGTAGTTGGGGCCTAGTAGACCAGTGTATTTATTAAGGATTCGTTTAGCTTGTCTGACGTTGTAGCTGGCTTTGTTGAAGGGAATTTTGCAAAGAATTGCGCGTTTCGGCGTTTTAAAAGTGTGTAATTTGGTGCAGGCTTCGTCTCTGTAATCTAGGGAATTTTCTCGAATTAATCTATTAGGGTAGCCGCACCTTTTGAGTCGGAGTTTGAAAAGTTGGAGTATGTGATTATATTCATTCTCGTCTGCACTGTGAGTCTTGTAGCGATGGCATTCTCCTTTGATGATGCCTCTGAAGATACAGGGGTTATGATTAGATTTGTAATTGACATAGGTGAACTTATGAAAGGCTTTTTGGAAGACACGGTATTGGATTTTATTATTCGTTAGAGTGAAATAGTTAATAGACAAAGTAAGATCCAGAAAATTCATAGTTTTGTTGTTCACAGAGAAGTTGACAGGAATGGATTTCGGATAGAGGCCCGCTAGCGTTTTGATTATGTCTTGATATGAGGAAGTGGGGTCGTTGCGAAAATAATTAAGCCGTCGTCGATATATCTAACGAAGAGCAGTACATTGGGGGATCTATGTGCGGTCCAGAACAGGAATTCTCTATAAGCTAATACAAGGTTAGTGAGTTGTGCGGAATGATAGCTCCCCATTTGAACTCCTTTAGTTTGTTTGAAGAGGTGTTTACCGATTGAAAAATGGCTGAAATCACTGGTGAAGTTATGTAGTTTAGAAAAATAGGAATAGTATTCGTGAGGGTATTCACAGGCAGCGCTTATCTTGAAAAGTGTTTCTTGGATATCGTGATGGTGTGATGTTTGTGTATAGGCTCTCAAAATCAAAAGAAATAAATGAGATATCATCGTCGTAAGATACTTCCAGAGAATCAAGTGAATTTATTAATTGAAGGGAGTTGGTGATAATTGGCCAAGGAATGTCCTTTTCAAAAAATTTATCTTGAAATCTGGACAGTAAGATGTTTAGGTAGAAGCCTAATGTTTTGGATACAGGGGAGGTGATCCAGCTATGTGCAGTTATAATGGGCCTGCCTTTAAGTAATTTCTCATTATGGGGAGAAGGTGGTTCTTTCAACTTGTGGACTTTAGGCAGCAGGTCCATTGATGGTATTTTGGATTGACCGGAAGAGACGATTTTTAATACAAACCACTGATTTTCCCACGGTGATGATGATGTATTTTATACCATCATATGCTAATATAGACAAATTTAATACAAAAATGATGAAACTGTTTGTTTCAGTGCAACACAAACGTTGCCATGCGATTCCTTGGCCTTTGATACATATAATTCGCTACTAAAATCACTTGCCTCGGCATTATATAACTAAAAACATGCCGTTTTAAGGAAATGGCGGCCATTTTGAATATATTACGTCATAATTAGGTCAAGGTCATTGCAATTTTTTTGGAGCATGGGATTTTATTAATCTACATACCCATAGGAGTCTTTAAAAAAAAATTGGTGCTTTTGTCCACCGTGTCACGATCTTCGTGTTTTTTGTCCTTAATCCACCTCACTATTGTGCACACGTACGTACACCCCCATGTAAACGCGATCACCCACACGCACGCTGTCCAAAGCAAAGGATACCGTACAAAGTACATGTACATGTACAGTAATCGGCGCGGACTAAACATGGACGATCGTAAAAGTTCTTCGTCGGTTTTTAGTGAATCTGACGAAAACAGTACAGATTCGTCTGATTGTAATATCATTGGGACAGCATCTGACTTCAGCATGTTTTGTAAGGGCATGCCAAAGTTGCTGTACAGACCAGTGTCGAAGCACGACCGCTCAAAATGGTCGCTGCAGATCGGGCCGAAAAATCACTAGGCCCGGCGGGACCACTTCGCTCTGGTAAGCTTTACTTTGGCTGTCCAAATCCTCCGATATTTAGGATCAGCCGGAAACAAATGAAGGCTTACTCTATCCTTGGTAGTTTTGCTACACCCAGCAGCTACACATCTAGTCGGCATGACTGAAAACAGTTGTATTTTTACCCTGATTTAGAATAAAAAACCGGCATGGTAAACTCGTAGACAAAGACTTGTTGCATGCAATGCGCGCATAATGCAAGCCAGGCCCGGGTAGCGCACCCCCGCAGCGAGGCAATTCTCTGCCTCGATTTTTGTCATACCCCACGCGAAGTTTTATGTTAATGAGGCTTCCCTTTGAGGGGCGGAGTGGTATGACTAAACATTTTCAAAAATTATTTTCTCCCATTTATCACAGAAAATAAACACAACCTCACACATAATGTTGTTGTCAATATGATACTTTATTGATTTAAGCAAAAAGAAACCTTATTACATGTTTCCTTTAAATATTTGTCGCCTTTTGGTGAATGCGGACTGAATCCGCGCGGAGAGAACCGGCCGAATACGCGGCTACCTTGAGCCAGGTAAAAGCGCGCGAAAGTTGAACTACGGCGTTAAGAAAGTTGAACCACGACGTTGCCTGTCCGTTTTAGAACATCATAACATTCAAAACGTCGTGGTTCAACTTTCAAAACGTCGTATGTGCTGACATCGCGGCAGAAATGTGCACATAAATCTGCATATAAATCTGCTGTACGTGAGTGCGACATATATAGCTGCGCATAATTAAATGTGCAATGAAAATGTACATGTAGTGCCCATCCATAACCGTGCGACATCGCACAAATTTGCGTACTAAGAAATCTGCGCAGAACTTGAAATCTAAAATTAAAATATGCGACTTTTCAAAAATCTGCCCAGAAAATATTCATTATCACATAAATCTGTGCAGAAATCTACAATAAAATCTTCCACATCTCAGATATATGCTTAGATATATACGATAACATGTTTGTCATCGTTCAAATTCGCGCAGAATGCGCGAAATCGCAGAATCTGCGATGTGTGATGTCCTTTCAGGGCCACCCTAGTGCCGGATTGGGAAAGCATCCGATTTGCGAATATGTTCGGTTTGCAAAAAGCATCCGAGTTTACAAAAAGCATTCAAACTAGAAAAGCATCCGAATTAAAAAAGCATCCGAGTTTATAAAAAGCATCCGAGCTAGAAAAGCATTCGAATTAAAAAAGCATCCGAACTAGAAAAGCATCCGAATTAAAAAAACATCCGAATTAAAAAAGCATCCGAGTTTACAAAAAGCATCCGAATTACGAATTCATCCGAATTGCGAATTCATCCGAATTAAAAAAGCATCCGAGTTTACAAAAAGCATCCGAATTACGAATTCATCCGAATTAAAAAAGCATCCGAGTTTGCAAAAAGCATCCGAATTAGGAATACATCCGAATTAGGAAAGCATCCGAGTTGTAAAAACACGTCCGATCTTTTTGACACTGATTCTGCTCCATATAATACCGGCCACGTTACGGGCTCTCGACCAATAGGAATGCCTAAACTGTCCCAGGTAGTTATGAATGCAAATTTAAACATTTGAACATTCACAGTCTTCACGCAGTCAACCACCCATTCCGCGCTACTTCACACAGGAATTTCGAGCGTGCGCGTAGTACGTTAAGTACAATCGAACGTGCAGCTGCGGCTCAACTCAAATAATTACCTTTCTGACTATAATCTCCATGGTAACATGCAGTCCACGTACAGTAAACATCCCAGCGTTGAGACTGCTCTTCTCCGTGTCTATAACGACCCACGTTGGGCTTCTGGCAAGGGGACAAGAAGGGGACAAGAAGCTGTTCTTGTTGTCGACGGCAGAAGAATAATCGAGGAGGACAAATTGGGCCAAATTCATAAACGGTGATTTTCCCTTGATCACGATTAACTAGGCTAAACTGTGTATAAACAGTTTATGATCGAACGTACAAATCTAGGCCCGAATTCATAAAGAGTGCTTAGATCAGCTGCTTCTTTATCTCGTGTACAAGTTACCATATTTATGTTGGCTTGCTTGTGGGACGGACTTATGGCCATGGATATGCTGCGTATCATTAAATTAGCACAGGAAGAACTGTTTTCCTACATTTTACACACTCAATGAGACACGCATTCTGGCCATGTGTAAAATTATCAGCGTTTTTTTCCACATGGCGACCTCATTCGTTCATTTGATTGTCAGGTTGTGTTTTGTAATGTCCACGTCTTAGATCATTTATCTCTCTGTTCTCTTTGCTTTTGTTTTCTGCGCCTTGAGCATCTCATTAAGGTGGATAATGGCGCATTATAAATTGCCTATAATGTTATTATTATTAATATCACAACATCATGCTTCACCGTCTAACAAACATATCTACCATATACGGCCATGCAATATATTGGTTCAAATTATACCTCAGAGTGTTGTCATCCACGATGATCAGACCGATGCCCAATTGTGACCTACTCCCACGAAATCAGAGTAAAGTTGACATTTTGATATTTTGAGATATTGGTATTTCCAGATCTGGTATTTCTTATAGCTTTAAAATGATATATAATTTATTGGGAAGGGTATTTAAAACATATCTAATATTGACCAAAACCAGCGGTCATTACACACATCAAATTATAGTTAAAAATTAATTTCGCTACATTTTACTTCTTGGGTACGCTCAGTAAAATCAAATAAAAAAAAATTCTGCTAATCTTTTGCAAAAAATACTTGGTAGTTCGAAAGAAAACATACGTGGGAATTGTATCATGCCAAAAATAAATAAAACGATTCCCCACTGCACTGTCAAATCGGCTATTTTAAATCATAACTCAATTTAGCATAGCGCAACTTTACGCCGTTTTTATGGGAGGAGGTCACAATTGTGGTGTCCCACAAGGATCTGTGCTGGGTCCTTTGTGTTTTACTTTATACACATCACCTCTTAATTCAGGCTCATGGTATTAACATATTTATATACGCTGACGACACACAGGTATACGTCATCATGAACAAGCAGGCTCGCTCATTAGTCCTTCCACAACTTGAAGGTTGCCTTAATGACATAAAAGCATGGTCTACTGCTAATTAATTGAAATTGAATGAAGACAAGACGGAGGTTATCCACATTACATCTCGTAATAAGAGACCATTTTCGCCTTTCACCAATTCCCATCGGAAGCTTGTTAACAGAACCTGTTTAGAAAGTGCGTGACCTTGGTGTCATTGTTCAGAACAATCTTTAGATGGACAATATCTGAATTATGTGAATAATTATGTGAATATGTGAATAATATCTGCAAATCATCATACTTCGCATTATACAGGATTGGCAAATTTCTTGACAAATCCACCACAGAAAAGCTAGTTCACGCTTTTATCACATGCCGGCTTGATTTTTGCAACAGTCTTCTCCTTAATCTACCTGACTCAACAATCTCCTAAATACAGCGCGTTCAGAACTCAGCAGCCAGAATGCTCACAAGAACCAACATTGTTATATCCCTTTCTTGGATACTGTATTTGTATTAGTCTATAACGATCACGTGTCCGGTGTATAACAACACATATCCCGTGTGAGATTACACGGTTGCTATCAGTGAGCTCACTGGGCCGTGAACCCAAGACAAAGGTAGGCCTATAACAAAACAGGTGGTTTGAATGTGGAATTGTCTGCATTCAAACTATACATATAAAACAAGATATGGGACAGAGAGACACCCCTCCTCTTCTTTGCGGTGGTTATTGTGCTTGAGGAATGCTGTAGTTTCTCAGGAATTCTAGGTTTTTAGGGTCGGTGCGGTAGGTATGCACAGTCTAGAGAGTGTATAGCGGACTATAGGTATAGGGAACATAAGAGGGGAGCCTGTCGGTCCTATATCTTGCTGGGTATAAAACCGCCAGTCTAGCTCCGATGAAGGCCTAGTCAGACCGAACATTCAGCACCTATTACCCTGGTAAGTACTGATTTTACCTTTTCCATATATTGTACTACAACAAAACAATTATTGATTGCTGTGAGGTGGGATATAACGTTTGGAACACCCTCGGGGACGCTTAGCACCCTCGGGGACGCATAGCACCCTCGGGGACGTATAGCACCCTCGGGGACGCTTAGCACCCTCGGGGACGCATATCACCATCGGCTTTGACTCGGGTGCTGTGCATCCCTCGCGTGTCAAAACGTCAAAACCTACATCACAACAGTCAATAATTGTTTTAAAGTAGTGACCATTTCATCAATCTTCCGCGACCTGCACTGGCTTCCAGTTAGACAACGGATTGTGTACAAAGTACTTGTGCTTGCATATAACTGTATGCACGGCCGGCCATGCGCCATTATATCTACAGGTCGTGATTCACAAAATATGAACCTCCTGGACTTAGACTTTGAAAGTTTGGCAATGGTGATGGAGTCGAAGCCTATAGCTGGGGTTCTAGATAATGCCTTTTGTAAACTGTTGTCATCAGATGGTTTTAAACATATTGGTCGTGTCCTGTACGGGACGCGACTTTTCTTAACGTACCACGAAAGAGACATTGCATATAGAATTACGCAACTGAAAGAGACATTGCTGTACTGTAGTAAATAATGCACAGGATTATTCATCTGGAGGCGCAAAATCGAATCCCATAAAAATCCCATTGATATTGATTTTAAAGGTTTTTTTTCCTTAAAAAGAGTTGTTAGTCATTTGCAACATTTTCTTATACTTTTAGGTATTCGCGCAGCATTTAAAAACAACCTAAAGTGTTCAGTAGCCGAGGTGGTTTTTGACACTACTTTTACCCTTCCCTGTGGTGCGAAATACCGTACCCTCTGGAGACCTGAACACAATGTATACAATGGAGACAAATCGTCTCCGGAGGGTAGATTTCTATAGATGAATAGGTCTCCACTGGGAATTTCACGAATTAGATTTTTTGATTTTACTTAAATTACTCAAAAACTAGGATTAGGATGTGGGTTAGTGTTTGGGTTGGGGTATAATATAGGGTATATTGGGTCGAAATTTCAACCCAGGAAAAAAATTATGGTTAAAATAGGAGCATTTTGAAAAACGTGCTCGACTTTCTAACCATTTTGTACACGAGAACAAAGCCATGTCTCCACAGTGATACAAAAATGCGAATGTGTGAGCTTATTGAATCATCTAATGATACAATAATACCAGCAGAATCTGAAGAACAGAACATATGGCATCTTTGCGGCCAGCTTTGACCAGACCGCAAACGCCCCCAAAACATAAAAGATGCACAAACTTTGGATCAATATAAATGCCTTCTCAAAAGTTAAAACCCATTTATTCAATGTAGATTAATTATTTTGATTAATTATTGTCCTATTTCCCCCCCTCCCTATAGCGCACTGGGACTTCGTGTGTAATGCGATTAACAAAACGGTTTATTATTATTATTATTATTGAACAGAAGATGTCTATACAGGATGCAGTAAGAGGTTACGAATTGTGGACTTGCACACGTCAACAGTTCATTTCTTTCTCTCTTGAAACGAGCTTGAGAGGAAAAATAGGGGTTGGGTTATCTGTACAAAAATGAAGGGAACACCTGAAGGGTCCAGAATCAAAATTTGGGGCTGAAAAAAATATGGTAAACGAGAAAATCGGAGTATTTTTAGCTAACATTTTTCTATCTACACGAACACATAATGAATTATGTTCGCAGTACGTAGGTATGTTCCTGCAAAGTAGACGCATGCGCATTATTGAAAACGAAACGACACTTCCTGACAGATGTGTGAAAGCGTGTGAAAACTGGGCGAGGTGGCGAAGCTGTAATTGAAATCAAGTCGGTATGTTTTTGCCATTATAAACCGTTAGATATTGAAGCGACGTCAAATAATTAAACCTTTAACCTTATAATTGGCTTCTATACTCTCTAATGATATAACCAAACCGTTTTAAAAATAATTCATTGGTTCAAACGATTTAGTCGCGTAATACATTTTGCAGTGCAATACATGTATATGATGCTATAGTAGTTACAAAATGCAACCTTTAAAGTGACGTACATTTCATAAAATAGAATTAGAAGCGTGTGGAGCAATTATATTTTACAATTGTTTTAAAAGGGATCGGAAGTATGGTCTATATTTAGCAATGAAACAATCGTTCTATTCCTGTGTAAATTGTTTAGAAGCTAAACCTTACGTGTCCAGTTCCTAAACATCAATGTTTAATGGCTTAAACCATACCTATCAATACTTTACAAATGTTTAGTATTTAAACATAATTCTAGAATGACAACAAGAAAGTGTTTATAACAAATGTTAATTTGCTAGTATAGAGTAGGCGCATAATATTAGCGTATACACTGTAGTCTAACAAACTCGGAACGGCGTAGGCTATTTGCAATAGTCTCCGACCAGAAAAACTAGTTTGGATAGACAGGGAATCCTTCTAGAAAATAACCATAATGATACTGGTACCAAGATCGCCCGACTCGGTCCAATAGTTGTTATTCTCGTTATATTTTTTGGGAACAAATTCGGGGGTCAGTTGCCCTGGACAGGTGATCAACATAAGTGAGACAGCGGTGAAAAGGCCTGTAATTCCAATTGACCACCGACTCGGATTCAGTAAAGGTCCTTAACATGATAACTACTGGACCGAATCGGGTGATCTTTGTATCATATTTAATGTGGAAAGATTCCTCGTCTATCAGAACTAGTTTTCTGGTCGGAAGATACTGGAAATAGGCCTTCCTTTCTTTGTTGACCACCCCGAATAGGGCATTTTGCCTACCCCCACCCACGCTATACAAGTGTTACGTCTCGTTTGAAGGGGCTGTTTATTGCAGAACGTATCCGTTTTGTCAATTTGTGATATAAAACGTTCATTGCATTTGCTTTACAAATCACACCTGCTTATAGTTTTTTAAATACTTTAGTTGTGTTTCCCTTCTGTGTTATTTTGTCCTCTAAATTCCGTTCTGTTTATCAGGTTGAACTGTTGAACTGTCGACAGTTGTTGTATGTATACTGTCGAGTCCCTCTTCCGTTTAACCCTAACAGTCCTAAATCCTCCACCAGGTGAAGGATTGAGGACTGTTAGGGTATGTGTTCATGTCACTCGGCAAATGAGGAAGAAGTGACGTCCCTGCTGAACAGTTTACTTCCGGAAAAAGGAATTTAATTAATTTGTCTGACCAAGTACAGCTGTGTAGCATTCACGACTGACTTCTAATCCAATAAACAAAATGTTGCGCGCACGATGTTTTTCAAACGATGTTTCAGGGCCCTTTTGGAAAAATATGCATTGGCGTCGGGAGCTCATCAATGTGCTAAGCAAGGAATCGAATTACCTGTACTAAACACGAACAGGTAACGCCGTGTAATCGATGCTTGTGACGGATCCTCAGCAGATTTCTACTTACATAAATATGGTAAGCTTTTTTGTCCAGCTTAGCAACTCAACAATACTGAGTCCTGATTGGCCTATTGCTAGGCTTGGCGCGTAGTAATGTGGGCTATTATTCTTGCGTATAGAGCAAGGTTGTGAGTCCAATCGACGTGCGACCAAGCGCTCAATCACTTCTCTTCCTTGCTTTCCTCCAGATAAATTGATGAACGTCTACGTGACTTGAAGATTGTAGAACTGCGGACAACGTGTGCAAGAACACAGTACGATGCTGGACGTTAAAATTTGTCGTGTTGTGTAATTGTTGCGACTTTATAAAGGTAAGTTTGTTATCTGCGTTTCTGGTTGTAGGCTTTGGCAACAGACTATTGATAGTAAATATTGTTGGACCCATTTTAGTAGTACATGCATAGACGGGGGTAGGGGTGGGGTAGGGTGGGGTGCAATCATACCATCCCCTTTCTAGATTCGCCACGGTCTTGCATGTTTAAAACTAATCAGAATTGTGCGTTTTACAATACAAAAACTATTCACAGAATCCAACTTTGATCTGAGGGAGAAACAAGATAAGGCAGTCAAATACAAATTAGCTGGTAACTGTTTTTTAATTGTCTGAAACATATTTTGTGAAACATATTTTGTATATCAGATTTGGTATAATTATGACGGTTTTTTCTGAAATGATGGTGATTTTCAGCGGCGGAATTTTTTTTTGAAAATGTGTGCTGATGTTTGTGTGTTTTGATGCACTATGTGCAGGTAAAAGTCAATCACCCATGGCACGATATTGGGGAAAATACTGTCATAGCCGTCCCCCCAACCAAACATCGTTAACACTTAACTTAAAGGAGCCAGATTTAGCTCCAAGATATTTGTACAAATCAACAGTTTCAATAAATTCTTGGTTAAAATCAAATTAATGTATACATTTTACATTTTTCTTCTTAGAAGGAGTTCTAGAAAAACTTGCACCGTTATTTGTTTTTAAATCCCAAGGAACCAAAATGTAGTTCCTTGGGGAAGACCACCGTTCAAACATTGAATTCAGATAATGAGTTGTTGTACCTGATGCACTGGAATCGTTCAGTCAAAAATCTGCATATCCATGAAATAACTCATATACGCGTCTGCCCAATTGGAGTAAATAATTAATAAGAAGATTGTGGTCAACTCATCAAATGCCTTACTAAAGGCCCAGTCCCACTGCACTTGCGCACGAATTACTCATGAATTGCGCATACAATTTTCTTCGTGCGTGATTCGTCAGTGATGTGCGTAAATCCCACGTGTTTCACACGTGGAGCATCAGTTTTTGTAAGTGATTGTACGCGGAGACGGGTTTGTGCGCGATCGCCGGTTTTGAACGGTTCAAAAAATTTTCCACGCACAACGTGCGCGATTATACGCAGTTTATGCGCAGTTTGTACGTAGTTTGGACGTGGAAGGTGCGTGATATGTCCGTGTTCTGTCAGTGTTCCGTCAGTGCTTGTGCGTCAGGAACTGGCTCCTAGCACGCACATCACTGACGAATCACTTACAGAACACGCACATATCACTTACAAAACACGCACAATCCACGTATGTTCCACTTACAATCACTTACCAAAACGTCAGAAATTGTATCGGGTTTGGGCTTGTGCGTGGAATGTTCTTTGTCAGTGATTGTAAGTGATACATGCGCAGTTTATACGCGATTCATCGGTGATTCTGACCACGCACAACCCCAGAAAATGACCAATTTCTCCACGAACAATCACGCACAAACCAATTTTATGCGTGATTTATGCGTGATTTATGCGTCATTGGCAATGGGACTGGGCCTTAAAGTCGGTGGCCACTAATGTGCTTGATAAGATAATGAGTTGTTGATGCCCATTGCATGTTACCAAATTTGTTAGGAACCAAATATCTGTGGATATCTGAGGTAATCCATTAAACAAAGTTCTCAGCTAATTTGGCAAAGTGGTCGGTTAGAGAAACCGGACGAAGTTTGTTCCAAGTGGGAGGATAACTCTTCCGCAACGGAATAGTAATTGTTTCCCCCCATTGATTTAGAACCACATCCTCCTGGTATAAATTAAGAATGTAGGGGTTTACTTAATTCATATACAAATTCACGGATGATCGGTGCTGGGTTGCCATCTGGCCTGCCAGCTCGCCTACGTGTCTTAAGCTCCCTGTAAACCTCCTATACCTGAACTGTAGGACAGGGATCGGGAGATGGTTATATGCAGAGGATAAAGATCCTTTGCAACTGAAGTAAAGCAATCGTTGATTTTGTTTGCAAGCGACAGATCATCCTTCCGATTAACATTAGGAGGACAAATGATGGTAGGATCGGAGGTAATGCCAGATGTCATCATTGTTATGGTACGGATTTTACTTTTCAACCTTTGCACCCTATTATTATAGTAATCTTCCTTGGCAGAAGTAATGACAAATGGTCTTGTTTCTTATTTAATTCCACCGATCATTGCCCTGGGATAAAAGAACGGCTGCCAACGCTTAATCAAGGACTTAATTTCAGTTGTCACCCAGGGTTTGTCATTGATATGCAATTTGATAGATTTAGATGGGAGGTGCTTATTAATTGCATCACTCAAAATACTATTATAAAAGATGTCACATTAATGCTGAGTACCAGATACAGAGTAAACCGCAGGCCACTCATACTGGGTTATTCATTGACCAAAGATTGATTCATTGGTCTATAACTGTTTTGACATTCGTAACATTTGAGGAAGAGGCATTAATGTTTGGGTGCCACAAAATTGTGTTATGGTCACTCTGCCCGAGAGGAGCCATAATAACTAGATGCTCATACTGACAGAACATTAGTGATGATCTTATCCAATATAGCTGAGCTATAGAGGGGGCAATCCACTACTTGAACAAAAGAACATGTTATAAGTTGACTAACATCGAGGTGTTTCATATCACCGGCAATTACAATACCAGCATCTGAATGACGAGTAGTGATCCTGCCAACTGTTTCTTGCAAATGACAAATTAAAATATGTGACACGCTCTGCAAAAATGAGTCTGATGTCTGAAAATACACTTTTACGTAAAGGGCTGTTTATTGTCTCGGAGGTGATTTTTCTTTCAACAAATAATGTTTTGGTTTTAAGGCATTTTGGTTTCTCCGACACCTATATTTTCAGATCTGATCGATTGAAAAGATTGTTTTGATCCCTAAATTAAATTTAATACAGGTTTTGTCATTCTCCTACTATAGCATTTAATGAAGCACTACAATTGTAAATCTTCATTTCTTTTCAAAGACATTTTGAATAACTGAGAAAAAGCGAATCTACCAAAATTGTGGAAGACCCATGCATTACACTACAGAGTTGTGCCATATATCAAATGAAAGCTTATTTCCTGCTTTTTCTGACAAACTGTAAAATTGAAAAAAACATTTTTAACACATCAGACTCATTTTTGCAGAGTGGGTCACATATCTGCATTAGGATCATTTAGTGGTGAGTAAACTACACAATAAAAACAAACATGAAATAGCTCTCGGTAATAATGATGGTCTTGTTTGAACCCAGACTACTTTAAGTTGATGTGAAATTGGTATACATGTATCATTAATAACGGCATGTAATGAATCGTGTGGATTATAAGCTCACCTCAACCATATCGATATCGGTCAACCCTTGGCTTAGAAAACAAACAAAAACGGCTACGTAATCTACAGACATATCTTGTTTAACCAGTTCGCGCCGGATGACAAATATAAACGAAAAGTTTTCCCCAGATTCAAAATGGATGACGCATAAACACGCCACGAGCAAGGCTGGAAATGTGCAGCGAGAAAGGCCGGAAATGCGTGGGTGTGCTTCCCGGTACTGGCGGCCTGAACCTGCTTCAGATCGAGTTTCGTTAAAAATAATCCCGTTGGCTCGGTGATGTTAAAATAATCCCGGCGCGAACTGGTTAAACCGTGTTTCAGAAACACAAGCAATATGAATCGTATAGAAACAATCTAAATTCATCTATCTATCTTATCTTATCGTTAATACGAGATTATGGAGAGAGATGTACATATATGATAATGAGGTGAATTTGTTAACGAGATAAATATTATACATGCATAATTATAGTCGTTAATCTAGATTGCACCATGCCGTCTGTTCTTTTATATAAATTAGCTTGTATGTCACACTGTTCTTGAATATATCAATCAAATTTGCAAAATTGTTCCCATCCACTTTGTGCAATAGATGTTGACAGGTTTGTTTAATACGAGATTCTCATAGAGACGCACACTTTGCCTATTCATCCCGTATAAAGGCTGGTTCATATACTTTACGCAAACGTCATTGCGAGACGAATTTGACGTCACAAAGCATTCGCTGCAAACATTTGCCCAAGTTTGCGATTTGGCAGCTCAAAAACTCTCCGTGGCGTCAGAAATTCGCGTTTGCGTTTGCGTTTCGGGCCGAGTATAAACCGGCCGAGTATAAACCGGCCAATTTACACCTTCCGCCGTAGTTGGACTAATGAAAAGACCCGCCATGTCGCATTTATGTCAACGTTAGTCTTTGCCGTTAATAAGCGCAAATAGCAATTTTCTCCTGAGTATTACATTCCCACTTCTTCAATAGGCCACGTGCACTTGGCCACATACAACTGTTTGTTTAAACTAGGACATCCACACATTACATCACACATTATTGATCGCCGCGTCCTTTCTTGTCTGGAGCGAGCGGCACTTTTTATTTAAATATTTACGTTGTCAAGTTATTGCATTGATCAAATAAAGGTTATGTTTGAGTAACTAAATTCAAATTATTATTTCCAATTGACCGACCCTGACCGACCCATTCGTCACATATTGCGCCAGGTATAGCCATAGCCATAGGATGAATACTATTGATTTGAAACTGAGTCCCTTTCACTAACCTTTTTTCACGGCAAGTTATATTTGTAGTCGTTCTAGGACGTGTACGGCATAAACCACGCAGAATTCACGTAACCACGGGCACAGACCAAATATCTTTGCGGTTCAATTTGTTCTATGACACCGAAATGTCAAACAACTAAAACTAGCCAGTACTGCACCTTGACGTCAACGTATACATCATGCCTTTAGATTATATTTCCTGTCCCTTAGTCAGCAACTCACCGTGTTTCAATCCATGCATGATTTATTTTATGAGCACCCCCAATTAACTACCTCTATCCGCATCCATTCTAGCCACAGATTGTATGGGTGTCATTGTAGTTGTTGATAGATCCCGGCTTAATTGGTGTAGGCCTATATATTTTGTGATGTGAATAGATGTATTGCAGTGACTGTCATACTAGTGTCATTAGCATAATCATCGCCTCCCTAGTATGAGTGTCGAAACATTACATTAAAACATATATAAATTCCGTGTAAATAATATACGTTGCTTTCAAGCCGATAGGAATAATTCTCGCCACTAATTCATCAAACTTTAGCTACAGAGTTTGGCTGGTTTTTGTTTTAAACTCAGTGAGTGTCGCTCGGTTATCCGTGACTGAAGAGATGTAACTGAGGCCTATACGCCGTGCTACTGCCGTGCCGAACTTAATTAAAATGGGTGCAGCAAAAGCGCAGCAATATCACGGTGTTGCCCTAATCGCCGTTCTATAATTGGCGCTGTGTCGTGCTACTGCCGTTCAGAACACCGATAGCGCGGCAGACCCTGTCGAGCTAAAGGGCTTTACCGAGCCCAATTGGTTCTATAAACGCCGTGCTATTGCCGCGCCGAACTAATAGAAATCAAAATATTTGAGTTCGGCACGGCAGTAGCACGGCATATAGCCTAGGCCCAAGGTATCAATGGAAAGCTAACGAACAACCTTTTAACCAGTTTGCGCCGGATGACGTAGATAAACGCAAACAAATTCAATGCATGTCAGCAGCGAGCAAGGCCGGAAATGCGTGGGTGTGCTTCCCGGCACTATCAGCCTGAACCCACTTCGGGTCGAGTTTGGTTAAAAATAATCCCGCCCCTCGGCTCGGTGATGTTAAAATAATCCCGGCGCGAACTGGTTAAGACGGAGCAACTTTGACAGCATTCAAGTTTATAACTTTTACATGTTAATTCATTATTTTGATACCTGTTTTTTAATAGATCAGCCACTTAAATGTGAAAAAGTTGACAAGTTTTGAACAGTTTCAGCCTCTTTTGTGCTGTTTTCTGAAATGTTGAATTCTCGTAAAGAGCGAAAACACATTATTCTACCACGGTGGCCATAGGATACAATCCCCTTAGACTTCACCGAGCCTGATATATGAAGAACAAAACGGAATAATAGTAATTGCCCGAGTTCCTTTGTTTTCTTTTCGATAGGCCTATAAGCCCTTTTTTCTTTAGGGGGCCTATAGGCTATACATTGACGCGGTTGATGACGTCAAAACTTTAAATTTGTGTAGTCCTGTTTAATGATGTAGTGCCATATGCCATTGGCAGTTCGTAGTATTTAAAGAGACGATAAATGGGTGCAGTGAAGGTACAAATTTGAGTCGAAAAATAACTGCCAATAAAAATAACAAAAGGTTTCCGAACAGTAAAGAATTCAATGCTGATTGTGTATGCTCTACTACGTGTACCTATAATAATAATAATAATAATAATAATAATAATAATAAGATTTGTAATGCGCACATATCCACCCTGCTGGGTGTTCAAGGCGCAGAGACCCTAAAAAACAAACAAAGTAATATTTAACTTGAAAGAAACAATAACAAATGAGAGGAACAAATAAATTAGTTCTTGAAAACCTGAGACATGAGATAAGTTTTGAGAAGTGATTTGAATTTTGTTGTACACAGACAAGATCTAAGATTAAGCGGTAAAGAGTTCCAGATGTGTGGTGCAGCTGCAGAAAAACCTATACCTGAATAGGTATTATTTAATAGGTACGGTAATTGCGTATATCGCGTGTATCATTCACAAAGTGCATTAACACAGATTGCCCGATGAAACAAGATATCGCAAGTTTAGTAGATTTGTTCGGTGATTCTGTAGCTACGGGCCATGTTTCCTATGGGAACAAACATTTCGTTTTAAATTATTGAACTTGCAAAACTTGTTTGCAATATTTAACTAGAGTAGGAGTGTGGATGAGACGCAAAGTTTTAATATTTTTAGAAAGAAAAATGGGGTAAAAATGATGATGAAGACGACAATTAGAGATGGCGATCACCGCGACGCGCGGTGAACGTGCAGTATACCACACAGATCCACATGACACCAACCGTAACTTGCGAAGACAGATCACATTTTCTACGCTAAGAATCTATTTATAATTTGTGGAATAAATAAAACATCCCTGACTCCGCATTTAGCCGGTAATTAAATAGCCGCCCGCCAGGGGAGGCCTCTAATTTTCTCTAATTTTCTCCACTCGCGTTTTCCTGACTTCAACATTCTGGTCTGAAATACTAAATCTGGGTTATTCTGTGTCAAATCACCTCCAAAGTGTACAATTTACACACCCCCTTCAGTATATGCAATATGTAATAATTATTCCCATGTTTATTGTATGCAAATGTATTTAAATAAATGTATGTACATGGACATCATTATAATTGTAAGTATCGCAGGGAGGGGGTTATATTACGTGAATGTTAACACACCTCAACAACGGTTAGGAAATCATGAGAAATGTGTGAGAGAAGTTGAAGAAAGATATTTGGGGTTGATAGGTTAAGATGCTGTACATTCATCTGGATAATTGATTTAGATAACCTTGAGTTTTTTTTTTAGGTTTGCAAATTCGTTTCGCTACGGCAACCCCCTCACTCGATGACATCTTCACATGTGAGAAGTTGGTTGGATTTGGTAATGATTAACGGTGTAATTTGTGTGATCTGTTTTACAGTTTCGCTGTAAAAAAACACCTGAATATCTGTCATCCGCAACTTATTTTGATTCACACAGCAGGAATCTAGTACTGCAGAGATATGTGATGGGATTGTGATGATATATACAAGCATGGAATTTGGGACACGTTATAAGAAAGATATTTGGCTATAGGGCCATCGCAGAAATAAATATAGGTAGAATAAAAAGCAAATTTCAATATGTTCAAAATGGCTGCCATTGCAAGGGCCCTCATATTCAACAATCTTTATCATGACATGCTTGTATCTATCGCCTTAGGCACAATCACCCTAAACATGCCCCCTATCTGCCCCACTATTCAGGTTCATAACTAGTTTTTATTAAACTTCATTACCTGATGACTGTAACCACTGCGACCAGAAATACTGACAATTTAGGAGCTTGCTAACATAGGGCAATATAGTTCAGTTGGTAGAGCGCCGGTCCGGCACTCCGGAGGTTGCTGGTTCGAGTCCCGCCTTGCCAATTTCTTTGTTTACCCTAAAATGTATGCAAATTTACCTAGTCAGTTTTCCTTGTGGTTCATTAATGTATTAAAGATAACATGTCATATATGCTTATTGAGTGATCCCCACAATGTCGCTTCTCTGGTTGTATCGTAAAATTGAGCGTGATCCCTGGCAACACCGAATTCTGGTGTTTATGACTTCTGACTGGCGCCCTCGAACAAAGATACTGACAATAATTATGGGAGACCGCCATAATACTAGGGTAAGATAGCTCAGTTAGTAGAGCACTGGTCCGGAGGTAGCAGGTTCAAGTCCCGCCTTGCTAATGTCTTTGTTCACATTGAAATTCCTTCAAACTAATTTGCATTAATACATCACTGGTTTCAGGAAAAGACGGGCATGTCAATGTTTTGAAATAATTGAAAAAAAAACAATGTTTTTTTTTAGCTATAATTATCAGCAAAGATACCCGTCTCTTCGTGTAAACGAATTTGTCAGTTTACTTACTTAGCGCCGTGTCATTTGTCATAAGAGCGAGTCTAAACTGCAAAGATGTCCGGTTTACTTTAACGCCATTTCGAAAAATATGATAATATAACAAGCGCGTCTCTTCGTAAAAACAAAAAATGCAATTACATGTATTGAGATGCCTGCCCCTTGCAACATTAATGTTAAAACATTACACAGGTTTAGCTCCATAGAAGAAAGCCAGAATGATTGAGTGAGATGTATTAAAAGTAGGATACACCATTGGCAATTGCTTGAATTATCACGATCGGGTTGATTAGGGGGGTGGGGGAGTTGTATTGTACATGTATAGTAAATATCGTTTAACTGATCTGTCCAAAGTTTTACAATCATGGATGCTAGGAAAAGCAAGAAAAGCAAAATAAAATGCATTCGTTTTCAACTGTTGTTCTTGTTTTTTCGCGATCGCCGTCCAATTACATAGACATATAGCACAATCATTTTGCTGGATGCCTACAATCATTATTTACTTTTAAATAAGATATTTCTTAATAATTTGATAGTAAGTTCTTTTCGATATCTGCAAAATGGTGTATCCTACATTTAAAGCCCAAAATAGCGATATTGAAAACATTGTCATTTTTGACAAGCTCGTCCCTTTATACATCAAACCTGTGTGAATTAATTTCACCAGAAATGGCTTGGAACCATGCGTCAGCAAAGAAAACTCACTGCAGACCCAAACATGTGCATTATGTTTTCTGTTTTTCCCTAAACAGAAAACGTAATATCAATAATTGAGCAAAACTTCAACACAGTAGACCTTGTTGTTAAACATCACACTTTGACCAATTTTGTAGCATCAAAATAAATGAAAATATATTTACTTCTAATCTATTTCCCCCCGAAAACACAATACACTTACACAGTAATTGCGGTCTTTGTACTATTCGTATGCAGGCACAATTGTAAGATTTATTGTAAACATTTGACGTGGCCATCATTACCGAAATCCCCATAGTAACTAAATGAAATATTAACTGTATTTGTTCCTAGTTCAATCAAGCTAAAAGCCACTAATGAAACCGCTAAATTTCCGCTTCGTTTGTGTTCCAAGGCAGGGGCTTTTTCCTCGTCCTTTTCCGGGAACAGTACGACATTAGGTTGGTTTCCTTTCAACCAGAATTGATGACCGTGACGCCAACTTATAACTTTCGATACTGCTGTTTCATTTATTAGAGTGGGAATCGGCCTATATACAGCGCGTACTTGTTATTGCATGTTTGTTTATTTGTTTGTGTGGAGTTTGAGGAGGGTAAAGCCCCCCCCCCCCTCCCCCACCCAACCTAAGGCACTACATGATTGTTATCCTGCTGATTGAGTGAGCAAATGAAACATTATAATAACCATCTCAGCTCCCTGGAGATATAGCTAGCTCAACGCTGACATTTAGGCGCAAAGCAGCCGAATCGACCACAATAAGCAGCCGAATCGACCACAATAAGCAGCCGAATCGACCACAATAAGCAGCCGAATCGACCACAATAAGCAGCCGAATCGACCACAATAAGCAGCCGAATCGACCACAATAAGCAGCCGAATCGACCACAATAAGCAGCCGAATCGACCACAATAAGCAGCCGAATCGACCACAATAAGCAGCCGAATCGACCACAATAAGCAGCCGAATCGACCACAATAAGCAGCCGAATCGACCACAATAAGCAGCCGAATCGACCACAATAAGCAGCCGAATCGACCACAATAAGCAGCCGAATCGACCACAATAAGCAGCCGAATCGACCACAATAAGCAGCCGAATCGACCACAATAAGCAGCCGAATCGACCACAATAAGCAGCCGAATCGACCACAATAAGCAGCCGAATCGACCACAATAAGCAGCCGAATCGACCACAATAAGCAGCCGAATCGACCACAATAAGCAGCCGAATCGACCACAATAAGCAGCCGAATCGACCACAATAAGCAGCCGAATCGACCACAATAAGCAGCCGAATCGACCACAATAAGCAGCCGAATCGACCACAATAAGCAGCCGAATCGACCACAATAAGCAGCCGAATCGACCACAATAACCATCTCTGTCCCTCATTACGGTAGGCCATCTGCCTGGTGATCGGTACTCGGTACTATGAGGGCAATAATGCTCATGGTGATTTTTGGCAAGGTATACACCCCTATAGTTGGAAACTGTGATAGCTTTTCAGCAGTGGCAGCTTCAAGTTTTTGTGGGTATGAACACCGTTGCTTACGTTACCACATAAAATTAATCTGAAATAAGCATATTGGCGGCCATTTTGAAAAATAAAATAAACAACAAGTGTTAACACCCAAACATCTGCCACCGCTCATTCTGCACTGCGCAAATTTTCCAACTCTAGGTGTACATGCGCCGCGGCTCGGGCGCCGCGGCTCGGGCGCCGCGGCTCGGGCGCCGCGGCTCGGGCGCCGCGGCTCGGGCGCCGCGGCTCGGGCGCCGCGGCTCGGGCGCCGCGGCTCGGGCGCCGCGGCTCGGGCGCCGCGGCTCGGGCGCCGCGGCTCGGGCGCCGCGGCTCGGGCGCCGCGGCTCGGGCGCCGCGGCTCGGGCGCCGCGGCTCGGGCGCCGCGGCTCGGGCGCCGCGGCTCGGGCGCCGCGGCTCGGGCGCCGCGGCTCGGGCGCCGCGGCTCGGGCGCCGCGGCTCGGGCGCCGCGGCTCGGGCGCCGCGGCTCGGGCGCCGCGGCTCGGGCGCCGCGGCTCGGGCGCCGCGGCTCGGGCGCCGCGGCTCGGGCGCCGCGGCTCGGGCGCCGCGGCTCGGGCGCCGCGGCTCGGGCGCCGCGGCTCGGGCGCCGCGGCTCGGGCGCCGCGGCTCGGGCGCCGCGGCTCGGGCGCCGCGGCTCGGGCGCCGCGGCTCGGGCGCCGCGGCTCGGGCGCCGCGGCTCGGGCGCCGCGGCTCGGGCGCCGCGGCTCGGGCGCCGCGGCTCGGGCGCCGCGGCTCGGGCGCCGCGGCTCGGGCGCCGCGGCTCGGGCGCCGCGGCTCGGGCGCCGCGGCTCGGGCGCCGCGGCTCGGGCGCCGCGGCTCGGGCGCCGCGGCTCGGGCGCCGCGGCTCGGGCAAATCATCCTAAATTTAACAAAAACTTTGCCCGTTTTGTACCTGAATTTATACCAGTATATCGCATGAATATCGATTGATCATCCGCCTGTTGAACTTACCATCCCGTGGTACATGTATGTGAAGAATTACAATGTATCTCGCTATCCCAAATCTTGCTTCGTGTGATCTAATTTGTGCTGATTCGCAAAGGAATTTTGTGCTGCGTGAAAAGAATACGCGACGTGCACAATCAAATATCTAATGCCTTCGTCTTTGGCAATGACTAGCATCAGATCAGATTCCACACGTATATTTCGTATCACATTCCTATAGTTATCACGTATGAGTAAAACGCAAAAGCGACACGGGTAACGTGATACGGGCGCGACTAGCCTACCAAAAGTCTCTAATGCCATCCTATGATAACGTCCAGTAATCTTACCTGATCACGCATTGTTGCCCAAGGTATTCGTCTTGTGTATGCGGGCATGCATCTCAACAACAACCTTGGAAAACAATCCCACGCCGCATTACCTCGGATCTGTACCCCTTTGATCTTTGATCTTCCACTTCGGTAGTTGGATTTGTGCTTTTCTTTGAATCTTTTGCACATTGTTGCCGCATGTACCTCTCTCTTTACATTCCCTTAAGGCTTGAATGATTTAGGATTTGTTGAAATGCAAAGTCTGTCAAACAATACGAAGCTGTTTGCGGACGAAAGCCAACGTCAAATCCTCATCAACCATTTCGTTTCTCTTTAGCTGAGGACGATGCACGCGGAAATTAAACGCTCTACACTCTAATCTCAGCGAGAATTGGAAGATTTGAGTTGGGAAAACATCTTAATTCCATCGCCTTGTGGATTAAAGGAACGGATTGACAAACACTGGATAAATGTCACTATATGGTTGTATACGATTACTGTTTATTTGACTGTTGGATTTAGTAAAGGCCTACCGTGTTATGCTTCAAATAGTGAAACAGTCGCTTCCGAAGCGCAGCCCCCCCCCCCCCCCCCCCCACACTTAATTCAGTTCACCCACGCACAGAGTTTTTCCTTTTGCCAACAAGCTTGTCCACGGAAACTTACTGATGGCTGAAGCTAGTCCTATTTGGGTTGTTGGAAAAATAAAGCAGTACACACTTGGTATTAATGGTCAGTAGACCCACATCGAAGACTATGGGCCTTTTCGAATCTCTGGCTTCGTTTCGTCTTTAGCTTAGGTTGATTTTAAACGCCCAACTTTGAGAACTCCAGCCACATACCCCGTTTGTGCTTTGAAACATTCAGTCCGTTGACATGAACCCAAAAGTTCAAATATTTTCGTTTGCTTCTTTTTAGATTTTGAAATTTAGAGGCGAAGCCAAGGCCGAAGACGAAGCAAATGTTTCGAAAACACCCTATATGTTCCAAATAAACCAGCTCGGTATTCCAACTGCGCATGTGCACAACAAGGTTCGACTATTTTTCTCATGCGATAAACACGGAAGAAAAAGTTCCGGCGCAAAAACCGCTAGGCCTATTATAATAACGCCAGCAAACAAATATTATCGTATACTATATGTACGGAGAGTTTTCACTTGATAACGTTCAAATCATGTAATAGAAGTAGCGTTTAGTGGCTTTTGCGCATGGCTACGGGAGACGGGGTAACTGAATCGGCAATATGTGCATTGTTTCTATGCAATCGAAAAGACGATGGAAACATTTTGTTCGAACAAAGGTTTGGAAACACAAGACACCTAGAATTAATCCGCTGCGGCAAAACGATTAAAAAAACACGTTAGGGCCTACTTCAGAACATTTACAATTGCTGGTACCCGCTATGATTTTGCACTCATCGTATACGATGAAAGTTTTTTTCTGAAAGAAAAATTGGCCAATATTTGTGTGCAGTGTGCACTGTACATTGCACACGCGCAGTTGAAATACTGCAATGGCACATTGACTGCAACTGTTTAGAGTACTATAGCTAGCGTTTACATGAGTCTCGGCAGCTAGTTATAGGCGAAATAAACCAGGACGTCGATGGCACTGGGTTTCAAGCATTCAGATCATTGTGTCAACCTCGTTCCCATGGTGTCAAGCAGTGCCCTCAACGACCACAGTAATCTGGTTCCCATACCAAATAATTCTGACTATTTTTGAAGATGTCTTAGGGTTATACTCAGCACGATATGGGGCAGAGGGGTACCCCCCTCTTATCCCTATACTTTATACGCACTCAACACTATTGTAACCTAACCCATCCCCCCTTGAAACCTAAAAGGAATTCCTGAGATTCCGGGAACACAATGGCCAACACAAAAGAGGGGGGGGGGGGGGGGGGTTTGTCTGCCACATATCGTGCTTTATATGCTTAGGTCAGGTCTATAGCCGCCAATGTCACGTGACGTAAACGGCAGAAAGCTGTCCGTTGTTTTCTTAAAGATATGTTCAAAAAGTTTTCCGAACACATTTTTATTGACAATTGGGTATTATCGTTATCGATGTTCGAGTATTTCTGGGAGATAAGTTGGTTGTAAGGTAAACAACGTTAACAAAATAGCGGCCAATCTAGAGTATCTTTTGGGGTTTGCTATCACAAAGTTTCTACAGTACAACAGAGGTCAATTCCATAGCGCCAATTTATTAATGAGTTCCGTATCGTTGACTTATCCAAGGTCCTTTCTGTATTAGTAACGTACTTTATCCAATGGGCTAATAAGGTTTGTATGTACAGATCCCATTAAGCGTTTAATTAGAATGCTCAATCACCGATGTATTCACTCCGTTAACGTATCAACAACCGTAATTGCTCCGAGTTACACCCAATTACATTAACGAAGGGCGCCATTTCCTCTCCCATTCCCACAATTTTAGGAAGAAAACGCAGACTCCACAAATCATTGAAGCTAACCACTTTGAATAACGCCTATACGTTTCATGCATCACACGGGAGTGCTGAGTCTAGTTGTGAGCCTATAAACAAGAAACACGTGCCAATTATGTGTAAATGTAGGGCCATATAGGCCTAGTGCAGTAAAACGGTTTGGTTGTTAAGTTTAATATCAAGTTTGAATCAATATTTGTGTTCATTTTGAGTGCACTGTAAATTCACGAACGTAGCATTTCAATTAGCCTTTGTTTCTCCTGATACACCTCGTGGGGTTTAATGAACAAAATCATTTAAGAGAAAATATACGAGGGAAACCTGTGTCTGACAGTTACAAATAAACTCGATTGTAGTTATATGAGATGCAATTGTGGATGGTATTATTACGTCAATCCAAGCATTTAATCAATGCAGCGTTTCTATTTAGTTCACACCTAAACATCAACAATACAAAACTATAAGCCATGCTTTGATCGAAGCCAATGAATTTTGAAATAAATTGTTTTGTGTTCGACTGTGTGAAATTAATACTAAAGTGGACCGCTTCTGTGCACGAAATAAACATTCATCTTTACAGAAATATATTTGTTTTCAAAAATGGTTTACCTATAATGGCGACGAAATTGACATTGCCTTTCAAAAACGTAAATATAATAATGAATATAAATATAATGAATAACCGAAAGGGGTCCGTGACTAGACTATTCAGTGTTTAATATTGAGACTTTTGCTCACAGCGAACGTGAATTTGCGAGCCCTTTGCAAATCAAAATCCCCTGTATTTATTTCCAGCTCAAATCTAAAGGGCATTTGTTATAAAAACAAAAGACGGTAATGAGACAACGATTTTTTTTAAATCAGAAGAGACCGTTAACATTTCGCTGTTACGAATGGAGGCCAAGAATTTTCTAAAATTCACCTTTTAAATCATAATTTTGTGTGAATATCAGTTTTATATTATACATGTACACTATACATTTAAACATTTTGCTGTGAGATGTACATTGCCAATGGTGTATTAGGTAAAATAACAACGCCAAATTGGGATTTAATAGGCGCCTTTTTCTGAGCATAATAATGTTTTTCTCCTACAAAAAAGAGAGATCTATACGTATTATTTTCAAAGCGGGTTATCTGGATCAAACAACTCCTTTATTTGCCAATTTGAACATTACCTCATTGCTTTAAACAACTTGATTTAACCTCAGATGTCCATTGTCATTTTATACATTGAAATTTGGAAATGTATATTTGAGACCCGGGAAACTGATCAATTTTGTTATTAAAAGGTGCCTTTCATTAAATATATTCTTCTACTGACAACTGAGGTCGCTGTTGCTGTGACGTCATTTCATGAAGACACTGATCAGTTTAGGGGGTTTCTGTTAATATTGTAAAATGTGCTCGTTAGCATTTGTGACCCAGCACGAGTAACCAATACGGTCCGACCGTAACCAATACGGTCCGACCGTAAATAATACGGTCCGACCGTAACCAATACGGTCGAAGGTTGGCACGACTTTCGACTGTCAATTTTACGATATTGTTTTTGTTTAAAGGTAGGTTGTATTTTATAGTAAATATCGTTTAACAATTATGGATTGGAAGTTTTACAGGATATCTTGCAGGATATCTAGCGCAATCATTTTGCTGGATGCCTAGAATCAATATTTACTTTCAAATAAGTAAGATATTTTTTAAATAATGGCGCCAATTTATTGGTTAGTTCCGTGTCATTAACTTATCCAAGGTCCTTTCTATAATAGTAACGTACTTTATCCAAGGTTGGTGGTACAGATCCCATTAAGCGTTTAATTAGAATGCTCAATCACCGATGATGGTTTAACAGCCGTAATTGCTCCGAGTTACACCCAATTACATTAACGAAGGGCGCCATTTCCCCTCCCATTCCCACAATTTTAGGAAGAAAAGGCAGACTCCACAAATCATTGAAGCTAACCACTTTGAATAACGCCTATACGTTTCATGCATCACACGGGAGTGCTGAGTCTAGTTGTGAGCCTATAAACAAGAAACACGTGCCAATTATGTGTAAATGTAGGGCCATATAGGCCTAGTGCAGTAAAACGGTTTGGTTGTTAAGTTTAATATCAAGTTTGAATCAATATTTGTGTTCATTTTGAGTGCACTGTAAATTCACGAACGTAGCATTTCAATTAGCCTTTGTTTCTCCTGATACACTTCGTGGGGTTTAATGAACAAAATCATTTAAGAGAAAATATACGAGGGAAACCTGTGTCTGACAGTTACAAATAAACTCGATTGTAGTTATATGAGATGCAATTGTGGATGGTATTATTACGTCAATCCAAGCATTTAATCAATGCAGCGTTTATATTTAGTTCACACCTAAACATCAACAATACAAAACTATAAGCCATGCTTTGATCGAAGCCAATGAATTTTGAAATAAATTGTTTTGTGTTCGACTGTGTGAAATTAATACTAAAGTGGACCGCTTCTGTGCACGAAATAAACATTCATCTTTACAGGAATATATTTGTTTTCAAAAATGGTTTACCTATAATGGCGACGAAATTGACATTGCCTTTCAAAAACGTAAATATAATAATGAATATAAATATAATGAATAACCGAAAGGGGTCCGTGACTAGACTATTCAGTGTTTAATATTGAGACTTTTGCTCACAGCGAACGTGAATTTGCGAGCCCTTTGCAAATCAAAATCCCCTGTATTTATTTCCAGCTCAAATCTAAAGGGCATTTGTTATAAAAAAAAGAGACGGTAATGAGACAACGATTTTTTAAAATCAGAAAAGACTATCAACATTTCGCTGTTACGAATGGAGGCCAAGAAATTCTAAAATTCACCTTTTAAATCATAATTTTGTGTGAATATCAGTTTTATATTATACATGTACACTATGCATTTGAACATTTTGCTGCGAGATGTACATTGCCGATGATGTATTAGGTAAAATAACAACGCCAAATTGGGATTTAATAGTCGCCTTTTTCTGAGCATAATCAATTATTTCTCCTACAAAAAAGAGAGATCTAGGGCCTATACGTATTTTTTCAAAGCGGGTTATCTGGATCAAACAACTCCTTTATTTGCCAATTTGAACATGCTTAAAAATCCATTACCTCATTGCTTTAATCAACTTCTTAATTTAACCTCAGATGTCCATTGTCATTTTATACATTGAAATTTGGAGATGTATATTTGAGACCCGGGAAAGTGATCATTTTGTTATTAAAAAGTGCCTTTCATTAAATATATTCTTCTACGGACAACTGAGGTCGCTGTTGCTGTGACGTCATTTCATGAAGACACTGATCAGTTTAGGGGGTTTCTGTTAATGATTGTAAACTCAAAATGTGCTCGTTAGCATTTGTTGAAAAAGATTAATCGTTGACTTATGCTATGTACTAACACAACGACAAACCGTCAAAGGTGCATTTTCAAGGCTGACATAAACATACCGTGCATGGGTCCTTTAAAGGTAGGATACACCATTGGTTTTTGCTTGAATTATGATGAATGGGGAGATTTGGGTGTTGTATTTTATATCGTTTAACTGACCTGTCTGAAGTCTTACAATTATGGATGCCGAGAAAAGCACGAAAAACAGCGTTTGTTTTCAACCGGCGTCGAGCAGTTATTCTTACGTTATCTTTGTTTTGTCGCGATCGCCGTCCGTTTAATTATAATGCACAATCACAATTGCTCCGAGTTACACGCCATTACATTAACGAAGGGCGCTATTTCCCCTCCCCTTCCCACAATTTTAGGAAGAAAACGCAGACTCCACAAATCATTGTGGGATGCTAACCTCTGTGAATAATACGTTCCATGAATCACACGGAAGTGCTGAGTCTAATACGTCTTGAGCCTATAACAAGAAACACGTGCCAATTTTAGTTTGAATCAATATTACTTTAGTGTTCATTTTGAGTGCACTGTAAATTCACGAACGTAGCATTTCAATTAGCCTTAGTTTCTTCTGATACACCTCGTGGGGTTTAATGAACAAAATCATATAAGAGAAAATATACGAGGGAAACCTGTGTCTGACAGTTACAAATAAACTCGATCGTAGTTATATGAGATGCCATTGTGGGTGGAGTAAGGGTTAGAAAAAGGAATATAAGCTTCGGCTTCTTTTATTCTCCACAAAGTTACAATTTTATATTATTATTTGAACTGTTTGTATTTATATTGTGTGGTTGTTTGTAGTTATTCTGGTTGTCAACATTGGAATATGTGTGAATAAACTTTAACTCAAGCTCTTGGAATATTGCACAGTGTGGGAGAGAGAGATTGGATCAATTCAACGTGGTGTTAGATTAGAAAGTATAGACGCTATTGGTAATAACTGCACACATTCAATCGTCATTATCATACGTGTAATAATCAAACAACGGAAAAGAGATTTGTGTGTAAAATTGTAAGATACGAGTTTTGTAGGAACACAGAATAATTTGAGCAATTTTAAGGTACCCAGTTGGGACTGTTTCGAAATTGTCGTGTTTTTTCTTTGTTTATACATGTACCCATGGGTGTAGTTTTGAAGTATTACTCTCTAAATTCCAAAGAGTGAAACTAGGGACTAGACGTTTTAGAGTGGATCTCACTCTAAATTTAGATTGAAACACACATACAAATTATACCATTTCAGTGGAATTTGATTAGATTTCAGTGGAATTTGATTAGATTTCGATCTTTTTCGAGTAAATTAATTCACTCTAACACGTCTGGTCCCTAGTTTTAGACTGTGTGAGTGAATTTTCATGAATTTTCACTCTTTGGAAATAAGAGAGTAATGGGTGTAGTTTTGATGTACCCATGGGTGTAGTTTTGATGTACCCATGGGTGTAATTTTGATGTACCCATGGGTGTAATTTTGAAGTACCAATAGGTACAGTTTTGATGTACCCATGGGTGTAGTTTTGATGTACCCATGGGTGTAGCTTTAATTATTTCTGAAGTCTTTTTTACTTATTTGTATTTCTTATTCATAATTCATATCGCACCAAATCAGATTAAATCAATAAATGTAACGTTAGTTGCTCTTGCTTGTAATCTTTATCTGCCCAGAAGTGAACGACCGGGCGTAGAGGAGATCTTCCGTTGCTCGTTTGCTGTTCCTATTCCAGTGAGGTTCATCATTTCCGATGTTGTGTGCTACAATTCCCCTACTACGGCTCTTTCTTGCCGCTGGGCTCCTGAGCTTAGCGATCGTCGTGGGCGACGGTAAGCACTCATTATACATCTAAGACCCTTAGTCCTTGGGATTAATAATTGATCACGTGTAGGTGGAGATTTGTATACAGTTTCTTCAATTGTACGTAGGGATAATTATTCTTTTTACTGGAGTAGATTTGGGTATTTTTATACTCCTCATATCCGGGATTTAAAAAACACACGAACAACTGACAAAAGTACTGAATAACAATCCCTTTCAATAGGTCGTATTCGTATACGAAGATGATTGTACGTAGGGATAATTATTCTTTTTACTGGAGTAGATTTGGGTATTTTTATACTCCTAATATCCGGGATTTAAAAAAACAAAAAACACGAACAACTGAAAAGAAAGTACGGAAAAACTTTCTCTTTCAATAGGTCGTATTCGTATACGAAGATGACGCTATTATAAACACGAGTTTTTGGTATAACCAACAATGAATAATGATAATTCATCTCGGTTTACATATTCCTACAGCCCAATTTTATATTTTTTTGTTGTATTAAATTTGTCAGAAACAAGACTGTGTAGTCAGTGTTAAAACTACGTCAATAAACGTGTTTTGGTGCCCAGAAAATGGCTTCGTTACAGCGCCCTCGTTTGACCAGGAATACGGTTCATTTGTGACGCCTTATTACCCTATGATCCTGCACTACTCTAAATGATTGTGAACCAGTAAGAAGAAGGGCTAATACAGAGATCACAATTTGTTTTGAAACCGTTTTTAGCCATCCGGGAACTCCCGACTTTGCTATTTGTGACCCAGCGCGAGTAAATAAGACACTTTGAGGAAAAAAAATGAAATTTGAGATTTTGATTTCATCATTTAAAGCTAAACAAGCTTTAAATGATGAAATCAAAATCTCAATTTTTATTTGTGCCTCAAAGTGTCTCATTTACTCGTGCTGGGTCACATTTGAGCTCTCGTCAAGAATATTGTGCGTAACCTATAGTTCACAGTGACGGTGGGTGGATATAATACAAACAAAATAACAATTGGGAATTAAGGGGCATTTGCGTTTCATCACGAACATAATGCATCCAAACAACGTGGGGAAACGATTACTAAGTTCTCACTAGTGAAGTTATTTAAAGCATTATTACTTACACAAACAAAACAAAACAAAACCCACCTAATTTTGGTTGGAAAGATACGTGGTCTTGATTATGCAGTAACAAACAGTCTATCATGTCTATGAGATGGCAGTGAATGGTACATGCCTCCAAGGCGAGAAAAGATCATTACAATGATGTACGGCCGCCGTGGAACGGGTAATGAAGTTGGGATGAAACGAGACGTCTGAAAAAGCTAATTAAACCGTGGTAAGGTATAAAGGCATCGCCATTATGAAGACATGATTACAATTAACTAATAGCATTACCGGGGGTGTCGATATCGGAGGCAGTGTTTCTACAAAGTATCATTATATCAAACGATAATACACTCAAGGAAAAAAGAAACGCACCACTGATTTTTTTATATAGTTTTGCCCGAATTTTTGAAATCAAATGTATGTGTTTGAATCGCTACAAATAGGGGTTGGGGTTGGGGTTAGGTTGGCGGACACAAGCGTCAGCGTACCGCTCGTGGCGTCTCTTGTACACCCGCTCCCTGCCATCGGCCCTGAAGCACTGGAACCTCTTCTCATCACCGAAAACCACCTGCGACCATCTCTGCAATGTCCAGCGGCGGTGTGCTGTGCACCACCCGCTAACCCTAACCCTAACCCCAACCCACTGTCAGCCAACTGTTGGACTGTCAGCCAACCTTAATCCTAACCCTAACCCCTAACCCCTAACCCTATTTGTAGCGATTCAAACACATACATTTGATTTCACAAAATTCGGGCAAAACTATACAAAAAAATCAGTGGTGCGTTTCTTTTTTCCTTGAGTGTACATTACAGGCGTAATGTGAAGTTCCCTACCAATTAGTGTAATGTACAACGCGGATCCTGAATTATCAAAACGGTCTCTTCTTACCATTTAGCATATTGTGAACTAAAGATGACTAGAATTTATACCTTGCGGTGACGGTTTAAACATTTTGAAAACATAATTTCCCTGGCAAACATTATGGTCACAAAATCAGTTCAGAAGCAACAAGGTCCCAATATTTTAGTTTAGAACCGGAACCACGTACAGATAAGTAATAACAACGAACTATAGAGCGTCGCTGGATTCTTGTCTCTATTTTGGCCAATCACCGTAACCATTGACATCAATTTCATTAAATTTAAGGCCATGAAACTCGATTCAATCTTTTAATTGAGTGCATGCTATTGGTATAAGGCGGGACCCCCTTGCGTCCGCTTAATTTCCGGATTACACCCCACCCATGTACGGTGTCCGCAATAAAATAGGTCTCTACGGAACGCTGTTGCTTAATCCCGCCTTAGATGGATCACTTTGGTGATGAATAAAGTAGGCAGGGCGCTGGGGTATTGTAATCTAGTCGTCACGAAATCAATCGAACTTTGATTGCTTTTTTTCTCTCAAAAGGTGAACAGGTTCGATGTGCAGTTCAGTATCCATAGTGGGCCAAAAAGTAGGAAAAAACGGAAAGTTGGTCAAATGTTTGCTCCATGAACTTTTGTTAAATTTAAAAACCGTGTCAAGCCTTCCCTTCAATGTAGTTTACATGTACCTTTCTGTATCTATTGTCATTTTACATGCAGTTATTTGTGGTATCAACTCTCATAAAAGGTGGTCCCCCCGCACCCCCCTAACAGCAACGCAACACATTGTGTTGATGGCAAGGAAGTGGAGGTTTAGGGAGACCATTTTGAGTGACATTCAAACACTTCGCCGACGACGCTCATGCGAAGACGCTATGGCTTTGTGAATATTCAAAATAAACTAAGTCCGGCGTACAGTATACGCGTCAAATGGGATCTTGAAGTGGTAACATACCGCACTTTTTTGTTTGCGAACGGCGTCCATAAGATAGCCAATAAATAATTAAATAAATAAATATAAATAATAAAATAAAATCCTCCTAAGCTTTAGATATTGTTGTCGACGTCTACAACAATATCTAAAGCTTACGAAGATGTTATTATATTGTATTTATTTATTTTTGTTATTTGTATAACAATTTGAGTTGGGGGCGGGGGGAGGGGGGGGGTGGGGGTAAACCTTGTGTATTTAAACACTCTCACTCTTATCAAACTGTTGTTGTTTCAGCTTAACACGGATTTCCCGGAATAGACGCCAAATGCCCGGTCTCTATTTCACATCCTGCACAACGAATCATTCTCACGGGATTCATCGACAATTTGCGCGCCAAATCTCCCAAGTAATCTTGTAAAAAACCCGGGATCCGTTGAAAATGCCACCGACTGTGTTTCCTCGCAAATAAAGAGACTGCTGGCTGAATTACCGGGATTTGTTTGGCTATAAATGGATTCAGTGCCAAACGTACACCGGCAGATTGAGTGTCAAACTCAAGTCCTGATTCATTTTCAAAGCGAACAGGACTATAATTGGATTGATATTTAAAAGGTTACAGTTACTTACCAACAATAGCAAACTGCAGTCTTTTATCTCGGCTTAACCGCCACAGATTACATGTATCTGGGACAGATGTAAGTTTAAAAGGGAGTATAGGGCGACTGCCCTGGCAGGTGTTTTTAAGGTTGTGGCCATGTGGAGGGCATGCACCTTAAAAGTATACCACAGAAATAAAGGGTTCGGTAAAATTCATTCATCGCTCTTGTCGTCACCTTTCCAATGTGTTCAATGAATGTGTCCTTATAAACACCTGCCTGAGCTTTTTAATTGTCACTCAAGTAAACAACTTGTCACTTTCCACAGACGTTATTTGTCTTTTTTTCTGAAATAATCATTAGTACAATTTGCTTATAAAAATGCTTTATATATCTCGGGATATTTTGGGAAAATGTATACTAATTTTGTTTTAATGATCTCGGGATATATTTTTGAAAAAAATCAAAAAACACCTATTCTTATGTTGTATACTGTTTAAACTTGCATGTTTGGCCTTTCACCGATGTGTTTTTATACTCCGTGTCGTCCCGAGCAATTCTTTTGAAAATACAAATAATTGACTCGGGTGAGACTCGAACCCACGGCCTCCTGCTTTGTAGGGCAGACGTTTGTTTAAACTACTTGTTTACAAACTTATAAGCCTCTTTATAGACGATGTGCCCTCAGTTTATATCGCTATTCAAATGTACCGCGGCAGTCTGCGCACGCATCGTGATTTGCAACATATATGTTTTAGGATCGACGTCGCAGGTGATATTGGCATACGTCGAAATCCATCAAATTGGAAATAATATACATGTACTCGCATTAAGCCTCCAATCAAAAATCTCATCTGTCTTCTTAACTGTCTTTCTTTATTATATTTGGTTCTTAGATGAGGAAATACAATCCGGGCTTGAAAGGAGGCTTCGTCTCCCAGACAAACGTCTATTAAAGATGACATTATATATAATAGAATAGAAAGAATTGATATACATTGGTTTGCCTGGTCCCTGCTAACAATACAATCATCGGATTTCGCTTTGCAAACTACTTACGAAAACCCCCGATAATGTTGAGCAATTATTGTTTACCTTTCATGCACATTATTTTTTATTTTTTTAATTGCTGAAGTTAGTACCGTTGGAATTCTACAAAAGCCCATTACGAATTCTCAATCCGTTATAATCGGACAATTTCGTAAAATCGGATAATCGGATAATTTCTTTACATCCCCCATTCTGCACTTTAAACTGGCATTGTAGCTATACAAGCCATGTATCATTATAACATCGGATTGTGAATCCCAAGTTAATAACAGATTGCAAATGCGTAAAAACAGATTTAAAATTCGTAATATATTAAACGGATTGTGAATCGGCAAAAACGGATTTAATTATTTATTTTGCTTGTTGCTATTGGGCTTTCATAGTATTTAAATTGCAATGGGATTTATTAAAAAGATTTAGGAATCACGTGCAGAGTTAATCGCTTTTTTATGAATGGGTGGTTGGATGTTATTTCATTATTTCATACAACAAGCTGAATATGACTACATTGTGGACACAAAATGTACTCTGCGAACCACACAAGATGTAATATTTTACGATTGCCGTTTTAGAACACAATTATTATATAGCGTTAAGTAAAAGACTAGCCAGGGAACTTTAGAAACAAATCCTAACACGGCACGTCGCAGTCTATGAAAATCTTGTAATCTTTGAATTCTATCTCTATTATGGTAATTCTTATGGGTTTTACCGCGAATGTACCGGTATAATTAACATGTAAACGTTATAGCCTAAACTTACTCATCATGCTGTCATCAAGTAAACATCGATAAACTAAATTATGGTCTTTCAACAAACCATTTCAATCCTGTGAAATAATTTGTGTGTTTTATTCAACAAGTGCTACGAATCTTACCCAGTCATGTCGATGTAATTCTTTTATCTTTTTGGTAATACAGCTCAGCGTGATTGCGCTAACGTCTTCACGCGTGAATACAATGGAACGGATTCATTTGCATGTCCCAAGAACTCATTCGGTGAGGCCGGTTGTTTTGAGTGCATACCCTGGGCCAACACTACAGATTGGAAGTACGGGTCCAAGAACGCATCGAACACAGGTTGGTGGTTGGACAAATATAAATGATAGATAACAAAAGTGTTAACGGTAGTTGCAAACATAAACAACTATTAAATTCTTATGCAATGCCTTAATACTTGACTGTCAGTGAATAATTATCAGTCTGAAGCATCCTATGAAATCAAAGCATCTGATGTTCTGTCATTTACAAAAACGCCGAATTATTAATTTCCAACGATTGTCGGTCGGCCATCGTTGGAAAAACCTGACCATTTTCAAAGACGCACGCACAACTGAGTTTGGCGTTGATTCTGTTTCCTATGGCAGATTTAGTGGAGAATTATTGCCGCTTCGTGGGTGATAAAGTAGGGCCAATGTGCTACTTCCAGACACCAGAGGGCGACATTGATCTGGAATTCTGCCAAATCGCTCCATGTCACGGTGAGTTATCCAAACACCAATACAAGTTTTCTACAACTAATGACCTATGTATAGCCTGATAGACCTGGGAACTAATTACGTATAAATGGCTTCGTTTAATTGCGTATTTCTATAGGGAGTGAAGTCGTGACGCCAGACGAAGATCTTAGGTCTATAATAAAAATAATAGTTACAAATGTATAATGGCCTTTTCCATTAATGATAAAAAGCGCATTACATTAAATCATGGAGGCTTCTTATTCCTCCATGATTAAATTAACTACATAACAATGAAAACCCCAAAGACACAGAGATTTGTATGAAAAGTCACCGTGTCACCGCGCCAGTGCCCAGACTATACGTCTGTCCAGTCAGCAGGGGGAATATAAAACTTAAGCCTAACCCTGGTATCGGTGATGTCTCGATCTTTCCCGGAGACAGACGCCTTAAACCCTACTTATGTAATTGTGCATCTAACTACCCTATACACGGTGACACTCAAAAAACGAACTAAGAAGGAATAAAAACCATTACAAAAAGAATCACATTAACTTACACAAATGCTACATCAAAAAGAAAGCTCTTAATTTCACACTTAAAAGAGGCGAGTCTTTGTTCACTACGTAATGTGGTGGCAAAGCATTCCATAGCTTAGGGGCTGCCATTGCAAAGACCCAGTCATCAAGTGTGGGTAACATCTTACCTCCAGGATAAATGAAAAAGAGTATTTTGTAGAGTATTTTGTAGAGTCTAAAAGATCGATTTGGTTTCATTATTAGTTTCATATTTTTTATATTAACTTTTACCGAAGATAGGCGGACAAACTGTAATGAAAGTTACCACCATTTTAGGGTATGTGGCCAAAATTAGAAATGAGATTTCTTTTATTACTCTACTAATATTTAGCTACCAGCAATTACATTGTGGATGTAACCTTTATCATTGCGTGTCCAGTATGGAGGTCACAGGTTGAATTTTCTGTAGGTACATTAGGTGTAAATACATTTTGTCTTACCAACCAATTAAACTGTACCTCGTTCCCAGCGCATTCTGGATGCATGACGGGTAACGGGACCGACTATCGCGATCAGGCCATGTTCACAGAGAATGGCTATGGCTGCCTACGTTGGGATCAGGTACAAGACCAAGATGTCAACTCGACATCGTACCCAGATACAGGTATATCTCCAAAATGCAAATTTCCTATTTAGAAAAGGAAATATCTCAAGGTTTTGACTGAGCCAAATCATATAAAAGGCTGTTATAGTTCTGACTGGGATAAATCGGTTTAGCTCTATTGTGGAAACATCTTAGTTAGAAGTAAAAGATACTAAATATACAAAATGTCGTTTCGTGTCTGCCTCATTTTTAGCTAAAAATTATGAATGTATGATGCATTCTTTTTCTGCGCACGTCATTAATACCGTATGTTGGACGCCCTCTGCTTTTAAGTTATATCTCGCTTCATATAGTGAGATTAGCTTGGTCTTTAAAATACCCTTTTTGTAAAAACAACAACTTATTATCGATGTAACAGGTTTAGATGAGAACTACTGTCGCAACCCCGACAATAGCACTCGACCGTGGTGCTATTATCGAGACCAAGATATGCAAATTAGGAGAGATTTCTGCCCAATAGAAACATGTGAGTATGCGTGAACATAATTATGGCAAAAGTAGAATTTTAATATTGGGGCCACAAAAACTGTTCATATTCATTATTAATCCTGTGCCCATTAAGCGTTGACCTTGACGTCGTAATTAGTTGTTGTTTTCATTATAGATCGTCTGAATGTCGATGTTGGGGATGCGACAAATAGTGTTTATATTTTAATTTAATTTGTTAGTTTGTTGGTAAAAGTGCTACCATTTATTACTTTGTTTTACTACGTTTTGTACGATAAACGTTCAATCATTAAGTTTCATCAAATAGGATTTGTGCCGGGGCGATGTAAATGCAATACTGGGTTAGACGTCTGCACTATAGACAACTGGTCGTGGGTGCGAGTCCCTCCGAGGTCATCACTCGGGAGAAAACTGAGCATGCAGTGTTTATAAAATACGTCGATTATGGTCAAAACTTAGTATTGAAGTGGAGCATTAATTTTATCTGAAACATTCACCGCTCTATGAGACCATCACACGTAAAGCGATGTCACGACTGTTGATGACAATAATAGCGTTACGTTTCTGAAGCAGGGAATGGGGACACATTATAGAGCAAAACTAGGGACTAGACGTTTTAGAGTGAAATTCACTCGAAAAGGCATGATTTCAGTGGAATTCGATTGGATTTTGATCTTTACCGAGTTAATTAATTTCACTCTAAAACGTCTTGTCCCTAGTTTCAGATTGTGGAAGTGAATTGTCACTCGAATGAAGTGAATTGTCACTCTTGGGAAATACGGTCATACGGACATCTGGCCCTGTCTGTAGAGAACCAGAAAATCCGAATTCCATGGCGCACGAAATAAATAAATTCAAAAAGTGTGAGGTCCCCCCCCCCCCCAACTTCCCCCCCTAGTGTTCTAGTAAAGTTTGGTTTCGGTTGGCGGTTGCATTAAGCAGATAAATTATATATATAATAAGACGTGACGATCTGTGGGAAAGTAACAGATTGAGAAATCCAAAACTATTTTGGTAAAAGTTAGCGTTAATAAGCGACATTCATTATTGGGCAAACATTGTCAACATTAACATTGAAATTGAAATGCTTACACTTTTAGGGCAATCACAGAAAATTAAACGCAGTATAAATATTTTGATAATTTTAAGAATTTTAAGAAGTTATAGGTCGGAAGAAGGCACATAGGGCAATGATGAAATAAATGGCGAAAAAATGAACAACACCTTTAAATTAATTGGAAAAAAATCTAAGTCAAAAATTGAAGCTCTTCTAGTAGAAATATTCGTTTTGTAATTATTGTATAGGCCTATATCATTTATTTATTATTTTTTATTTATTTTTACAAAATGTTGTCTCTGAGAAATATCTTTTTAAGATCGATATATTAGGCCCTCTTAACTTATTTGATTTGTATATTTCCGGTCATTCCAGCCAGTAAGCAGTTTGCAGCATTATTCTTGTTTATGTGTTGACTTTTTATGTGCATTTAATTATTTGAATGTACAGAAATAAACCCTCATTTAATCAATGTGTGCCGAATGAAATGACGATAATGTACCGTTATTATCATCGCATAATATGATGACAGGCAAATCCGACGCCCTTTCGAAGTTCCAACGACATTACAAAACCTACATCCCGTCCCACAATCGCAAATACTACCGGGGCTGGTGGCGTGACATGACGGCCGAAGACTGCGCTCGTTACTGCTTGGAGGAGCAAACATTCATCTGTCGGTCCTTTGAGTACCGTGAAGAATATTACTTCGACAATAGGAGGTGTATACTTACGGACCAGAGTCTACATACGCTGGATATCTATCGGACCACCGAGACTGGAACTCATATCGATCTCTTCACTCGGATTGATACCAGTAAGTAGAATTTACATATTGCTCTTTGAGTTTTAAAGAAAACAATGTAAAAAATAGCGCCAATTCCAACAATGCCATCCTCGTAACAAAACTTACTTTATTTTCAACCCCACACTTTGACCAGTAAATGCCTGTGACGATTTTTAGGGCCTTCTATGAAGACAAAAAATGCAAAAAATACTCGAGAATTTTACCCCCAAAATTACCGGAAAGTTTGACCCTGTACATTTTCAAAAGACAGGTTTCGCTTTTTGCCATTTCACTGCACATTTTCTATATTAATCATTCGTGAAAGGGATTGCATACGCTTATTGGTTCATTTTTATAAACTTACTTAAATACTTTTGACCAACGAGAGGACGTTTAATATTACAACCAATAGGGCGCGGTCTTTGCCCGAAAGTAAAGTACGAAAGTAAGATCTTATTTTCGGTCAAAGACCGTAGATATAGCGCCGCGGCTGCCTCTATGGTCTTTGCTTTCTGGCGTTGTATGTTGACTGTGTAGTAGTTGCCGCAGGCCATTTTATAAACCCTAGCTCGTCTCCATATGAGGCTTCGTTCATGCAGTTTCGCAATAGTGATTGAGCTTCTTCTGGGGATGGCCAAGCTGGAGATTAAAAAACGTCCATAATGTTTCGTTCTTAGAACTTAGAGGTACGGTATGATACCTTGACGTGCTGGTAGATCTGACTACGAAACACCTGCAATAGTAGCCTGACTAATCACGTACCACGCGCTTCACACGCGTGTGTTTACTGTGTTTTTACCCACCGATGGAAAGTTGATGTTGTTTTTAGGAAAGCATGGATTAGCCTAATTGGTTTCTGGCATGTGTGAGCTTCTCCTGTCATTTGGAGATCTTCTCCTGTCATTTGGAGATCTTCTCCTGTCATTTGGAGATCAGTGCAGGGTACTTTTTTTTTCTTCTTTTTTCTGCTAGCCAATAACCCTAACCCTCCTGGGTAATTTGGCTAGAAACCCTGCCAAACATCAGATTGCATCGTTTGTGAAGGTGACTGGCTACAGAGTGCAGCGAGATCAGGTCAGAAATCTTAAGGTCAAACTGCTTCAGAGTCTGTGATCACAGAACGCAGCAGGAATCATCTCTGCCATTGTTGTTCAATAGGGATTAGCTCTCATAGTCTTAGACTGTGGTGGTTTTTAGGCACTGTTGTTGGCAGCTAAATCCATCAAAGTGCGTCAGACTTGTTTTACCTGATGCACTGCCCTGCGTTTGGCAGGGTTATGTTTAATTAAATTGAAGCCTTAAAAGCCCCAAAAGACACGACATTTGTTAATATTGTACTTTGTATAACTCGGCAGGAAGTCCTTAGTTACCGATATCGTTATAATAATCAAGTCAGTTGCCGCAATAATAATTATTAGAGTACATACATAGACACAGTCATTTTCCTGGAATTCTGGATGGCAAACATCATAGAATGCTATTGCCTCGGTGTCGGCTCACCTAAAATAAATAATTCACAAATTCAAGTGAAAAGGGTTTATTAAATTATACCTTGAGCGAGTGATATTCTACAAATTTATTTCTAAATTTAAACCATTTGAAAAAACAAAACTACTGAAATATTATGAAATATATTTACCTTACCTGACTAAGTAAATAACAGTCTCAAGCATCTTGTAAAATCACCGCACCTGATGTGATGTGGTTTTCAAGAAAAGTAGAATTTTGAATCAATTTTAAACACTGCCAGCCGGCAGTCGTGGTAAAACCCGGACTCAATCAATTGAATTTGTCTAAAGGAAGTCAAGGAACCAGACTGCTAAATAAAACCAATGGTTTTTCTAGCTTCTACAAACACAACATAAAAAAGGTCAGCGTCATCGGGTGTTTCTTTTGCCAAAAATTAAAATCAAGTACATTGTTAAATATTTTTTTAATATATTTTTAGAAAAACAGTTAATTTTTAAACAGATGGAAATAATATTTTATCCTGATGCCTCTTTTTCATTATTGTCTCATTTTTCAGTCATTGCAAAAATGTTGAAAACAAACATAACCGGGACTGAGAAACATTTCTAAAATTGTTAGAAAATACTTTGAAAATGTACTTAACTCTCTGTAGACTTTGTACACAACCAATGAAGTGGCATTAGGATATAAAATTGCCCATCACAAGGCCAAAGGCCACTCGAGGTGTGAACTACATGTACATTACATGTACAAGGAGAAAGTGTGGAAGAACCAGCCCCTCACACTGAAACAAGATATTCTGATCTCTTCACAGTATAAATATAGGGTTGAGATGGGTAAACTAGTCCACTGCAAGGTACTAATAATGCCTCTACCCATGTTAAGTGTAGAAGTGTTATAGCCAAGGCTGGGTTCAAACTCACAACCTGCAGAATTACCAGCAGACCATGAGTTCAATGCTTGAGACCACTAGGTCATCATTACACTTCACATGTACATTCTTTCTAATGCTTGAGCCATCACAGAACACATTACATTAAATAGATTACATGCACTATTGCAGTTGAGACATCCTTGAATGAAAAAAGTTCACGTATTTCAGAGTTTTGGTACTTGAAGTTGATCAGGATGAATGCACGCGTGATTCAATTGCCTGACAAGTACTGCCAAAAGTGCCAAGTATAGAGTGCTCAATACACACGAGGTGTTTGAACAGTCGTACAACAAACTGGATCCCTGTCGAGTACAAGTACATGACCCAAAGAGACAAATGAATGTTGCTAGTCACATAAGATAAGATCTTCTTGTTCTAGAGATGTTTGAACAATCGTACAACAAACTGGATCCTTGTCAATTACAAGTACATGACACGAAGAGACAAATGAATGTTGCTAGTCACATAAGATAAGATATTCTTGTTCTAGAGATGTTTGAACAATCGTACAACAAACTGGATCCCTGTCAAGTACATGACACGAAGAAACAATAAATGAATGTTGCTAGTCACGGAAGATAAGATCTTCTTGTTCTAGAGATGTTTGAACAGTCGTACAACAAACTGGATCCTTGTCAATTACAAGTACATGACCCAAAGAGACAAATGAATGTTGCTAGTCACGGAAGATAAGATCTTCTCGTTTTAAGAACTGAAGATTCTAACATTTTAGTGAATTTAACTGTACTTGATCAGGTTGAATGCACGCGTGATCCAGTTGCCTGACAAGCACTGCCAAGTAAGAGTGCTCCTTACACACGGGATGTTTGAACAATCGTACAACAAACTGGATCCTTGTCAATTACAAGTACATGACCCAAAGAGACAAATGAATGTTGCTAGTCACGGAAGATAAGATCTTCTCGTTTTAAGAACTGAAGATTCTAACATTTTAGTGAATTTAACTGTACTTGATGTTGATCAGGTTGAATGCACGCGTGATTCAATTGCCTGACAAGTACTGCCAAGTATAGAGTGCTCCTTACACACGAGATGTTTGAACAATCGTACAACAAACTGGATCCCTGTCGAGTACAAGTACATGACACGAAGAGACAAATGAATGTTGCTAGTCACGGAAGATAAGATCTTCTTGTTCTAGAGATGTTTGAACAATCGTACAGCAAACTGGATCCCTGTCAAGTACATGACACGAAGAAACAATAAATGAATGTTGCTAGTCACGGAAGATAAGATCTTCTCGTTTTAAGAACTGAAGATTCTAACATTTTAGTGAATTTAACTGTACTTGAAGTTGATCAGGTTGAATGCATGCGTGATCCAATTGCCTGACAAGTAATGCCAAGTATAGAGTGCTCGACACGGGGTGTTTGAACAGTCGTACAACAAACTGGATCCCTGTCAATTACAAGTACACGACACGAAGAGACAAATGAATGTTGCTAGTCACGGAAGATAAGATCTTCTCAGTTTAAGAACTGAAGATTCTAACATTTTAGTGAATTTAACTGTACTTGATCAGGTTGAATGCATGCGTGATCCAGTTGCCTGACAAGTACTGCCAAGTATAAAGTGCTCCTTACACACAAGATGTTTGAACAATCGTACAACAAACTGGATCCCTGTCAAGTACATGACCCAAAAAGACAAATGAATGTTGCTAGTCACGGAAGATAAGATCTTCTCGTTTTAAGAACTGAAGATTCTAACATTTGAGTGAATTCAACTGTCCAGGAATGTACTGCTGGCTGTGTGGTTTGTAGTTGGTGCAAAAGTGCATTCCCTTTGGGATTGCACAGATCGCTTGCAGTGTGATTTATAATGTGATGTAGGGTGAGCATTATGCTCATCATCAGGCTTGTCCAGATGGGAGGCAGCTTGACGATCTATTGATAAATTACTCTCTTGGAATGTGTGTCTGTTATTCAGTTAGAAAGTACTTTCTGAAGGATGCTGGAGATTAGGAGGTGATAATTCTGACAATTCTGACAGTTTGACACACTAGACTTACTGCTGGAAAGCCACAGACAGACTAAAACACCAATGTGACAGAATCCCTCAAAATGATTAATTATAGTGACACGTTTTTCCCTCAAAATGATTAATTATAGTGACACGTTTTTAGGAAGTAGGTTTTCACATGCAGTAGAAAGCACATAACTTGCTCTTCATGTTGGTGTATCACTGGGGTTGACATTTGTTTTAATATATAATTTTTGCGTAAAAAGGCCGATTGTTTCCATTGATTTCTATTGTGTAGGACACTGTTAAAAGCTAGCTATGGCGACTTGCGACTAATTTTATTGGGTTGGGTCACAAAAGTGCATTTTAATGTAAAAATAAAAGTAATTAACTTCAAACGATATTTTTGTGTTCCATCAAAACAAATTATTCCCTTTTTAGTTCCCTTGCTTAGTTACAAATTTGAATTTGGGTTTATAGGGTGATGTAAAGTAGGCAATATTGGATTGAGCCCTTTAGGTTGGAGTCCCACCCAAGTACTTTTCCTTTTTTGTAATCTCTCGGGATAACACTGCATAAACAGTGCTTATAAAATAAGTCAGTGTAGGACAAAAGCCAATATTGAATGTAGTCAATCTAAGTGGTAATATCATCTCATCTAACTTACAATGATGTGTAGTACATTTGTACAGTAGATCATTCGTCAGTTTCTGCGGGAGGACGTATATACATGTACACACAAAGTTTTCCCCAGATGCAAAACGAATGACTCATAAACATGTTACCAGCAAGGCGGGAAATGTTTGTAAGCAGCGAGCAAGGTCGAAAATGCGTGGGTATGCTTCCCGGTACCATCGGCCTGAACCCCCCCCCCCCCCCCCCCCCCCCCCCCCCCCCCCCCCCCCCCCCCCAGATCGAGGTTCGTTAAAAATAATCCCGTGCCTTGGCTCGGTGATGTTAAAATAATCCCGCCGGGAACTGGTTAAAATCTAAAGAAGGGTGCATGCTTGGCAAATACTCTGAAGAAGTTTGATTTTGAGAAAACAATGTCCTCGGATTTCTATTTCAACTCAATTCGCCAGGTCGCAATCTAAATTGCTAGCACAATCAGCATTTGTGGTGAATTCCAAACGCGCGTCTCCAAGGCGCGTCTCTGAGGCGCATCTTTAGAAATGGCCCGTCTTTAGAAATGGGCTTTTGGTTATTGTCTTTAAAATTACCACCACATGCCAGAAGGAACAAAATCACAGGGAGTTTTTTGTCATTAATATCTTTACAACAAGTAAACTTTTAACATTATTTTGGTTGGTTACTTTATATGCAAAAGGTATACTTCAGGATTAAGTCTGGCCATCTATAATGATTTGCAATTCCCTAAATCAAGCTTCAATATTAGCTGCTGGTGCCTAGAGATGGATTTGATGACTTGCCCCAACTCTTTGTTTATTTAATGTTGCCTTGGGAAGTACAAGTACATGTACCAAAGGATGTCTGACAGAGAACCTTGCAGCTGGATTATATTAATGTACAAAATGAGAGACCATTTACTTAATTATACCTAAATGAACTTGTAGTGTACACAATCCATCTCTGTCAGACATTTAATAATGGGTAGTGCAGTTTATTGACTTTTGATGTTCAAACATTTATTACAATTTATGTCACGATTCGACTATTATGTTACAATGTATGGTCTCTGTATATATACTTTGTATCCTTACACTGTACATGTACATGTATGCATTACAAGCTTTATTACATACATGCATTACAAGCTTTATTACATACGGTGCATTACATGTACATTGTTCTTTCATATACCCTCGCACCAGTAACTAGAAAGAAAACAAATGGTCATCTACCAAATAAAGATGCAGATAAATTAACTTGATTATTAGGGTTATATATTTTGCCTGTCTTTTACCAGTTCGCGCCAGGATTATTTTAACATCTCTGAGCTGAGGGGCGGTAGTATTTTTAACGAAACTCGATCATTACTAACACTTTTAGCTGGATGTCTCAATCCGGATTGTACTCAGGGTAGTTGGTTTTTGTTCTGGGGAAAAAACAAGGAGAAAAAGGATGAAAGAAAATTAACTTTTATACAAAATGAAAAGTTTTTATTTGATTCCTTCCCCAGTCTGTGATGCCTACCAAGCTAATGCGATTCCAGGTGAGTTGAGTTCAGTATTTGATTCAATCTAGAAGTCATTATAGAAAACATTTCAAGTTATGTTTCCTATTACTAACACGGATCATGCATAGACCTGTTATCTGCAAATTGAGTCTTAAAGACATTGATCCCAAAAGAAACCCACTGAATCATTGTCAAACGATTTTAAACACTTCGTATTTTTTTACATTTTTTGCCATCATGTAAGTTGTAATTCCTTTACAATATTTATCTAGAGTTATATTTGTTTGTATGTTACCATTCGAGTAAGGATTGACAGGCTTCCGAGTCAGTGTTTTATTATACTTTTGTCAATCCTGACCAGTTTTTGAACAGTGGTTTTTGTTTAGTTAATTCTTCTGTTTTTTTCGTCTGAGGATTGCTTGTTGTATGTTTGCAATTTGGTCGAATAAATAATAATAATAATAATAATGTAGACGTCGAGAAACGTAGGCTATTTCCACTGAGCTGAAACTAAGAAGATTTTGTCTCTTCTTGATTATATTTAGTGCATTAATAACCGCATGTTTCAATCTTCTTATCAGTACTAGTGCAGTGACTGTTTAAAATATCCCTTGTTCTGAACGGGCAAATAGCTTGGCCTCTATTCAATTGTGACAAAAGCACGGTCGCTTGGCCCACAGACGGGCTCACTTATAAAAAGATACTTGACACTTGACAGTAATTAAAAATCAACTCGCTTATCCACAGGCATATATTGATTATACTCTCAATTGGAGCTGTCCAGCTGTTGTTGCCCCTCCCCCCTCCCCCCTCCCCACCACCCAACAGGCATTTTGTGGTTGTCATTGTGGTGTTAATATTCTTTTGAATATTTCCTGCACTAGTGACAAAAATCCCACTTTGGCCTTATTTGTGGTGTTGATATTCTCTTGAATCTGTCCTTCACTAGGGAAAGATCCCATTTGGGCTTTATCTTTTAATTAAACTGTTTCTATCTTTTCTAAAAACCTTCTTTTTAGCCTTAAGAGTTTAGTTTTGAGACAGTTGGCTATTCAGCCAGAATTGCTGTCATTAGCTCTGTCGTTTCAGGGTGTATTTAATCTGTTCCTGGCCTTGGGAACGATGATATGATTAATGGGGAACGATGATATGATTAATGGGGGTGAATTTGCACAGATGTTCTCCCAACTGTATACATAGATAATTTATTCCTGTAGGTTCTACTGCTTCAAACTTGGCCTTTGGGAGTTTGAATTAAATTGAAAACCCTGGAAAATTGAAAAAAAAACATTTTTTAAAACATACTCAAAAGAAAAAACAAACAAAAAAACATTTTTGTTTACATCTGAAGTAGTTTGGGTGACTTTAATAAGAAAATATGATTTAAGCAGAGCTTACTACTGGTATATCATTTTTTAAATGTTATGCGATAACTCCATTTTGTTTAGTTTTGTTTTGGAGTTTTGTATTTTGCCGAGGTACTTGTATTTTATAATTGCTGTATTCTTAGTATACATGTGCAAGGGCCTGTGAAAAAAAAGAGTGTATTTTGCCTTCAAACTTTGCCAAAAGAATGGTTTCCAGTTTTACTTTTGAGATCCTTTGAAAGGGTAAGAAGCCTGTCAAATGTTTCATTATAAAACAGTGACTTATGTCTAATTCATTGCTGCAACACCCTGTACTGTATGTGTTCTAGATGCGTGTCCTCTTCGTCTTGGGTTGGAAGACGCCCACATCACAGCCTCCAGCTCAGCAGACCCCGATCACGGGCCGGAGCAAGCTGGCATCGGGGGTCCCTCCTACTGGAAGCCAGACCTAAATGCTACCACCGATAGTGGCCACTGGTTGCAGGTGTGCTTTGTGTCACGTATGTTGATGTCTGGGGTAGTGATGCAGGGAGGCGGGACTGGGGAAGAGGCTGGGTGGGTGGAGGACTTTGAGATGGAGTATTACCAGGAAGGAGGCAACTGGTGGAAGTACAGGGACTTCAGAGAGTTTGATCGCGAACCAGAGATCATGGTGAGTTGCCCCCTCCCCCCCCCCCCCTCCCCAAGCCCTTGCATTTTGCTTACCTTTTGTTTCAGGGTGAATGCCTAATATCACAGTTTTTATCAATTAGCACTCTTTTTACCACAGTATACCACACTTTTTACCACATTACCATACCACACTTTTTAATACATTACCATACTTTTTGCAACATACCACACTTTTTATTACATTACCACACCACTTTTTTACCACATTAGTCCACTCTTTACCACATTACTGCACTTTTTACCACTACTCCACTTTTTAACACATTACCGCACTTTTTACTACATTACCGCACTTGTTTGCAACATTACCGCACTTGTTTGCAACATTACCGCACTTTTACCACATTACCGCACTTTTACCACATTACTGCACCTAAATGTATTGTGGTAAGCTTGAATTGACAGTCTTAGTATTTAAAGGAATTGTGGTGTTGATTTATGACTGGTTTCATTGTCGGAGCATTTTGTTTAGTTTTCAATTTCAAAATCAACGTGAGCATGTGCACCCCTTTCAGAAAACCACAGAAAAATTGAACTGTCAAAACAGAAAGGAAATATTGGGGCATTCTTTGTTAACATTATCAATTGCCATATTCCTTTTTGTATCCCAAAATGGTTTTTATAATTTTTGTTGTTGCAATTTTGACTTATCTCCAGTGGGGTTCATTGGTAGAAAATAAAGAAGGACTTAGTTTTAGAGCTGGGAGGAAGACCCAAGAATGATATTTTGGGTGAGAAACCCACGGAATCGGGCAGGGACTTAAAACCCAATTCACATATTGGCCCAGGCTGGATTTCGAACCTAGTCACAGCGGTGAAAGGCGAGGAAAAAATTGCTACCCTAACATGCAATGTATATTTCTTATTGTCCTAATGGATTACCTCAGGTGTTCCGAGCCAATGGAGAAATGAATTGTCGTCGGCCAATCATCTTTCTTACACCTGTCAGAGCCAACTGCATCAGAATTGTTCCCACCCGCTGGAACCACGCCCTTCACCTACGCATGGATCTCATTGGCTGTCTGGACAATGGTGCGTTGGTAATTTGCATTCTCTGTCTTGATTGGTTGAGATTGAGTAGCTGCACTATACACTGACTGGGTCAAATACATACAAACTAGCAATTGCTTATAAGCGCAAGCAAAAGTACCAAGCAAAAGCAAAAGCTTATCAAGCAGAAGCAAAAGCAATTGCCTAAAAACATAAATATAACCTTTTGCTTTGACTAACAGCTTTTTCTTATGCTTGCTTAGCAAATGCTTAGGTTCTGAACAATAGTGCCAAATGCTTAACGACAAAAGTAAAAGTGAATGGCAAATAATCAAGGGCTGTCTGCATTTAAAAAAACAAAACATGGACACCATTGAAGCAAAGAAGTTTTCAACATTTTTGTTGATCTATAACCATCCCAACATCTGTGATATCATGTACATGACAGATTGTGACATGGTGCTAGGACTGTCTGACGGCCGTGTCTTAGATGCCCAGATCACATCCTCCAGCAGTAGCATTGAGACCAACTCTGCCAAGACGGCACGTCTCAACCCTCTACACCAGCAGCTGAGCACCGGTTGGGTGCCGGCTACCAGTGACTCTCAGCAGTGGCTGTTAGTGGATCTGAGGCGCGACCATGACATCCGTGCCGTGCTGACGCAAGGGTGTGGCAACAGGGAATTGTGGGTAACCTCGTTCAGTGTGTACTACTCGGGACCTGTGGATGATGATTCCAATGTTAGGTTTCAGTCGTACGTCAACCAAGATGGTTCAACAAAGGTGATAAACTCAAACTGAGCAATGTTGTATAAACAATTATGAGGCTCTATTTCTGGGGAAAAAAGGTAACCCTTTTTGTGGCTTTTTCTCCGACCTGCTTGCGAATGTTGCGAATGAAGGTCAGGGAGCATATGAAGGGATTTGAATTCTTTCTCCTTGTGATAACCTATTTGTGGAAATTGGAAAAAGAAAACCTAATACCGGTAGTAAAAAAAACTCAAATACCATTTTATAAATTAAGTGATATTAAAGCTGCAGCTATCCAATAAGAAACCAAGCAACTAAACTGAAAACCTTAATTGTTGTAAAGATATTATTGACACTAAACTTCCTGAGAAATTATTCTTTCTGGCATGCTGCATTGGTACTTTTGCTGCTTCAATAACAATGCACAACTGACAAATGGTATAACTTTAACCAGTTCGCGCCGGAGGACGTATATACACGCAAAGTTTCTCCCAGGTTCAAAACGAATGACACATAAACACTTCACGAGCAAGGCCAGGGAATTTCTGTCAGCAGTAACAGCAGCAAGCAAGGCCGGAAATGCGTGGGTGTGCTTCCCGGTACCATCAGCCTGAACCGGCCTTGGGTCAAGTTACGTTAGCAAATAATCTCTTGCCTCGGCTTGGTGATAAAATTATCCCGGCGCGAACTGGTTAACAAAGTTTTCTTAGTTTTTACATTTTGCTTCCAACCCTTCTCCTGATTTGCAGCATTTCTTAGCCAACTCTGATCAGCACACCATTGTGAGGAATGAACTCCTACCAGAGATCACCGCGCGCTACATCCGAATTAACCCAATGACGTGGCATCCTGGGGGTTTAGGGCTACGACTGGAACTCATTGGGTGTGCTCACCGTGGTAAGTCAGTGCAGAAATGGTGAGAGAAGCAATGAGTGCTTTGCCTAAACGGTACACCCACCATGACCCCAGGCTGGACTCAAACCCACAACCTTGATGCTCTCGACCACAATACTTTACATAAAATATTTAAGGTTTTTAAAATCCAAATACACGTTTTGAAAGTAAGCTTTAAACAAATGTATGTAAGGGAAGGTATACATTTTATTTTGTACACAAGTTTGATACTTATATGCAATTTATATTTTTGATTTGAAATTTTTGTTTTTAATTTGAATTCTTTCCTGCCAATACAAGTGGGCATATATACTTGTCTGAAGAGCCATACCCAGCCAGGTGATGAATTGTAAATGTTACACAAAAATGGGTTTTGCCCTTTGGCAATGTAAAGTCATTTTTTTTCAGTGCTTTCCAAGAGGTTTTAAAAACTGAAATTAAGAACAAGTTTGTCATATGGGACGCAAATTAAACCCGAAACCCCCAAAAAATGCAGACATCTGTCTACACAAGTTGCTACACAAGTTACACGAGTTGTTGACTGCTGGCTGCTGGTTTCACCCAATCTCACACCCACTTAAGTAATTAAGGTTCTAAACTGCCCCTTACATCATCTTGTTTTGGTTTAATGACAGCTTGTGGCCACCGTCTTGGGATGGAATCTGGTGCCATCACCAGAAACCAGCTTTCTGCCTCCTCCAACTTCTACTCCCGTCCGCCTCGCTACGGACGTCTACACTATGAGATTGTTGTTGTTCCTTACAATGGGCGGTACTGCTGCTGGGGTCCACGGCATGAGCTAGGTGTAGCGGAATGGCTGCAGGCTGACCTAGGTAACCTCCACACTATCACCGGTGTCATCACTCAGGGTGCTGGTAACCCCTGGCGTTACTACTGGGTGAAGCGGTTCAAGATACAGTGGCTGAGTTATAATGAGGAAGGAGTCTTCCGTACCTACAAGGACCTAGGAGGAGAAGATATGGTTAGTCAGCAAGTTTAGTTTTTAACTGTTTAATATTTTTGTTTTGGCAATTTGGACTCTGTATGCGAGTACGTGAGTACCCCCTAGCTGACTTGCATTTTTGTTCAGGGTTAGTTTTGGAACCAGCAAGGTATCCCTTGTACTAAACAAACTTTTTCAACCTAAAGCAGACTTCTCTTAATTCTAAAGTCATCATTTTTAGTAAATTTGAATAGTTTCTTGTGGTAGAAAATGTGAGTTTTACGGTATACCAACTGAGCTTATTTTTCCCTATGTTGGCGATCTCCCAAATTGTTGGCGGTCAGTATCTTTATCCTCTAACACAAATACTGACAATTTGGGTTACTGCCAACAGAGGGCAAGTTGGCTCAGTTGGTAGAGCGCCCGTATATTCCGCAGGTTCCGCCTTGCCAATTTTCTTTGTTCACTTCGAAAATAATTCTATTTATGCAGGAGAAACCGCTTGAAGTGCAGGAAATTGTGCACAAGGCTTAAAAAGTTATTTCCCCTTGTCTCTTGTATAAGCCAGGTATATGTTTGGTCAGGCACATGAATTATAGTGTGCCCCACCCGGCATTTTTACTCCTCAATCCAGTTGGTGCCACTGTTCCTGTTGCATTTCTTTATTTGTTCTGCCAGAGTGAAATGAATTGCTCTGAATTCTTTGAGTGCTCATGCATAATCAAGAACCCAAATTCTAATCCATTTTTTTCTTTTTTCGTCAAAGCCCTAAGGGTATTAGTAATTACTTTGCCCAGAACCCCTCTACCCCAGTAAGTGCTTCTTTGCACAATGTTAAAACAGTGACATGTCACGTCCCAGGTTATGTATGTCTGAACGGATGAATTCTAATTGGTGTTTAATTCTAACTGCTTGCCAGATGGGATGAATTTTAAGTGTTGCTTAATTCTAACTGCTTGCCAGTTATAAATGCATATATGGCTCAGAAAGAGTGCAATAAATGTCAGGGATAGAGAGAATGTATGTAAGGTGAATTGGCAATATGATACAACTGGGCAGACTTTAAAATGAGACAACTGGGCAGACTTCAAAATGAGTGTATGTGGGTGTTAGGAAAGAGAATAAGATTCTGATTACAATAATGTTTGTTGAACTTCAATCGGACATTATATTGACAATTTATTGTTGTTTAAAGAATTGCATTTATCGCCCTTTTAAAAAAAGTTAAATACTGGTAAAAAGGCTATTAAAATTTTCTACTACATGTATTGTATTCATGAAAATAAAAGATGTGAGTTGTTTTTCCTTGAAACCAGAAACAAATCACTACCATTCGTTTTTTTTTGTTTTTTTTTTCCTGTTATTTTTTCCCACTGGCCTGTGCCCAGTTTGGTTTCATGTTGGCAGAACGCCTCACATAAGATTAATGATAATTTATACAGTCAGCCATTTAAACATATTTGAGATTTTAACAATAATGAGGTCCATACATAGTCAGTATACAATAATGTGCAATCTGCAATCACCTAGTCACTCCAGGCCACACGTATACATGTAGGTGGTTCCTCTTATTCATTAGATTGCTTCCCATGTCATATTTCTACCAAATATTTGTACTATATTTGCAGCTTGCATTTTGCAGCAGTTTTTATTTTATTCAAATATTTTTACTAGAGAGGAAATGAGAGGAAAAAAATATATCAGTGCTACAAACAGTTCAAACATAAATAAACAAAACATTCCTTTCCAACTCGACGACCATAAGCTGTGTTTGTCTAATATGTGCCACATTATTGAAATTTAGTTCAACTTAACTCTGGTTATTTTTACATTGATTAAAATCCTGATATTTTCTTGATTGGTAATTATGCGTTCGTAGGCAGTAGAGCACAGTCGTATGAATCGCAGTTCAAATCATGAGTTGGTCATAAGTCCTATTACAAGTCGATCACAAATACAGAAGTAACAGAGAATAGACTGGGGACTAATTAATGAATACCTTTGTCACAGTGAATTTGAATAGACATTGGATTTGACTTGGGACTGGATTACAGATGATTGCCTTAATATAACTTGAGAGAACTGTACCTAGTTTCAGCAATGAGGATGATTACATATTAAAAGTAGGATACACCATTTGCAGATATCGAAAATATTTACTATCGAATTATTAAGAAATATCTTACTTATCTGAAAGTAAATAATGATTCTAGGCATCCCGCAAAATCATTGCGCTAGATATACTGTAATTATTCTTAAAAATATAATTTTATAAAGAAAAATTTACGATTGCCGGACGGCGATCGCGAAAAAACACAAATAACATAAGAATAATGGTTTGACGCCGGTTATAAACAAACGCTGTTTTTCGTGCTTTTCTCGGCTTTCATGATCGTAAAACTTCAGACAGGTCAGTTAAACGATATTTATTATAAAATACAACCCCCAAATCTACCCATTCTTGATAATTCAAGCAATTACCAATGGTGTATACTACCTTTTAAACAAAAATGGTCACGACAAATTTCCCAGACAGACTTCAGTGGCCAGAAATGCGAGGGGTCCTGGGAAAAATGACAGAATTGGGCATGGGTCAAAATGAGGGTTCTTAGGTAAAGAAGAATTCTTTCTTATAATACGGTTTGTTTCAGATTGGACATTTTGTTGACAAGTTATGGCTGTTTTAGGTTTGCATTTATCAACATAAACAAAAACAAACCTAAAACACGAAAACAGCCACTTCAGTTTTAAAAGTGAAAATGATTTTTTTTTTTTTTTTTGATATCACTTAACATTTTAAATTTCAAAATTTGGGACCAGGTTGTATTTTGATGAAAAAAGTATTTTGTCACATTGGGTTTTTATTCTAGGAGAAGTGAGGAGGTTTGAATTTCGATTTAAATTGTTATTTTTTATTTATTATGAAACTAGACTAGTTTCCTTATCAATGTCTTGTTTTTCTTCTTAGATTTTCCAAGGCAACAGTGATCAGAACTCTGAGAAACGCAATGATCTGAATCGTCCTTTCATCACTAGTCGGGTGCGGATAGTTCCCCACGCCTGGCATAACATCACAGCGTGTATGCGAGTCGAGTTTATCGGATGCCCCTTGGAAGGTATGGACTTTGTAGTATGGACTTTGTTGACTAAAAGGTTGGATACACCATTTAAAAAAAAATGTTACTTCCGAATTTGGAAAGTTAAAGATCAGATTTGCAGCAACCTGTTACTAGACGGCTACTGTGTGGGTTCAGTTAACAGTCAAAGCATACAATTGGCCCCTTAGTCTATTATCGCTCAGGCATCATTTCATGTTTTCACAACTCTTAGTTCTTCTTTTGGACAGGTAAAGGTCAGATTTGCAGCAACCTGTTACTAGACGGCTACTGTGTGGGTTCAGTTAACAGTCAAAGCATACAATTGGCCCCTTAGTCTATTATCGCTCAGGCATCATTTCATGTTTTCACAACTCTTAGTTCTTCTTTTGGACAGGTAAAGGTCGGATTTGCAGCAACCTGTTACTAGACGGCTACTGTGTGGGCTCAGTTAACAGTCAAAGCATACAATTTGCCCCTTAGTCTATTATCGCTCAGGCATCATTTCATGTTTTCACAGCTCTTAGTTCTTCTTTTGGACAGGTAAAGGTCAGATTTGCAGCAACCTGTTACTAGACGGCTACTGTGTGGGTTCAGTTAACAGTCAAAGCATACAATTTGCCCCTTAGTCTATTATCGCTCAGGCATCATTTCATGTTTTCACAACTCTTAGTTCTTCTTTTGGACAGGTAAAGGTCAGATTTGCAGCAACCTGTTACTAGACGGCTACTGTGTGGGTTCAGTTAACAGTCAAAGCATACAATTGGCCCTTTAGTCTATTATCGCTCAGGCATCATTTCATGTTTTCACAGCTCTTAGTTCTTCTTTTGGACAGGTAAAGGTCAGATTTGCAGCAACCTGTTACTAGACGGCTACTGTGTGGGTTCAGTTAACAGCCAAAGCATACAATTGGCCTCGTAGTCTATTATCGCTCAGGCATCATTTCATGTTTTCACAGCCCTTAGTTCTTCTTTTTGACAGGTAAAGGTCAGATTTGCAGCAACCTGTTACTAGACGGCTACTGTGTGGGTTCAGTTAACAGTCAAAGCATACAATTTGCCCCTTAGTCTATTATCGCTCAGGCATCATTTCATGTTTTCACAGCCCTTAGTTCTTCTTTTGGACAGGTAAAGGTCAGATTTGCAGCAACCTGTTACTAGACGGCTACTGTGTGGGTTCAGTTAACAGTCAAAGCATACAATTTGCCCCTTAGTCTATTATCGCTCAGGCATCATTTCATGTTTTCACAGCCCTTAGTTCTTCTTTTGGACAGGTAAAGGTCAGATTTGCAGCAACCTGTTACAAGATGGCTACTGTGTGGGTTCAGTTAACAGCCAAAGCATACAATTGGCCTCGTAGTCTATTATCGCTCAGGCATCATTTCATGTTTTCACAGCCCTTAGTTCTTCTTTTGGACAGGTAAAGGTCAGATTTGCAGCAACCTGTTACTAGACGGCTACTGTGTGGGTTCAGTTAACAGCCAAAGCATACAATTGGCCTCGTAGTCTATTATCGCTCAGGCATCATTTCATGTTTTCACAGCCCTTAGTTCTTCTTTTGGACAGGTAAAGGTCAGATTTGCAGCAACCTTTTACTAGACGGCTACTGTGTGGGCTCAGTTAACAGTCAAAGCATACAATTGGCCTCGTAGTCTATTATCGCTCAGGCATCATTTCATGTTTTCACAGCCCTTAGTTCTTCTTTTGGACAGGTAAAGGTCAGATTTGCAGCAACCTGTTACTAGACGGCTACTGTGTGGGTTCAGTTAAAGGTAGTATACACCATTGGTAATTGCTTGAATTATCATGAATGGGTAGATTTGGGGGGTTGTATTTCATAGTAAATATCATTTAACTGACTTTTCCGAAGTTTTACAATCATGGATGCCGAGAAAAGCACAAAAAACAGCGTTTGTTTTCAACCGGGGTCGAGCAATTATTCTTATGTTATCTTTGTTTTTTCGCTCTCGCCGTCCGGCGAGAGCGAATTTTTCTTTATAAAATTCAATTTTTTTAAATAATTACAGGATATCTAGCGCAATCCTTTTGCTGAATGCCTAGAATCATTATTTACTTTCAATTGAGTACGGTATTTCTTAATAATTCAGTAGTAAATATTTTCGATATCTGCAAATGGTGTATACTACCTTTAACAGTCAAAGCATACAATTGGCCCTGTAGTCTATTATCGCTCAGGCATCATTTCATGTTTTCACAGCCCTTAGTTCTTCTTTTGGACAGGTAAAGGTCAGATTTGCAGCAACCTGTTACTAGACGGCTACTGTGTGGGCTCAGTTAACAGTCAAAGCATACAATTGGCCTCGTAGTCTATTATCGCTCAGGCATCATTTCATGTTTTCACAGCCCTTAGTTCTTCTTTTGGACAGGTAAAGGTCAGATTTGCAGCAACCTGTTACTAGACGGCTACTGTGTGGGTTCAGTTAACAGTCAAAGCATACAATTGGCCCCTTAGTCTATTATCGCTCAGGCATCATTTCATGTTTTCACAACTCTTAGTTCTTCTTTTGGACAGGTAAAGGTCGGATTTGCAGCAACCTGTTACTAGACGGCTACTGTGTGGGCTCAGTTAACAGTCAAAGCATACAATTTGCCCCTTAGTCTATTATCGCTCAGGCATCATTTCATGTTTTCACAGCCCTTAGTTCTTCTTTTGGACAGGTAAAGGTCAGATTTGCAGCAACCTGTTACTAGACGGCTACTGTGTGGGTTCAGTTAAGTCAAAGCATACAATTGGCCTCGTAGTCTATTATCACTCAGGCATCATTTCATGTTTTCACAACTCTTAGTTCTTCTTTTGGACAGGTAAAGGTCAGATTTGCAGCAACCTGTTACTAGACGGCTACTGTGTGGGTTCAGTTAACAGCCAAAGCCCCACCGCCTGCCAAGAAATCTTCAGCGAGGGCAGTCAGTCACTCATCATCAACTCAGACCAGCTACAACGTCAACTATGGGAGAAGCGAACCAATCTGCTGATTGAAAACCAACACAGGTATGTATTGATTCTTCCTTTAAATTCCTGCACAATTGTTTGGTGTGGTTGAGCTCGGGGTAAGCAGGCAGCTTCACTGCTCTCTACGATGCTGGTTTTGTGTGCAGTACGTGACTCTCTGTGAGTCTGGCCTGGTTCATACTTTATGCGAATGTGTATGCGTAGCGAATTCGTTGAGATAACGGAGAACGTTATAATAAAACTTCAATTGTTGATGTCATGTAATTCGCTGGGCATTCGCATGAAGTATGATCTGGGTTTGACAGAGTTACTTTAACACTTCATATTTCTTCACCTTAAACAGACCTGAAAGGTTTTACATAATGCTCCCAATATTAACCCTTGCTCTTGTTTATCCTCCCATGCACCAATATGCACCTCCAAACAAACTGTAATCCTTCAATGCACACAGCTGGAGTGAATTGACATGTGCCACTGCCATGCAGTGATCTGCCCTCATAGAGGGAGGGTTAACTACCTATGTCTGTTTTGCAGGTATATGATTGGCCTGAGTTGGCCACACAGTGAGGACTCATACCGCTGGGTTGACGGTACACCCCTGACGTATACTAACATACGATGGGCGTTGGATAGCTACAACCAGTCAGTTGATTACTGCCATGCAGTGATCTGCCCTCATAGAGGAAGGGTTAACTACCTATGTCTGTTTTGCAGGTATATGATTGGCCTGAGTTGGCCACACAGTGAGGACTCATACCGCTGGGTTGACGGTACACCCCTGACGTATACTAACATAAGATGGGCGTTGGATAGCTACAACCAGTCAGTTGATTACTGCCATGCAGTGATCTGCCCTCATAGAGGGAGGGTTATAACTACCTATGTCTGTTTTGCAGGTATATGATTGGCCTGAGTTGGCCACACAGTGAGGACTCATACCGCTGGGTTGACGGTACACCCCTGACGTATACTAACATAAGATGGGCGTTGGATAGCTACAACCAGTCAGTTGATTACTGCCATGCAGTGATCTGCCCTCATAGAGGAAGGGTTAACTACCTATGTCTGTTTTGCAGGTATATGATTGGCCTGAGTTGGCCACACAGTGAGGACTCATACTGCTGGGTTGACGGTACACCCCTGACGTATACTAACATAAGATGGGCGTTGGATAGCTACAACCAGTCAGTTGATTACTGCCATGCAGTGATCTGCCCTCATAGAGGGAGGGTTATAACTACCTATGTCTGTTTTGCAGGTATATGATTGGCCCGAGTTGGCCACACAGTGAGGACTCGTACCGCTGGGTTGACGGTACACCCCTGACGTATACTAACATACGATGGGCGTTGGATAGCTACAACCAGTCAGTTGATTACTGCCATGCAGTGATCTGCCCTCATAGAGGAAGGGTTAACTACCTATGTCTGTTTTGCAGGTATATGATTGGCCTGAGTTGGCCACACAGTGAGGACTCATACCGCTGGGTTGACGGTACACCCCTGACGTATACTAACATAAGATGGGCATTGGATAGCTACAACCAGTCAGTTGATTACTGCCATGCAGTGATCTGTCCTCATAGAGGGAGGGTTAACTACCTATGTCTGTTTTGCAGGTATATGATTGGCCCGAGTTGGCCACACAGTGAGGACTCATACCGCTGGGTTGACGGTACACCCCTGACGTATACTAACATACGATGGGCGTTAGATAGCTACAACCAGTCAGTTGATTACTGCCATGCAGTGATCTGTCCTCGTAGAGGGAGGGTTAACTACCTATGTCTGTTTTGCAGGTATATGATTGGCCCGAGTTGGCCACACAGTGAGGACTCATACCGCTGGGTTGACGGTACACCCCTGACGTATACTAACATAAGATGGGCATTGGATAGCTACAACCAGTCAGTTGATTACTGCCATGCAGTGATCTGTCCTCATAGAGGGAGGGTTAACTACCTATGTCTGTTTTGCAGGTATATGATTGGCCCGAGTTGGCCACACAGTGAGGACTCATACCGCTGGGTTGACGGTACACCCCTGACGTATACTAACATACGATGGGCGTTAGATAGCTACAACCAGTCAGTTGATTACTGCCATGCAGTGATCTGCCCTCATAGAGGGAGGGTTAACTAACTATGTCTGTTTTGCAGGTATATGATTGGCCTGAGTTGGCCACACAGTGAGGACTCATACCGCTGGGTTGACGGTACACCCCTGACGTATACTAACATAAGATGGGCGTTGGATAGCTACAACCAGTCAGTTGATTACTGCCATGCAGTGATCTGTCCTCATAGAGGGAGGGTTAACTACCTATGTCTGTTTTGCAGGTATATGATTGGCCTGAGTTGGCCACACAGTGAGGACTCATACCGCTGGGTTGACGGCACACCCCTGACGTATACTAACATACGATGGGCGTTGGATAGCTACAACCAGTCAGTTGATTACTGCCATGCAGTGATCTGTCCTCGTAGAGGGAGGGTTAACTATCTATGTCTGTTTTGCAGGTATATGATTGGCCTGAGTTGGCCACACAGTGAGGACTCATACCGCTGGGTTGACGGTACACCCCTGACGTATACTAACATACGATGGGCGTTAGATAGCTACAACCGGTCAGTTGATTACTGCCATGCAGTGATCTGCCCTCATAGAGGGAGGGTTAACTAACTATGTCTGTTTTGCAGGTATATGATTGGCCTTAGTTGGCCACACAGTGAGGACTCATACCGCTGGGTTGACGGTACACCCCTGACGTATACTAACATACGATGGGCGTTGGATAGCTACAACCAGTCAGTTGATTACTGCCATGCAGTGATCTGTCCTCATAGAGGGAGGGTTAACTACCTATGTCTGTTTTGCAGGTATATGATTGGCCTGAGTTGGCCACACAGTGAGGACTCATACCGCTGGGTTGACGGTACACCCCTGACATATACTAACATACGATGGGCGTTGGATAGCTACAACCAGTCAGTTGATTACTGCCATGCAGTGATCTGTCCTCATAGAGGGAGGGTTAACTACCTATGTCTGTTTTGCAGGTATATGATTGGCCTGAGTTGGCCACACAGTGAGGACTCGTACCGCTGGGTTGACGGTACACCCCTGACATATACTAACATACGATGGGCGTTGGATAGCTACAACCGGTCAGTTGATTACTGCGTTTCCATGGATTCTGAGGACATTTTCTACTGGAGAGAAGATAATTGCGTGGATGATCACGTCAGAAAGGCGCAGATTTGTCAAATTGGTGAGAAAGTTTATTTATAAAACAACTTGAACATCATGTAGAAACATCTGCAATTACCTTAAAATGTAGCGATTTAACAAGAAAATTCTCGCTTATAGTGATGATAGCACAAGTACCAGATACCGTAGTCTCGGACATTATTCTGCCTAAAATGGTAACATTCGTATAAACAATGGTTGAAGTTGAAAAAAAACAGTTGTTCTTGCAAACCCCTGTCTTTGTTTTGCTCAGATATTGATGAGTGTTTGTCGGTGAATCACGGCTGCTCTCATAAGTGCATCAATGTGCCTGGGTCTTATTACTGTACATGTCCACAAGGCTTTCGTGTCAACGAAACAGACATGAAAACATGCTCGGGTAAGTGTCATTTCACTGATAATCATTGAATCATAAACGTTTTTGTTCCTATAAGTACCCCACAAATTTAGTTTCCTCAGAATTTGTGTCTGTTTTATTTTCTTCTACCTCTAAAGCTGACAATTTCTTTGTTGTCTTCTCTCTATAAATTCTCTCTATAAATTTGCAAGCTAGTACCAATGGCATTTGTTAGTACACCTTAGTTTTTTTTAACCTTTGTTAGTTGGTCTTTGGCTTCGCAACTGACTTCTGAAATTACTGAGAAGCAAATAGAAATTAAACTTTTTGGGTTCATACACGTATGAACCGATTAGATTTTTCTGAAGCACAACAGGCACCAGAATTTGTCTGGAGTTCTCGCAGTTAGGAGCCTAAAACAGTCTTAAGCTTAAAATAAAGATGAAGCCAAGAATTTGATAAGGCATTTAGTTTTCTAAAAGAACAACCATTTTTTTAACAGAACAACCAAGACAAAAGTTTGCAAACATTTAAAGTTATTGGCAAGTCTGGCAAATTGTGAAGATTGAAACGTTTGTTGAACTGAATGAGTTTTGTTCTCCCCTTAGACATTTGTGAGTGGCAAGGCTACGATCTATTGCCGATTCATTTTGAGGGTGAGGACAGCAGTTGTTACAGTACTTTATTCCTGGATGGCAACTGGACAGAGGCTACAGCGACGTGCAGCGATGCAAACAGTCATCTTCCTTATGCTGATGAGGATGCCGTCTTTCTTTGGGTAAGGCAATTATGATCAAGACACCAGGGGGCACTTTCTTTGTACACTGAATGGAAATCAATTAAAAAAAAGGGAAGGACAGAATGAAAACAATTCTGAATTTGCATACAGGCAAATCAGATCCTCAAATGTTCTTGTTTGTCACTTTTTGGTTCATGCTTGGCGCGAAAGTGAACACCAACTAGAATGTGTATACGAGCTTCCGCCGAGTTATGGGGACAGGCTCTTTTGTTTGGAAAAGACAGACCGAGTAGTGGGGACATTTTCGAGTCCCCATAGCGCGTTGGGTCTTCAGTAAAGGTAGAACAAGGTAAAATTGGGTTAGGGTATAATGAAAGAAAATGTAGAGAGGACAAATTAGGGTGATGCTTAACATTTTAGAATTTTAGAGTGTTCTGAGTTTGAGATTAGAGAGATTTCAGTTTACACACAAACCCTATGGGTTGTCCCCATAATGCAATGTACCAAAAGAATGTGTGATGTTGGGGCAGGTTTTCATGCTGCGTACTTGCAAAAGTTAAACACATTTTAACTCCGGCGAGTTTTGCAGTGAATGCTTTGTGACGTTGAATTTACATCTCATTGCCATTCTCATAAAGGAGGGCCTGGCCTTTCTGCTATTGAAAATGACCCCTTTGCACCAATGGATTCACCGCTGAGACACACTTTGTGAAAATAATGGCAAGAATAATATAATCAAAAGCTATACATGTAGGTGAGTAGCTTTGAAAATGTGTGCCGTCCGCACTTTTTGTTTAGAGCAATTGAGAAGTGTTGGAAAATCTTACGAATTCTTTGATTTAGGGAATAATTAATTTTGTTAAACTACCTTGGAAGTGGCAGGTTTCTTAAAGGTAGGATACACCATTTGCAGATATAGAAAATATTTACTACCGAATTATTAAGAAATATCTTACTCATCTGAAAATAAATAATGATTCTAGGCATCCAGCAAAATGATTGCACTAGATATCCTGTAATTATGTTAAAAAATTGAATTTTATGGAAAAATATTCGCGATCGCGGTCAGAATAACTGCTCGACGCCAGTTGAAAACAAATGCAGTTTTTCGTGCTCTTCTTGGCATCCATGATTGTAAAACTTCTTGTCTTGTCTACTTTTCTCAGTTAGATGCAGTACAGAATGAGTCCCTATCATGGGCACTAGCTGAGGTGAATGGGTCAGTCATAGATAGTGACTGCTTGGCTGTACGTACTGATAATGACAGTACCGTGGTAGATGAAGATAGGCTGTGTTCAGATAAGCTGGCCTTCGTCTGTCAAAGAGGTACGCATATTGCATTGATAAAAGTAATGCCTGGTACATGTGTCAATTACAATATCTTGTGCTAATTATATTTTATTCGAGGGTGTACATAACACATGTACCAAATTTGCCTGAATACCATCTGCACAAGAAAGAAGCAGGTTGTGGGTTCGAGTCTCTCTCAAATTAATTTTTCTAACAATCTCTCGGGACCACACCGGGTATAAACTGTTTGTAAAAATACATGAGTGAAGGGCCAAACCCAATATTGAATTTGTCATCCTACTTGCTTTTCAGGAATAAGGTTAAACTACAGCTTATTCAATTGTCAAAATTTGATATTTTTTAAAACACAAAGAAAGAAGTTTCTGATTTGTTTTGTTGTAAAGGCAAATAGCACATTCAATACTAAATCTCTTTTCCAATTAATCTTAGAATTGCCCAGAACTGCCCTGAAAAAAATTATCTTTTCAATCAGAAAAAATAATTGTTGAGTTATCGGCAATTCCAAAAAAGCCCGCTTTTTATTTGTCAATTTGTTTAAGAAGCTGTGAAAACGGTGCTTTGATGGTTAAATGGTTTCCTTATCCTTATAACCATATCCTTAAGTCTGTGTTTTACATTTTTGTTTCTTCTCAAGAAATTCTTTATTCGGAAGCCTTTTTATTTCGCATCGAAGTGTAAAATTGAATCAAAAATGTTTGAAATCTGTCTAATTGTGATGCTAAAATAACCTATCTACCTTACAGAGTATGAAGATGTGAAGTGTAACATACTCTGGTCGTCTAACACCAGCACGGTAGACACGACACTACCTGAGGGTTACATTCAGTCTCTGAGCTATGCCCCGTGGTATGATGCTGGCTCAACGTGTACTGTAAACATCAAAGGACCAGAGGAGTTCAGAGTCAGGTAGAGTCAAGCAGCATTTATCATAAAACAGTGCGTAATAAGGACCAAGTAAACAAAAGGTTTCTTGTCAGGTTACATTCAGTCTCTGAGCTATGCCCCGTGGTATGATGCTGGCTCAACGTGTACTGTAAACATCAAAGGACCAGAGGAGTTTAGAGTCAGGTAGAGTCAAGCAGCATATATCATAAAACAGTGCGTAATAAGGACCAAGTAAACAAAAGGTTTCTTGTCGGGTTACATTCAGTCTCTGAGCTATGCCCCGTGGTATGATGCTAGCTCAATTAACGTGTACTGTAAACATCAAAGGACCAGAGGAGTTTAGAGTCAGGTAGAGTCAAGCAGCATATATCATAAAACAGTGCGTAATAAGGACCAAGTAAACAAAAGGTTTCTTGTCGGGTTACATTCAGTCTCTGAGCTATGCCCCGTGGTATGATGCTGGCTCAGCGTGTACTGTAAACATTAAAGGACCAGAGGAGTTTAGAGTCAGGTAGAGTCAAGCAACATATGAAACATATATCATAGCATGCTGTCATTTGGAAGAAACTCCCTGTACAATGATTCCTCCTGGCAAGCTGTCATTTGGAAGAAACTCCCTGTACAATGATTCCTTCTGGCATGCTGTCATTTGGAAGAAACTCCCTGTACAATGATTCCTCCTGGCAAGCTGTCATTTGGAAGAAACTCCCTGTACAATGATTCCTTCTGGCATGCTGTCATTTGGAAGAAACTCCCTGTACAATGATTCCTTCTGGCATGCTGTCATTTGGAAGAAACTCGCTGTACAATGACTCCTTCTGGCATGCTGTCATTTGGAAGAAACTCCCTGTACAATGATTCCTTCTGGCATGCTGTCATTTGGAAGAAACTCCCTGTACAATGATTCCTTCTGGCATGCTGTCATTTGGAAGAAACTCCCTGTACAATGATTCCTTCTGGCATGCTGTCATTTGGAAGAAACTCTCTGTACAATGACTCCTTCTGGCAAGCTGTCATTTGGAAGAAACTCCCTGTACAATGACTCCTTCTGGCATGCTGTCATTTGGAAGAAACTCCCTTACAATGATTCCTTCTGGCATGCTGTCATTTGGAAGAAACTCTCTGTACAATGACTCCTTCTGGCAAGCTGTCATTTGGAAGAAACTCCCTGTACAATGACTCCTTCTGGCATGCTGTCATTTGGAAGAAACTCCCTTACAATGATTCCTTCTGGCATGCTGTCATTTGGAAGAAACTCCCTGTACAATGACTCCTTCTGGCAAGCTGTCATTTGGAAGAAACTCCATGTAAAATGATTCCTTCTGGCAAGCTGTCATTTGGAAGAAACTCTCTGTACAATGATTCCGTCTGGCAAGCTGTCATTTGGAAGAAACTCATTGTACAATGATTCCTTCTGGCATGCTGTCATTTGGAAAAAACTCCCTCTACAATGATTCATTCTGGCATGCTGTCATTTGGAAGAAACTCATTGTACAATGATTCCTTCTGGCATGCTGTCATTTGGAAGAAACTCTCTGTACAATGACTCCTTCTGGCAAGCTGTCATTTGGAAGAAACTCCCTGTACAATGACTCCTTCTGGCATGCTGTCATTTGGAAGAAACTCTCTGTACAATGATTCCTTCTGGCATGCTGTCATTTGGAAGAAACTCCCTGTACAATGACTCCTTCTGGCATGCTGTCATTTGGAAGAAACTCCCTGTACAATGATTCCGTCTGGCATGCTGTCATTTGGAAGAAACTCTCTGTACAATGACTCCTTCTGGCAAGCTGTCATTTGGAAGAAACTCCCTGTACAATGACTCCTTCTGGCATGCTGTCATTTGGAAGAAACTCTCTGTACAATGATTCCTCCTGGCATGCTGTCATTTGGAAGAAACTCTCTGTACAATGACTCCTTCTGGCATGCTGTCATTTGGAAGAAACTCATTGTACAATGATTCCTTCTGGCATGCTGTCATTTGGAAGAAACTCTCTGTACAATGACTCCTTCTGGCAAGCTGTCATTTGGAAGAAACTCCCTGTACAATGACTCCTTCTGGCATGCTGTCATTTGGAAGAAACTCTCTGTACAATGATTCCTTCTGGCATGCTGTCATTTGGAAGAAACTCGCTGTACAATGACTCCTTCTGGCATGCTGTCATTTGGAAGAAACTCCCTGTACAATGATTCCTTCTGGCATGCTGTCATTTGGAAGAAACTCCCTGTACAATGACTCCTTCTGGCATGCTGTCATTTGGAAGAAACTCTCTGTACAATGATTCCTTCTTGCATGCTGTCATTTGGAAGAAACTCCCTGTACAATGATTCCTTCTGGCATGCTGTCATTTGGAAGAAACTCCCTGTACAATGATTCCGTCTGGCATGCTGTCATTTGGAAGAAACTCTCTGTACAATGATTCCTCCTGGCAAGCTGTCATTTGGAAGAAACTCCCTGTACAATGATCCCTTCTGGCATGCTGTCATTTAGAAGAAACTCCCTGTACAACGATTCCTTCTGGTATGCTGTCATTTGGAAGAAACTCCCTGTACAATGACTCCTTCTGGCATGCTGTCATTTGGAAGAAACTCCCTGTACAATGATTCCTTCTGGCATGCTGTCATTTGGAAGAAACTCTCTGTACAATGACTCCTTCTGGCATGCTGTCATTTGGAAGAAACTCCCTGTACAATGATTCCTTCTGGCATGCTGTCATTTGGAAGAAACTCCCTGTACAATGATTCCGTCTGGCATGCTGTCATTTGGAAGAAACTCCCTGCAATGATTCCTTCTGGTATGCTGTCAATCTCCTGAGATCTGACTTCACCACACAAACTAATATATATTTTCCCCTTTTTTCAGATTCATCATTTCCAGAATGTCCCTGAGAAAGGTGACACCAGCCAACAGTCAGATCTCCCAATGCGTGGATTCTCTAGAGATCACCGATGACATCCCTGGCTACGGTCTCTACACAAGAGGGCAGTATTGTGGCAGTCTCAGGGACGTGGAGGTCGTGACGCGATCCATTGATGTCCGTGTTGTGTTCACGATCGGCCTGCTCAGCGCTAACATGCCGAGGGAACTAGGCTTTGTGGCTAGCTATAAATTCATCAGTGAGAATATTTGTAATTTTACATTTATGAAAACCTGACACAGCTATAAACTTAGCAGTAACTCTTTTTTTTATTCCACATTCAAAGATGCTCTGTCCCATTTTGAAAGAATTGGAACACAAGCTTAGGCCAAAAGCCATTTATTAGTTGAAGGCTACAAACAGTGTTTTAGGAATTTTGTTTTCCGAGAGAGGGGCAATGCGAGGAAACAAAATTGAAGAGTATCTTAAATATCTTTTGGGGGGCGCACTTTTAATGTTAACATCAACTCACCCCAAAACTGTTTTGAGTTTTCTGAGCTATGCTGGCTAGCATTATCTCTTCCAATGCAAGGCAGAAATCTTCACAAAATCAAGGACAGATGGACGAACAAATTATGACTTCTTGAAAATAACACAAATTTATGAAAAACGATGATAACTGGCAAACACAGAACTTCCAAAAATGCATGTTAGACTGACCTTTACTGCACGTGTCCTGGAACCAACACAAAGTCTATAGTACAACAAACAAAATACAGTTTACCAGTGATATCGAAAGTCTGATGTTAATTGGTCCTTTTGTGACATGTGACGAAAATATTTACAGGTTAAAGATCACTTTAGGGTGGTCTCCACAATCTTACTTTCTAGCCTGGTATTATTTAACAAGGAAATAATAATGTGGTTGGCTGGTCTTCAAGATGCTTTTAAAACTGGCTCATAGATTATGGGCTTGGATGAGTTATAATGACCTGAATCCGAAGGCAAGGGTCATTAACAATTATGTCCAGGCAAATAAGCCGGTTTAAAACTAGTCTTGGTTGCAAGACGTCCTAATCGAGGTATGCAGCGTGCGTACGCCACCGATGCAGACGCCCTTAGTAACATAAGCTGTAGACCACGCCATGACCTTCAAATTCAAAGGTCATGGCGTGGTCTCAGCGTACTTAAAGGGCGCCCCACCAGTAGCCTACATGCGCTGAATACCCCGATTAGGACGTCTGGTAACCAAGACTAGTTTTAAACGTAGGTTTAGTACTGGCCAACCACATATTTATTCCCATTCATAAATACCATTCAAACAAAAAATCCAAAATATAAGTTTCCATAGATTTTCTTAAACAATTAAACTGCATAATTGTGTGAAACACCCCTCTAGCTGCGTTTATGGTATGATCCTCGCTGGCGTGATCAGTCCCACACGTTAAATTGAATTATTAAGACCTAATAAAAAAAACCACAATTTTAGAAAAAAAAAGTTTTACAGAGTTGTAATTGGACAATCAAAAGCCACTACCAATCGTCACAAGTCATTCATCCTTGAGTTAGTTGTTACAAGAAAGTGAACTGAGACAAAGTCATTCATATCATTGTTCATCTTATTATTTGTCATGTGATTGGCTCAAGAAAGATCCAATTCCGAATTGTTGAAAGTAGCTGTCTCAGTCTAGTAATAGTCGGCTATAACTCATTGAAAAACATCTGAGAATGCAGGTTTCTTGCTTATATCACAATGGAATTTTGAATTTGACTGGTACAGTATTTTCAAAGTCCAGGCTTATCGTCAGTTTTGTCATGAATTCCTAGATTGCAGTGAGCAGGACTGCACCACAGACTGTGGCACCAACGCTACGCTCTTGACCGAGCCAAGTGGTAGCCTGGCCACCAGAGGCTTCCCGGCCCACCTCCCACCCTTCAGCACCTGTATCTGGCGCATCAGGCTACCCAAAGGACGCTACATTCGTTTGGAATTTCCAGACTTCCGCGTGGTGCGAGACTCTGGGACCGGAGATTGCGTAGACGCGGTGGCTGTCGCGGGAGACATGAGGATCAGTCAAAGTGTGATCATGCGACTCGACTGGGATATGTTGACAGAGAGGCTGTGTGGTACTCCCCCACCACAGATCATCTCAGAGTCAGAGGAGATGTTTATCGTCTACTTGACGGGATTAGATGTCCTCTCGGAAGGGTTCAGGGCAACGTACACATCAACGGGTGAGTGGAGTCTGCAAATTAAACTATAAATTATTGACAGCACCTCAAGTTTTCTTGCCGCACACACTGCACGAGAGTAATATTAATAAAAATGTGTGGTGCTTATAAATTGCAAAGCGTTTCATAGTTGTACCCCTGTTTAACAGGCCATCAGACCACAGCATATAGCTGATATCAGCACAATCTGATCTATCACAGGTACCCATTTTATCTTCTAGGTGCAGAGAGGAAATTGTAGTAAAGTGGTTTGCCCAAGGAATTTTAATCCACGTTACCATTTCCTATTGTAACCACTGGGCAACATCTTGTTATACAGTCCCAATAAACTCAATAAATTTTGCTCTGTATGACAGCATTTTTATTTGCATTCACATTTGTTGTTGCATTCATGTGAATTAGAAGGAGGCTTTGAAATAAAAATGTTGGTCCCTTGTACCCTAAAGTGATCAGTGACCTTTTGGACACCACTGAAATAGGAACAGTGATACAAGAGAGAGAGGAAGAGGGGGGGGGGGGGGGGGGGGGGGGGGGCAGTGGATGCTGTGGATGCAGTGAATGCTCGACTGCTAGTGGAGTCACTCCCTTTACTCTAACTACCTTATTAAAGTCAGTAAGCAGTTGTAGCAGCTCTTTTCTATTTCTCTTCTCCTTTCTCTTCTTTCTCGTCTCCTTTCAGCTTTGCCAGGGTGCGGCGTGGGGCTCCACTCACCCACCAAACACCTAGAGTGCCAGGCTCCCGAGGCTGTGCTAGCCTCACTCTACTATCCCCTACCCTACCCGGCCCACTCTCACTACAGCTGGCATATCACCACTCCAACGGCCACCTACATCCACCTGACATTCAGCGCATTCGACGTCCCTTCTGTCACCCCATGTGATGGAGATTATGTGACCATCTTTGATGGAGATGCGGGAGGGGACAAGCCGTTAGTGTTTTGTAACTCCCGGCGGCCTCCTAGTGAGGTCCTATCTAGCATGAACCAGATGAGAATTGAGTTTGAGACGCGTGAAGAGAGTGGGGGGAAAGGGTTTAGTGCCGTCTATCAAGCTCTTCGATTCCAGCCAAAGGTGTCTCTGGAAAGTCCCTATGATGAAGGCAAGTATATATTCTGCTAAGTAAATAAAGAGGGAAGGCTGACTTGAAACTTTCAGGAAGGCTTGAAGTCTAATTTTCTATTTTGGATTTGAAATGTAGGTATGCCTGTCTAATACTTGATGATTATGAGCAGTGGCCCAACCAGAAGTGGGGGCTTCAGAGAACTAAAGTCTTCTTCCCTGCTTCAACCCCCCCCCCCCCCCCCCTCCTTTCCGCCACCTCTTCTTTTTCCCTATTCAGTTAGAAGATCCGTGCACAGTCTCTACCTTCACAGGTACCCATTTATACTCCTGGAAGGAGAGACATAATTGCACTAAAGTATCTTGCCCAAGAAAACCAGCACCATGTTCCTGTCTGGGTTCAAACCTACATACAACTGTACATAAGTCAAACGCCCGTAAACCACTTGACCATTTTGTCTGATTTTGTTTGATTTTGCTGAGCCTGGCTCACAGTTTCGTCATGTTTTGATGTTTTGTCTCAGATTACAGCTGTGAGAGTGGCTGGGCTGAATACTACGGCAACTGCTACCACTTCCATCAGGAGAACGTCACGCTGAGATGGAAAGACGCTGAGAGGCAGTGTGCCAAAGAGGGCACCCTATTGACTAGCATCAGGGACTACGGCGAGATGAACTTCCTACATCTCATGCTGACATCGGATTGGTTCACTGAGGAGACCACAACTTATATAGGTAGATCCTGGATCCTTATTGGTTGATCAATGCGGGTCGTGAGTGATTTTGCGAAGGAAAGAGAGACTGGGGTGAAAGGTGGTCACCAGGGGAATCTTGGGTTTGGCATCAGCCTGGGGGACCTTTACCTTGAGAGCAAAATGTGTGGGTACAGTTTTGGCTATGACAATGGCACGTTGAACTAATAGCGGGAGTTGTGACCCCTGGCAACCCAACGTTTCTGGGTACAGCTTTGGCTCTGGCAATGGCACGTTGAACTTAGCGGGAGTTGTGACCCTTGGCAACCCAATATTTCTGGGTACAGCTTTGGCTCTGACAATGGCACGTTGAACTTAGCGGGAGTTGTGACCCTTGGCAACCCAATATTTCTGGGTACAGCTTTGGCTCTGACAATGGCACGTTGAACTTAGCGGGAGTTGTGACCCTTGGCAACCCAATATTTCTGGGTACAGCTTTGGCTCTGACAATGGCACGTTGAACTTAGCGGGAGTTGTGACCCCTGCCAACCCAACATTTCTGGGTACAGCTTTGGCTCTGACAATGGCACCTTGAACTTAGCGGGAGTTGTGACCCCTGGCAACCAAGTTATTCTTCAGTACCTGTAAATGGCGGGAGAAATAAAAGTCGTTAGAACAAATACTTTTGAGTCTGATGACCCAGACACACTACATTATTCTGTGTTGTCAATTGGATAACTAATAATATTTTATTCTTGGAAGCTTAAGGCCATATTTTCTTGGTTACTTTACTTGAAGATATCCTTTGGATCACTGTCTAGTTTATAATGAATAACCAGGTTGCTTTTACTAAACGCTTATCTACTACATTAGAGTGTCTAAGTTGACCTCAAAATTGTGCGAGATTTGACAAAAATACACCACATCCTACAACGTATCAAACACCCTATTGTTTTATTTCTTTTGCATCGAAAGTAAAGGCTTTCAATTTCATATTGAAAATACTGCAAATTTAGGACTGTTATACAATTTTATTTGTTGACTTTAATTTTAGTTCAATTGAATATGCGGATAACAGTTGGGTAAATTTAAACACAGGAGTCTGTGACTAGACTAGTCAGTGTACCGAGATACTCGCAGAAAAAGCAAACGTGAACTGACGAGACTTGCCCAGTCTATGGTGGCCAATGATAGGTAAACTGGATGGTCTTGTGGTAATTTGGCATCTTATGACCACACCCTCTTGAAATTAACATCTGCTAAAACCCATTTCAATAAAAAAGTTGTGAATCATCTCAGATTGTCAATTATCCATTGTCAATTAGTTTGATTTGAGAAGGGGGTAAAAAAACCAAAAAATTGAGGTTTATCTTGCTTACTGTTCGTGATGAGGAAAGTAAACATCTTTGATGTGAAAGCCGTTTCATTCTTTCTTTTATGTCCTTCCCTCCCAGGTTTAACCGATATTCAAGAGGAGGGGCGGTTCCGATGGCTGGATGGGCGACCTCTTAGTTACTCTGACTGGATGCTTGCCAGGTTGGTCAGGCTAGAATGTATGTAACCAGTAAGGAAGTTGGGTAACCATTAACCGATGGCTGGATGGACGACCTCTTAGTTACTCTGACTAGATGCTTGACAGGTTGGTCAAGCTAGAATGTATGTAACCAGTAAGGAAGTTAGGTAACCATTAACCGATGGCTGGATGGACAGCCTCTTAGTTACTCTGACTAGATGCTTGACAGGTTGGTCAAGCTAGAATGTATGTAACCAGTAAGGAAGTTAGGTATCCATTAACCGATGGCTGGATGGGCGACCTCTTAGTTACTCTGACTGGATGCTTGACAGGTTGGTCAGGCTAGAATGTATGTAACCAGTAAGGAAGTTAGGTAACCATTAACCGATGGCTGGATGGGCAGCCTCTTAGTTACTCTGACTGGATGCTTGACAGGTTGGTCAAGCTATAATGTATGTAACCAGTAAGGAAGTTAGGTAACCATTAACCGATGGCTGGATGGACAGCCTCTTAGTTACTCTGACTGGATGCTTGACAGGTTGGTCAAGCTATAATGTATGTAACCAGTAAGGAAGTTAGGTAACCATTAACCGATGGCTGGATGGACAGCCTCTTAGTTACTCTGACTGGATGCTTGACGGGTTGGTCAAGCTATAATGTATGTAACCAGTAAGGAAGTTAGGTAACCATTAACCGATGGCTGGATGGACAGCCTCTTAGTTACTCTGACTGGATGCTTGACAGGTTGGTCAAGCTAGAATGTATGTAACCAGTAAGGAAGTTAGGTAACCATTAACCGATGGCTGGATGGGCAGCCTCTTAGTTACTCTGACTGGATGCTTGACAGGTTGGTTAAGCTAGAATGTATGTAACCAGTAAGGAAGTTAGGTAACCATTAACCGATGGCTGGATGGGCGACCTCTTAGTTACTCTGACTAGATGCTTGACAGGTTGGTCAAGCTAGAATGTATGTAACCAGTAAGGAAGTTAGGTAACCATTAACCGATGGCTGGATGGACAGCCTCTTAGTTACTCTGACTGGATGCTTGACAGGTTGGTCAAGCTAGAATGTATGTAACCAGTAAGGAAGTTAGGTAACTATTAACCGATGGCTGGATGGGCAGCCTCTTAGTTACTCTGACTGGATGCTTGACAGGTTGGTTAAGCTATAATGTATGTAACCAGTAAGGAAGTTAGGTAACCATTAACCGATGGCTGGATGGGCAGCCTCTTAGTTACTCTGACTGGATGCTTGACATGTTGGTTAAGCTAGAATGTATGTAACCAGTAAGGAAGTTAGGTAACCATTAACCGATGGCTGGATGGGCAGCCTCTTAGTTACTCTGACTGGATGCTTGACAGGTTGGTTAAGCTAGAATGTATGTAACCAGTAAGGAAGTTAGGTAACCATTAACCGATGGCTGGATGGACAGCCTCTTAGTTACTCTGACTGGATGCTTGACAGGTTGGTCAAGCTAGAATGTATGTAACCAGTAAGGAAGTTAGGTAACCATTAACCGATGGCTGGATGGGCGACCTCTTAGTTACTCTGACTGGATGCTTGACAGGTTGGTCAAGCTAGAATGTATGTAACCAGTAAGGAAGTTAGGTAACCATTAACCGATGGCTGGATGGGCAGCCTCTTAGTTACTCTGACTGGATGCTTGACAGGTTGGTCAAGCTAGAATGTATGTAACCAGTAAGGAAGTTAGGTAACCATTAACCGATGGCTGGATGGACAGCCTCTTAGTTACTCTGACTGGATGCTTGACAGGTTGGTCAAGCTAGAATGTATGTAACCAGTAAGGAAGTTAGGTAACCATTAACCGATGGCTGGATGGACAGCCTCTTAGTTACTCTGACTGGATGCTTGACAGGTTGGTCCGGCTAGAATGTATGTAACCAGTAAGGAAGTTAGGTAACCATTAATCGATGGCTGGATGGACAGCCTCTTAGTTACTCTGACTAGATGCTTGACAGGTTGGTCAAGCTAGAATGTATGTAACCAGTAAGGAAGTTAGGTAACCATTAACCGATGGCTGGATGGACAGCCTCTTAGTTACTCTGACTGGATGCTTGACAGGTTGGTCTAGCTAGAATGTCTGTAACCAGTAAGGAAGTTAGGTAACCATTAACCGATGGCTGGATGGGCGACCTCTTAGTTACTCTGACTAGATGCTTGACAGGTTGGTCAAGCTAGAATGTATGTAACCAGTAAGGAAGTTAGGTAACCATTAACCGATGGCTGGATGGACAGCCTCTTAGTTACTCTGACTGGATGCTTGACAGGTTGGTCAAGCTAGAATGTATGTAACCAGTAAGGAAGTTAGGTAACCATTAACCGATGGCTGGATGGGCGACCTCTTAGTTACTCTGACTAGATGCTTGACAGGTTGGTCAAGCTAGAATGTATGTAACCAGTAAGGAAGTTAGGTAACCATTAACCGATGGCTGGATGGACAGCCTCTTAGTTACTCTGACTGGATGCTTGACAGGTTGGTCAAGCTAGAATGTATGTAACCAGTAAGGATGTTAGGTAACCATTAACCGATGGCTGGATGGACAGCCTCTTAGTTACTCTGACTGGATGCTTGACAGGTTGGTCAAGCTAGAATGTATGTAACCAGTAAGGAAGTTAGGTAACCATTAACCGATGGCTGGATGGACAGCCTCTTAGTTACTCTGACTAGATGCTTGACAGGTTGGTCAAGCTAAAATGTATGTAACCAGTAAGGAAGTTAGGTAACCATTAACCGATGGCTGGATGGACAGCCTCTTAGTTACTCTGACTGGATGCTTGACAGGTTGGTCAAGCTAGAATGTATGTAACCAGTAAGGAAGTTAGGTAACCATTAACCGATGGCTGGATGGACAGCCTCTTAGTTACTCTGACTAGATGCTTGACAGGTTGGTTAAGCTAGAATGTATGTAACCAGTAAGGAAGTTAGGTAACCATTAACCGATGGCTGGATAGACAGCCTCTTAGTTACTCTGACTGGATGCTTGACATGTTGGTCAAGCTAGAATGTATGTAACCAGTAAGGAAGTTAGGTAACCATTAACCGATGGCTGGATGGACAGCCTCTTAGTTACTCTGACTAGATGCTTGACAGGTTGGTTCGGCTAGAATGTATGTAACCAGTAAGGAAGTTAGGTAACCATTAACCGATGGCTGGATGGGTGACCTCTTAGTTACTCTGACTGGATGCTTGACATGTTGGTCAAGCTAGAATGTATGTAACCAGTAAGGAAGTTAGGTAACCATTAACCGATGGCTGGATGGGCGACCTCTTAGTTACTCTGACTGGATGCTTGACAGGTTGGTCAAGCTAGAATGTATGTAACCAGTAAGGAAGTTAGGTAACCATTACCCGATGGCTGGATAGACAGCTGTCTAATTAAACATGGTTTGTTTTTTAATGTTACTTCAGAACACGACAATCTCTATAAATTTGTTGGTACCCGCTATGTATTTGCTATGATAATTGTAGTTTTTTTTGCTGTGGATCGTAGCGATGGTTACACCCAGCCTGATGGCAATGTTCTTGAAGACTGTTCCGTCATCATGATGCGCAGTCTTCACTCTACTCAGAACTGGATGGACATTCCTTGCTCCTTGAGAGCTGCTAGGCAGTTCATCTGCAAGAAACCGGCCCGCAAACCAGGTCAGCAAATGCTCATTGCAAGGACTTTAACCAGTTCGCGCCGGAGGACGTATATACATGCAAAGGTTTCCCCCAGATTCAAAACTGATCACGCATAAACACGTCATTAGCAAGGCCAGAAATGTCTGTCAGCAGCGAGTAAAGCCCGAAATGCGTGGGTGTGCTTCCTGGTACCATCGGCCTGAACCCGCCTCTGATTGAGTTTCGTGACAAAATATTTCGTGCCTCGGCTCGGTGATGTTAAAATAATCACGGCGCAAACTGGTTAAAGTATTTCACCCAAATCAAACTTGACTAAGAATGTTTGATTTGGGTGACATTGGTTACCGATTTTTTATGTTCGAGACACCTCAAAGCAATTCATGTACATGTAGGATTAGAAATAAAACTAAAATGTCAGGCATTCTGGAAAAATTAGACGGAACTGGGCACAGGCAATAGTGGAGAAAAGGGCAACAACAATGAAAGTGATTTGTTTTCTTCAATTTTAGATTGTATTGCTATTTGTAATCTTTGTTATGTCTACTAATGATCGTATTTGTAAAGAAATAGTAAAAAAGTAGTGGAATAAAAGCGTTTTTAAGCAAAAACAATTGGCTTTTTTCCTCTATACTTTTTGTGTGCAAAACTGGAAACTTTAAGGTTTTTTCCTTAACATTTCACTTTGGCAACATGTCGATAAGTGCAAATTGTAAGCAGGTGTAACTTATTGAAGTGTCCGATTGAAGCACAACAAACAATATTGTAAGAAACCTTTTATTCTCTTTTTTTTAATACCTGAAAACCATTTCAACCTCTGCCCAGTTCTGTCTCATTTTGCCAGAACCCTTCACAAATTTCAAAGCATCAAGCCAACAGTGCGCCGGTTTAATTTGAAACTTGATCAGTCTTTTAATTTGTTGAAGCAGCCTAGGAACTTGCAAAATGTTAATGCCCAAGTTTTATGCAGTTTACCTTTTTTTTCTCAAATAAATCACAAGAGAAAACTAATATAATATGTTATTACCAATAATATTAAACAAATGAATGTCTTTGTTGAAGTAAAAGACATTGACCAATTGGAGAGTTGCCAATAAATGCCTTGATAGCCTGTGAAGCACCGGAACGGCAATCCACAGGTTGCAGATTCGAACCTCACTCAAGTCATTTTGTTTGCAAATTTTCGCACACAGATGGAACCGAGCATAACATATCCGAAACTCTTGGAGATCTACAAACAACAGGTATGATTAACAATCAAAGTAAATGCTTAAGAATGGAAGATAAAAATCCTCCCCAAAAAACAAAATTCAACATTCATGAAATTCCAAGAATAATGTAAGGAAACCCCAAGACTAAAAATACCACCAGAGTTTAGTTGAGTGGATAACGAGTCACATCACAATAAACCGACAGCGAGATTTACTTTGGTTTGACTATTTGTATTCAATATGAATCTTGAAGTCCAAATGACCTGTGCTTGACCTTTGATTATCTTGTGATTGATTTTGGCTTGATGACAGCTGCCATTTAAAAAAAAATTGGGTTTTAAAAAATTTATCAGACTGATTTCTAAAATGCATCTCTGCGCTTATTGCAGAATGTGATAGAGGCTGGTGGCTTGCCGGCAACCTGTGCGTGCGTCTCCTAGCAACAGATGCCATCTCTGTTGTCCCTGACGACTCAGCCAATTGCCTGACTGAGATCCATGTCACTCCTGATCTACTGCTATCCATCCTCTACTTTGTCAAGCATGTCTGGACTAACTCCTCGCTACAACAGGAAGGGTTTCTTATTGGCGTGGGGCAGACGGATGCAACGGGGCAAGCATGGGATGATAGGAGCGATCCAGAGACGGATCACAGGGGATGCGCTGGGATTAGTTACTCTCATAGCCGATGGGTGATGGAGGAGCATATCCCCTGTGATAGTCAGGTGTCTGCCGTGGTGTGTTATCAGCAGAGTAGAGGTAGGGTGTGATTTCATGCTATATTAGTCAGGCAGATTGGTGTATAATATAGACGGATTACAGGGGATGCGCTGGGATTAGTTACTCTCATAGCCGATGGGTGATGGAGGAGCATATCCCCTGTGATAGTCAGGTGTCTGCCGTGGTGTGTTATCAGCAGAGTAGAGGTAGGGTGTGATTTCATGCTATATTAGTCAGGCAGATTGGTGTATAATATAGACGGATCACAGGGGATGCGCTGGGATTAGTTACTCTCATAGCCGATGGGTGATGGAGGAGCATATCCCCTGTGATAGTCAGGTGTCTGCCGTGGTGTGTTATCAGCAGAGTAGAGGTAGGGTGTGATTTCATGCTATATTAGTCAGGCAGATTGGTGTATAATATAGACGGATCACAGGGGATGCGCTGGGATTAGTTACTCTCATAGCCGATGGGTGATGGAGGAGCATATCCCCTGTGATAGTCAGGTGTCTGCCGTGGTGTGTTATCAGCAGAGTAGAGGTAGGGTGTGATTTCATGCTATATTAGTCAGGCAGATTGGTGTATAATATAAACGGATCACAGGGGATGCGCTGGGATTAGTTACTCTCATAGCCGATGGGTGATGGAGGAGCATATCCCCTGTGATAGTCAGGTGTCTGCCGTGGTGTGTTATCAGCAGAGTAGAGGTAGGGTGTGATTTCATGCTATATTAGTCAGGCAGATTGGTGTATAATATAGACGGATCACAGGGGATGCGCTGGGATTAGTTACTCTCATAGCCGATGGGTGATGGAGGAGCATATCCCCTGTGATAGTCAGATGTCTGCCGTGGTGTGTTATCAGCAGAGTAGAGGTAGGGTGTGATTTCATGCTATATTAGTCAGGCAGATTGGTGTATAATATAGACGGATCACAGGGGATGCGCTGGGATTAGTTACTCTCATAGCCGATGGGTGATGGAGGAGCATATCCCCTGTGATAGTCAGGTGTCTGCCGTGGTGTGTTATCAGCAGAGTAGAGGTAGGGTGTGATTTCATGCTATATTAGTCAGGCAGATTGGTGTATAATATAGACGGATCACAGGGGATGCGCTGGGATTAGTTACTCTCATAGCCGATGGGTGATGGAGGAGCATATCCCCTGTGATAGTCAGGTGTCTGCCGTGGTGTGTTATCAGCAGAGTAGAGGTAGGGTGTGATTTCATGCTATATTAGTCAGGCAGATTGGTGTATAATATAGACGGATCACAGGGGATGCGCTGGGATTAGTTACTCTCATAGCCGATGGGTGATGGAGGAGCATATCCCCTGTGATAGTCAGGTGTCTGCCGTGGTGTGTTATCAGCAGAGTAGAGGTAGGGTGTGATTTCATGCTATATTAGTCAGGCAGATTGGTGTATAATATAGACGGATCACAGGGGATGCGCTGGGATTAGTTACTCTCATAGCCGATGGGTGATGGAGGAGCATATCCCCTGTGATAGTCAGGTGTCTGCCGTGGTGTGTTATCAGCAGAGTAGAGGTAGGGTGTGATTTCATGCTATATTAGTCAGGCAGATTGGTGTATAATATAGACAGATCACAGGGGATGCGCTGGGATTAGTTACTCTCATGGCCGATGGGTGATGGAGGAGCATATCCCCTGTGATAGTCAGGTGTCTGCCGTGGTGTGTTATCAGCAGAGTAGAGGTAGGGTGTGATTTCATGCTATATTAGTCAGGCAGATTGGTGCATAATATAAACGGATCACAGGGGATGCGCTGGGATTAGTTACTCTCATAGCCGATGGGTGATGGAGGAGCATATCCCCTGTGATAGTCAGGTGTCTGCCGTGGTGTGTTATCAGCAGAGTAGAGGTAGGGTGTGATTTCATGCTATATTAGTCAGGCAGATTGGTGTACAATATAGACGGATCACAGGGGATGCGCTGGGATTAGTTACTCTCATGGCCGATGGGTGATGGAGGAGCATATCCCCTGTGATAGTCAGGTGTCTGCCGTGGTGTGTTATCAGCAGAGTAGAGGTAGGGTGTGATTTCATGCTATATTAGTCAGGCAGATTGGTGCATAATATAGACGGATCACAGGGGATGCGCTGGGATTAGTTACTCTCATAGCCGATGGGTGATGGAGGAGCATATCCCCTGTGATAGTCAGGTGTCTGCCGTGGTGTGTTATCAGCAGAGTAGAGGTAGGGTGTGATTTCATGCTATATTAGTCAGGCAGATTGGTGTATAATATAGACGGATCACAGGGGATGCGCTAGGATTAGTTACTCTCATAGCCGATGGGTGATGGAGGAGCATATCCCCTGTGATAGTCAGGTGTTGCGCTGTATAATATAGACGGATCACAGGGGATGTGCTGGGATTAGTTACTCTCATAGCCGATGGGTGATGGAGGAGCATATCCCCAGTGATAGTCAGGTGTCTGCCGTGGTGTGTTATCAGCAGAGTAGAGGTAGGGTGTGATTTCATGCTATATTAGTCAGGTAGATTGGTGTATAATATAGACGGATCACAGGGGATGCGCTGGGATTAGTTACTCTCATGGCCGATGGGTGATGGAGGAGCATATCCCCTGTGATAGTCAGGTGTCTGCCGTGGTGTGTTATCAGCAGAGTAGAGGTAGGGTGTGATTTCATGCTATATTAGTCAAGCAGATTGGTGTATAATATAGACGGATCACAGGGGATGCGCTGGGATTAGTTACTCTCATAGCCGATGGGTGATGGAGGAGCATATCCCCTGTGATAGTCAGGTGTCTGCCGTGGTGTGTTATCAGCAGAGTAGAGGTAGGGTGTGATTTCATGCTATATTAGTCAGGCAGATCGGTGTATAATATAGACGGATCACAGGGGATGCGCTGGGATTAGTTACTCTCATGGCCGATGGGTGATGGAGGAGCATATCCCCTGTGATAGTCAGGTGTCTGCCGTGGTGTGTTATCAGCAGAGTAGAGATAGGGTGTGATTTCATGCTATATTAGTCAGGCAGATTGGTGTATAATATAGACGGATCACAGGGGATGCGCTGGGATTAGTTACTCTCATAGCCGATGGGTGATGGAGGAGCATATCCCCTGTGATAGTCAGGTGTCTGCCGTGGTGTGTTATCAGCAGAGTAGAGGTAGGGTGTGATTTCATGCTATATTAGTCAGGCAGATTGGTGTATAATATAGACGGATCACAGGGGATGCGCTGGGATTAGTTACTCTCATAGCCGATGGGTGATGGAGGAGCATATCCCCTGTGATAGTCAGGTGTCTGCCGTGGTGTGTTATCAGCAGAGTAGAGGTAGGGTGTGATTTCATGCTATATTAGTCAGGCAGATTGGTGTATAATATAGACGGATCACAGGGGATGCGCTGGGATTAGTTACTCTCATAGCCGATGGGTGATGGAGGAGCATATCCCCTGTGATAGTCAGGTGTCTGCCGTGGTGTGTTATCAGCAGAGTAGAGGTAGGGTGTGATTTCATGCTATATTAGTCAGGCAGATTGGTGTATAATATAGACGGATCACAGGGGATGCGCTGGGATTAGTTACTCTCATAGCCGATGGGTGATGGAGGAGCATATCCCCTGTGATAGTCAGGTGTCTGCCGTGGTGTGTTATCAGCAGAGTAGAGGTAGGATGTGATTTCATGCTATCAGATCGGTGTATAATATAGACGGATCACAGGGGATGCACTATGATTAGTTACTCTCATGGCCGATGGGTGATGGAGGAGCATATGGATTTTAAGATGCTGTTGGCCCCTCTGGTACAAAAAGCTGGACGTGCTACTCTGCCAGAAAACCTAAAAACCCATTAGACTAAGCATTGGTTTTAAGTGAACAGAGTGATGTCAATAAAACTACTTCCACCACTATGACCCGGGTTCGAATCCGGCCTGGGCCAATATGTGGATTGGGTTTTCAGTCCCTGCCTGACTCCGTGGGTTTTTCCCCAGGATATTCTTCTGGGGTTTTCCTCCCACCTCTAAAACTGTAACTTCTTCACATTAATTGTTGAATGAAATACAAAATTGTTGAATGAAATTTGTTCCCGCCGTGAATATGGCCATTGATGCTGGTACGGCGTTAAACCCTAAAAACTCACTCACTCACTCAATAAAACTAGTTATACCCTTGATCTTGCTCAGACAATTGCCAGTTTTATACAATTTTGATCTATTTTTCCTATGTATATGATGACCACAGATGTAAGACAGCGCTGCAATGATGCAATGTTCTACTGCGATAGTGGGGAGTGCATACAGCAAGTATTCGTATGTGACGGCGTGATGGACTGCACAGATAGGAGTGATGAGACAATCTGTGCACAAGGTACGATGGGTGGAGTAGTTGGTGTTAAACTGTGATTCATAAATACCTGGGACAGTTTAGGCATTCCTATTGGTCGAGAGTCCGTCACGTGGCCGGTATTAAACGGACGATAAAGACATGGCTGGAAGTGTTTAAACCCTAGCTGAAAAAACAACATTCCATCCCCAGGGCTCACTTTATTTCCAACCCTGAACCGTACCTCGTCTCCAATAATAAGAGCGGGTAGTGTTGGGCGCGTACAGCTCGACACCTTGGGAACGAGGTTGCCAATGGCAGTAATAGTCTGGTTTACAGTAAATACGCTTTATTGCATGTATTGTGTAAAAAGCGACTGAGGCGGAAACATGTCATTTGACACAGACAGAATGGTGAAACACCGAAATTTACTTGCGACAATTTTCCGGGATTTTCAGGGCTTTTTGGGCTGAATTTTACAAAAAAGGTATTTATGAATGGGAATAAATGTGTGTTCGGTCGGTATTAATCACTCTGTTTAATACCGCTTGGAGTCTGGGTGCTGATAATTACCCTCGCCTTCGGCTCGGGTAATTATCAGCACCCAGACTCCAAGCGGTATTAAACAGAGTGATTAAAACCTCTCGAACACACATTTATTCCCTTAATATTGAATATCAGGTTCCTCACTTGACCAACAAACATTGTATGTCTATTAAGATTGAATCTATGCCAGGGTGATGTCAAGTCAGTATTGGGTTTTACATGTCAGTTTTCTCTCGAATGATTGTGAGAAAAAGAAATTGTCAAGGTCCTCGGGTTGAACTCAAACCCCGACCTCTTGCTTACAATGCAGACATGTTGTCACTGAGCTAGTTGTTGTCGGCTTGATGGTTGGAATCAGATTAGCAGTGGGTACTGCAACCAAACGATTCATAAGATGAAATTTGTGTCGGAGTATTGTAAATTCAATATTAGGTTCATTCCTTCACAGACATACTTTTTTTACATTTTCTCAATGTTCTGAGTGATTGTGAGAAAGAAAGAATACAAACTACTTGGGTGGGACTTGAACCCACGACATTCTACTTACAAGTACTGACATCTTAAAAGTAGGATACAGCATTTGCAGATATCGAAAAAAAATTATTACGGAATTATTAAGAAATATCTAACTTATTTGAAAGTAAATAATAATTGTAGGCATCCAGCAAAGTAGTTGCCCTAGATATCCTATAATAAAATTTAAAAAATAAAAAAAAAATTATAAAAAAAAAATCACCATTACCGATTAGCAATCGCGAAAAAACCCAAAACAGCATAAGAACCACTACCCAACGCCGGTTGAAAACAAACGCAATTTTTCTTGCTTTTCTCAGCACTCATAATTGTAAAACTTCGGACAGGTCAGTTAAACGATATTTACTATAAAATACAACCCCCAAATCCACCCATTCATGATAATTCAAGCAATTACCAATAGTGTATACCACCTTCAACCACATGATCCCCACAGACAAAGGATTACATGTTGTGATAATTCCATCGAAGATTTTATTAAGAAATTAAGCTTTGATTTTTACCAACATGTTCAGCTCATATCCTCCTCTGTTTCTATTTATATGAGGGCGGTATACAACCGTCTCCTATCATGTGACCAAGCTAGGTCACATGACAGGTCACGTAATAAAGGCTTCAACGACCCCAGTTGACAACGACACTACGACTATTTCCATGTTTTTCTGTGTTACATTTGTCAGATTTCAGTAACAGTTTAAATATAAAAACAAACTAATCTCAATTACAATTTCTTCATGTATACAGCAAGCACTGTGGGACCGAGTGAGTTCTTTACTTTTGACTGCATTATTGAAATGACCGCACCCCTATACACACACACATAAACACTATAGTTCGTGAATTGCCATTACGACCGAGGATTGCCTATTGTGTTTTCCTTTATTCCTTTACTGAAACATAACCCCATTGCTTTGCGCTTACCCTGGCGATCGAGGACAAAGAAACCGTCCTTCGAGGATCTTTTGTTCCCATTGTTTTCTTTTGTATTTCGATCCTCGATCGCAAAAAGAAACAAGCGCAAGCAATCGTGGATCCCCTATTATTTCTCTTTTGTTTGTACTCCTGTAGGTTTTGTACATGATTGTTCAATCGTGGAAGGTCGGTCAATCGTGGACCCTTTGTTTATACCCTAACCCTATTGTCCCTAGTCCCCGATTGTTGGTGTTTACATACTCGCACACTCTCATATACACAGGCAATCGTGGATCCCTATTGTCCCTCTTTTGTTTGTACTCCCATAGGTTTTGTACATGTTTGTTCATCATGTATGGTCGGTCAATCGTGGACCTTTTGTTTATGCCCTGACCCAATTGTCCCTAGTCCACGATTGTTGGTGTTTACATATTCCAAAAGTCACGCTAGTTTGAATTCACCTTCCTCACACTTTCTCTACTTTTTGTTAGTTTTCTTTTGGGTGGTCTATTCTTTAAAGGTAGGATACATCATTGGTAATTGCTTGAATTATCAGGAATGGGTAGTTTTGGTGGTTGTATTTCATAGTAAATATCATGTAACTGACCTGTCCGAAGTTTTACAATCATGAATGCCGAGAAAATCTTGAAAAACAGCGTTTGTTTTCAACCGGCGTCGAGCAGTTATTCTTATGTTATTTTTGTTTTTTCATAATTTATTCCGAAAAACATAATTTTATAAAGAACATTTTTTTTCTTTATAAAATTATGTTTTTCGGAATAATTACAGGATATCTAGCGCAATCATTTTGCTGGATGCCTAGAATCATTATTTACTTTCAAATGAGTACGATATTTCTTAATAATTTGATATAGTAAATATTTTTGATATCTGCAAATGGTGTATCTTACCTTTAAATGAGATAATAGCAGGCTTTTATGTATTTCTATTTTGTCCTACTTTTCCTAGTTTATTATTTTTAGCACCTTCTCCTACATTAATTTATGTGTTGATGTCTGTCTCTTAGTCATTGCATCCATCTGTCAATCAAGGTGTCCATTCGTCAGTCCGCACGTGACATGCCTGTCTGGCCGTCATCAGTCCGCCTGTATTCAGATTAAAATTAAAATGTTACAGGTTTTGCTTCCAGCTAATTATACTCCAAATATACAGTTCATCATTCCATTGCAGTAAAATTGAATTTGTTTAACTGAGGAATTTTACAAATAAAACTAGAGGTCTATGTCTAATTGGTTGGGGGGGGGGGGGGGGGGGGGGCAGCTTGTTGAGTCTCTGTTTGGTTTGGGAAGAAAACAGGGATATCAAGGTTGGGTTGTTGGTTTTTTATTTGGGGGGGGGGGGGGTGGATGGGGTGGAGGGGAGGAGTTGTGGTAGGAGGATTGTAGGAAGAGGTTGGGTGGGGGAAGGGTGTGATCTGCGAATCAATTTTGTGTATACTTAGTTAAGTTATTGTAAGTTTCAAGTGATTGTGGACTATCTTGAACTCTGCTACAGCTGTCATATTAAACTGATGACTTGCACTCGTCAGTTACCAGAGAACATTGTTCCTCACAACTTTCCAATGATTGACTCCCTTGTGGTTCTGGATGTGTATACTGCTGTCCTTGTGATGATGGCTCAGTACCAGTCAGCCCAGGACATTGCTCCTGACTACTTGCAAGTGACTGCTGGCTCTCATCAGCTGGTTCTGGATGTATACACTGTTCCACTTGCATGGATGGCTTGCAGTCAGTCAGACTAGAGCATTGCTTCTGGTGAGAACTTGCGAGCGTTGAGGTACCCGCTGGTTCTGCGTGTACCTCAACGTGCACTTGAACATGCTGCTGTCTGTGCATGATCTTTGCCTTGCTGCTGCTTTGCCTGGTACATTGTTCTTGACAGCTGTCCAGTGTCTGTTGACTCCCTGGGTGTCTTGCCTGCCCTTGTCTTGCCTGCCCTTGTCTTGGTGCCTTGCTGCTGCTTTGCCTGGTACATTGTTTTTGACAGGAGACTAATTGATGCAATGACTCCAACACTTAACCGTGCTATTTGAAGACCTCTTCCTGCACTCTTGTAATAGTTCACAGGATGCTTTATAATTAAATTGCTCCTTTAATATCCAACCATGTAGAATACTCTACTAGAGCAATACTCTATACTTAATCTAATACCCTATATACACTCCAGAGTTACCTTACACATCCCTCTAGATATCTGAACAAAATTCCTGAGATTCCTGGGAACACATGACAACAAAACAAGGGGGGGGGGGGGGGTTTCCTCTGCCTTATATGTATATTGCTTCTGATGTGAGGAGCTGTGTTGGTATAGCCATCTTGGTAGCCATCATCCATAGTTCATCATGGGGTACCATCAATTTCCATGTACTAATTCAAATATGTGACCCGCTGGTGGATTGTTGCTGCTTTGCCTTGTACATTGTTCATTGTTCATTGTTCTTGACAGCTGTCCAGTGACTGCTGACTCTCTTTAGCAAATACTTTCCAGTAAAACCTTTTGCTCCATTTTTATTCATACAGATTCCAGTAAATGCTTGAAAATTGATAGTAAAAGCAAATGCTAGTTTTTATGCATATACGGCCCCAGGTGCTTTACCACTGGCAGGGGAGGAGTCGTGGTAGGAGGTTTGTGTGGAGAGGGTGGGTGGGGGAAGGGTGTGATCTGCGAATCAGTTTTGTGTGTACTTAGTTAAGTTACTGTAAGTTTCAAGTGATTGTGGACTATCTTGAACTCTGCTACAGTTGTCATTACACCGATGACTTGCACTCGTCAGTTACCAGAGAACATTGGGCCGTATGCATAAAAACTAGCATTTGCTTTTACTATCAATTTTCAAGCATTTACTGGAATCTGTATGAATAAAAATGGAGCAAAAGGTTTTACTGGAAAGTATTTGCTAAAGACTAAAAGTATTTACTTTTTAATTTCCAGCATTTGCTAGAATATTACTATTTGCTCCATTTGGTATGAATAAAAATGAGTAAATGCTTCAGATTTGCAGTATTTACTTGTAATTTTTCAAGGTTGGGTTGGGGCTACCTTGAAAAAAGACAAGCAAATACTAATATAAAAAATAGGAGCTTTTGTATATTGTGGTTAGGCAGGAAAAGTTATGAACATGGAAGATGGATTGTCTAGGATTAAAATACAAGCAGTTGTACTGATTTTGGGCAAGGAAATGAGACGTAGATGGCCGATAATTTCTTGCAATATTGCTGAGACAGAAAACGGCATCGTGACTGCAAAGCAGTAACTTGAAGTTCCGATTTCATTCAAACACCCCTGTCAGCATACGAGCATACAGTCGTGAACCACATAACGATCGAGGCTCGGTATTGTGTTTTCCTTTATTCCTTTACTACATGTATACCCAATCCCCATTGCTTTGCGCTTGCACCGTCGATCGAGGACCGAATTTTTCCATTCATACCACCGACCGAGGGTCTTTTGTTTCCTTTGTTCTCCTTTGTGTCTCGCCCCTCGGTCGTTATGTGGTGCCGGTACATCTATGCGTGGGTGTGTATCGTACACACAATAGAGACTCTATTGTTATAAACCATTCAGCTGTAAAATCAATCGCAAGTAAAAAGCATTTACTGCTATTTCAGCCGGTAAATGCTAAACAGTAAAACTTTATTTTATTCATACGAATTGAAGCATTTGCTTTTACTTAATGCTTTTACTTCGAAGTAAATGCTTTTACTTTTTGCTTGTACTTCGTAGCATTTGCTAGTTTTTATTTATACGACCCATTGTTCTTGACAGCTGTCCAGTGACTGCTGACTCTCTGGGTCTCGTGCCTGCCCTTGGCTTGGTGGCTTGCTGCTGCTTGGTCTGGCATTAGGCTGCTCTTGGTCATTTTTTGCCTGTGGAATCACACGAAGCTCAATCTGATCTCCTGGCTGCGTTGGTTGGCTAGGATTTCGTCTTGGGCACCAACGACAGCACAGATTTAGGAATGAGTTGCCTTGACTACAGCTGCACGGAAGTTGGCGTTTGTGGCACTGTAGATCAGGGAATCGATGGCGCTATTGATAAGTTCTAAGATTGCTATACACAATTGCACAATTGTGACATGGTATGTCAAAACCAGGCGGAATTGGGCAGAGCTACGAATGGAAAAACAGCTGCAAAATGATGTGGGGTAATTTTCAGTGATTTGGGGATTTTACATTTTTTGTGGTGCTATTTATGTTTTAACTGTTATGTAAAAGTTTCAAAATAAAACTTCATTGACAAGAATTTTGTTTAATACACACCCCAACTTTAAAGGGCTATTTCTCATTTTTAACATTTCCGACAGCGTGATTTCAAAATTGTATATCTTTACTTTGGAATATCCAATAAACAAAACCCAATGTGGCATTTAAAAGAGCAAGGGGTACATTTTACTAATAATGCAGAAACTCAAAATTGACTTCTTGCCCAAAAGTGCCTGATTTTGATATACCGCGTTACAATTATCAATTTTTCCACAAATTTTAGAAATTCAACAGCTTGGGAAGGTGAAGTTGTAGAATAATTTCCTGCCACAATGTTCAAAATGGCACTTGCATTGTTCAATGAGTTCAGAATGAAGAAAACAGCAGTATTGATGATAACCACAGAGAACTTTGCCTGCTCTCTTGGGACGGTTTGGCAACAGAGCTGATTGCTGGCGCACTTTCACTACTACATAGATGTACAAAGCAAGAGTTGCTATTAAACAGACACTGCTTATGATGGATTTAATAAAATAAAAGATGTTTAAGAAGACACTGTCTGTTAACGGTAAGAATATCAGAATCACACCAACAACAACCGTTGGCACCCAGATTCCTGCTGATATCTTTGCTGCTCGAGATTTAGAGGCTTTCTCTTTGAATGTTAGAGGATTGCGCACTGCAGAGAATCTCTCAGCTGCTATGGTCGCCACAAACAAACTAGAAGCGGGTAGGCACATGTATCGGACACGTTTTAATACTTTTCCGACAAAGGAACTGTACAATAACTTTGTGGATGTAAGCATTGTAAAGGTAGTCAATAAGTAAAGTGAGTCAGCCACAGCCAGATTGGATAGGTAAATGTTAATGATTGTACGCATGGACTTCACTCGAAGGACTGTGAAGAGAAACACAAAGTTCAAGATGAGGCCGATTGGTAATTTCAGCACTTAACAACAGTATTTGATAACTTCTGTCTACAGTTTTGTAATAGTTCTTGAGGGACTTTTTTACTTCAATTGATATAGCAGAGCTGTTTTGGTAGCTGGCACCCAGTTCATACAGTACAGTGTAGCATTGATGTGCAATGTTTTATTCAGAAGCAGCAAATAATGTTCTGTTGTATTTCAAGATAACTCCAGATTTATATCAACAGAAAAAGAAAGACTTTCAGCAATCTGTAGTTGAAACAAAAAGTTCCTTCAGATTTTCTCCCATTTTTTCCCCACATTTATCTTGGACATATTTGTAATGCACGTGACACATCTCGTGAGCTGTAACCATTCTTGGTTTTGTTTATACGGTCAAGGACATGAAATCTGACAATAAAACTTGTTTCAGTTTTATTTCTATTTGCTTCAGATTATTCTGATTTTCCGCATAGACTTTACTCAAATGACTGTGAAGACAAAGATGAAGTTTAAGAGGAGACTGATTGATGCAATGACTTTAGCACTTAACCGTGCTATTTGAAGACCTCTTACTGCACTCTTGTAACAGTTCACAAGATGCTTTATAACTAGATTTCTCTTTCAATATTCAACCGATGGATTGAAGAGCAATACTCTATACATTATCTAATACCTATACACACTCTAGAGTTACCTTACACATCCCTCTAGAAATCCGAAAAGAAATCCTCAGATTCCTTTGAACACACGACCAACACAAAAAGGGGCGGTGGGGGGGTTTCCTCTGCCTTATATATGTATATTGCTTCTTATGTGAGGAGCTGTACTGTTGATATAGCCATCTTGGTAGCCATCATCCATAGTTCATCATGGTGTACCATCAATTTCCATGTACTAAATCAAATATACGTAATATCTGCCTAATTTCAAGACCACTTCATTTAATAAGGGAATAAATGTGTGTTCGAGAGGTTTTAATCACTCTGTTTAATACCGATTGGAGTCTGGGTGCTGATAATTACCCGAGCCGAAGGCGAGGGTAATTATCAGCACCCAGACTCCAAGAGGTATTAAACATAGTGATTAATACCGACCGAACACACATTTATTCCCATTCATAAATGCCTTTTTTGTAAAATTCAGCCCAAAAAGCCCCGAAAATCCCGGAACATTGTCGCAAGTAAATTTCGGTGTTTCGCCATTCTGTCTGTGTCAAATGACATGTTTCCGCCTCTGTCGCTCTCTACACAATACATGCAATAAAGCGTATTTACTGTGAACCAGACTATTACTGCCATTGGCAACCTCGTTCCCAAAGTGTCGAGCTGTACGCGCCCAACACTACCCGCTCTTATTATTGGAGACGAGGTACGGTTCACGGGGTGAGGGTTGGAAATAAAGTGAGCCCTGGGGACGGAATGTTGTTTCCAGCTATGTTTAAACACTTCCAGCCATGTCTTTATCGTCCGTTTAATACCGGCCACGTGACGGGCTCTCCACCAATAGGAATGCCTAAACTGTCCCAGGTATTTATGAATATACGTTAATAACAGAAATTTTCCCTGCATAAACTAAAACTTGTTCATTTCATTTTTCTTCTGTAGTTTTATATCAATGAAATGAAACTTTTCTCTCTATTGTTTTGACAATGCTATAAATAAAAGCATACTACAGAGTTTCACAATTGACATTTCATTTGAGATTTCTTTGAGGGTTAAATTTTGGTTTCGTGTAGAAAGAGTTTACAGTCGAAGTATGAAGATGTTTTCTTCTGTGTATTGTTTTTTATCTTTCTGTTGATAGATAGTTTTGTTCGTAACTAAAGTGCACGTGTCATGCCTGTCTGGCCGTCATCAGTCCGCCTGTATTCAGAATAAAATTTAACAGGTTTTGCTTCTAGCTAATTATAGTCCAAATATACAGTTCATCATTTCATTGCAGTAAAATTGTTTGTTTTTAACTGAGGAATTTTAATTAAAAAAATGGAGGTCTGTCTAATTACCAATTTATAAGCACAAGGCATATAGTACGGTGGGATGGGGGTGAGGGGAAAGAAGCGTAGCTAGGATTGTTTTCAATTGGGGGAGGGGTGAGGGGAGGTGGGCATTGAGGCATCAGCATCTCATGGGGATGGGGGCAGCTTTTTATGGTCTGTTGAATCTCTGTTTGGTTTTAGGAAGAAAACGGGGATTATCAATTATTATTTTTTGTCGGGGGGGGGGGGGGGGGGGGGGGGGGACCTGGGGAGGAACCAGGTGCTTTACCACTGGCATGGGAGGAGTTGTGGTAGGAGGATTGTAGGGAGAGGGTGGGTGGGGGAAGGGTGTGATCTGTGAATCCATTTTGTGTGTACTTAGTTAAGTTACTCTAAGTTTAAAGTGATCATGGACTAACTAGAACTCTGCTACAGCTGTCATATTACACTGATGACTTGCATTCGTCAGTTACCAGAGAACATTGTTCCTCTCAACTTTCCAATGATTGACTTCCTTGTGGTTCTGGATGTGTATACTGCTGTCCTTGTGCTGATGGCTCAGTACCAGTCAGCCCAGGACATTGCTCCTGACTACTTGCAAGTGACTGCTGGCTCTCATCAGCTGGTTCTGGATGTACACACTGTTCCACTTGCATAGATGGCTTGCAGTCAGTCAGACTAGAGCATTGCTTCTGGTGAGAACTTGCGAGCGCTGGAGTACCCGCTGGTTCTGCGTGTACCTCAACGTGCACTTCAATGTGCACTTGAACATGCTGCTGTCTGTGCATGAACGCCTTGCTGCTGCTTTGCCTGGTACATTGTTCTTGACAGCTGTTCAGTGACTGCTGACTCTCTGGGTGTTGTGCCTGCCCTTGGCTTGTTGGCTTGCTGCTGCTTTGCCCGGTACATTGTTCTTGACAGCTGTCCAGTGACTGCCGACTTGCTGGGTGTCGTGCCTGCCCTTGGCTTGGTGGCTTGCTGCTGCTTTGCCCGGTACATTGTTCTTGACAGCTGTCCAGTGACTGCCGACTTGCTGGGTGTCGTGCCTGCCCTTGGCTTGGTGGCTTGCTGCTGCTTTGCCTGGTACATTGTTCTTGACAGCTGTCCAGTGACTGCCGACTTGCTGGGTGTCGTGCCTGCCCTTGGCTTGGTGGCTTGCTGCTGTTTGGTCCGGCATTACGCTGCTCTTGGTCATTTTCTGCCTGTGGAATGACACGAAGCTCAATCTGATCCCCTGGCTGCGATGGTTGGCTAGGATTCCATCGTGGGCACCATCGACTGCACATATTTAGGAATGAGAATGCCTTGACTACAGCTGCACGGCAGTCGGCGTTTGTGGCACTGTAGATCAGGGAATCGATAGCACTATTGATAAGTTCCAGGATTCTTGTACACAATTCCACAATGGTCGATTTGTCCACAAGTTTTAGAAATTCAACAGTTAGGGAAGACGAAGTTGTGGAATAATTTCCTGCCACAATGCTCAAAATGGCACCTGCAGTTTTTAATGAGTTCAGAATAAAGAAAACAGCAGTATTGATGATAATCATACAGAGAACTTTGCCTGCTCTCTTGGGACGGTTTGGCAACAGAGCTGATTGCCGGCGCACTTTCACTACTACATAGATGTACAAAGCAAGAGTTGCTATTAAACAGACACTGCTGGTGATGAAATGAATAAAATAAAAGATGGTTGCGAAGACACTGTGGGGGGGGGGGGGGGGGGGGGGGGGGGGGACCTGGGGAGGACCTGGGGAGGACCTGGGGAGGACCTGGGGAGGACCTGGGGAGGACCTGGGGAGGACCTGGGGAGGACCTGGGGAGGACCTGGGGAGGACCTGGGGAGGACCTGGGGAGGACCTGGGGAGGACCTGGGGAGGACCTGGGGAGGACCTGGGGAGGACCTGGGGAGGACCTGGGGAGGACCTGGGGAGGACCTGGGGAGGACCTGGGGAGGACCTGGGGAGGACCTGGGGAGGACCTGGGGAGGACCTGGGGAGGACCTGGGGAGGACCTGGGGAGGACCTGGGGAGGACCTGGGGAGGACCTGGGGAGGACCTGGGGAGGACCTGGGGAGGACCTGGGGAGGACCTGGGGAGGACCTGGGGAGGACCTGGGGAGGACCTGGGGAGGACCTGGGGAGGACCTGGGGAGGACCTGGGGAGGACCTGGGGAGGACCTGGGGAGGACCTGGGGAGGACCTGGGGAGGACCTGGGGAGGACCTGGGGAGGACCTGGGGAGGACCTGGGGAGGACCTGGGGAGGACCTGGGGAGGACCTGGGGAGGACCTGGGGAGGACCTGGGGAGGACCTGGGGAGGACCTGGGGAGGACCTGGGGAGGACCTGGGGAGGACCTGGGGAGGACCTGGGGAGGACCTGGGGAGGACCTGGGGAGGACCTGGGGAGGACCTGGGGAGGACCTGGGGAGGACCTGGGGAGGACCTGGGGAGGACCTGGGGAGGACCTGGGGAGGACCTGGGGAGGACCTGGGGAGGACCTGGGGAGGACCTGGGGAGGACCTGGGGAGGACCTGGGGAGGACCTGGGGAGGACCTGGGGAGGACCTGGGGAGGACCTGGGGAGGAACCAGGTGCTTTACCACTGGCAGGGGAGGAGTCGTGGTAGGAGGTTTGTATGGAGAGGGTGGGTGGGGGAAGGGTGTGATCTGCGAATCAATTGTGTGTGTACTTAGTCCACGATCACTTGAAACTTACAGTAACTTAACTATCTTGAACTCTGCTACAGCTGTCATTACACTGATGACTTGCACTCGTCAGTTACCACAGAACATTGTTCCTCACAACTTTCCAATGATTGACTCCCTTGTGGTTCTGGATGTGCTGCTGTCCTTGTGATGATGGCTCAGTGCCAGTCAGCCCAGGACATTACTCCTGACTATTTGCAAGTGACTGCTGGCTCTCTATGTACACACTGTTCCACTTGCATGGATGGCTTGCAGTCAGTCAGACTAGGGCATTGTTTCTGGTGAGAACTTGTGAGCGCTGTGAGGTACCCGCTGGTTCTGCGTGTACTTCAACATGCACCTCAATGTGCACTTGAACATGCTGCTGACTGTGCACGAATGCCTTGCTGCTGCTTTGCCTGGTACATTGTTCTTGACAGCTGTCCAGTGACTGCTGACTCTCTGGGTGTCGTGCCTGCCCTTGGCTTGGTGGCTTGCTGCTGCTTTGCCTGGTACATTGTTTTTGACAGGTGTCCAGTGATTGCTGACTTTCTGGGCATCGTGTCTGCCCTTGACTTCGTGGCTTGCTGCTGCTTTGCCTGGTACATTGTTCTTGACAGCTGTCGAGTGACTGCTGACTCTCTGGGTGTCCTACCTGCCCTTGGCTTGGTGTCTTGCTGCTGCTTTGCCTGGTACATTGTTCTTGACAGCTGTCCAGTGACTGCTGACTCTCTGGGTGTCGTGCTTGGCTTGGTGGCTTGCTGCTGCTTTGCCTGGTACATTGTTCTTGACAGCTGTCCAGTGACTGCTGACTCTCTGGGTCTCGTGTCTGCCCTTGGCTTGGTGGCTTGCTGCTGCTTGGTCTGGCATTAGGCTGCTCTTGGTCATTTTCTGCCTGTGGAATCACATGAAGCTCGATCTGATCCCCTGGCTGCGATGGTTGGCTAGGATTCCGTCTTGGGCACCAACGATGGCACAGATTTAGGAATGAGAATGCCTTGACTACAGCTGCACGGAAGTCGGCGTTTGTGGCACTGTAGATCAGGGAATCGATGGCGCTATTGATAAGTTCCAAGATTGCTATACACAATTGCACAATCATCAATTTGTCCACAAATTTTAGAAATTCAACAGCTTGGGAAGGCAAAGTTGTAGAATAGCTCCTTGCCACAATGTTCAAAATGGCACTTGCAGTGTTCAATGAGTTCAAAATGAAGAAAACAGCAGTATTGATGATAATCATACAGAGAACTTTGCCTGCTCTCTTGGGACGGTTTGGCAACAGAGCTGATTGCCGGCGCACTTTCACTACTACATAGATGTACGAAGCAAGAGTTGCTATTAAACAGACACTGCTTATGATGGATTGAATAAAATAAAATATGTTTATGAAGACAATGTCTGTTAACGGTAAGAATGTCAGAATCACACCAACAACAACCGTTGGCACCCAGATTCCTGCTGATATCTTTGCTGCTCGAGATTTAGAGGCTTTCTCTTTGAATGTTAGAGGATTGCGCACTGCAGAGAATCTTTCAGCTGCTATGGTCGCCACAAACAAACTAGAATCAGCTAGGCACATGCCTTGGACACTTACAAATATTTTACCAAAGAAGCCGTACGTTGACATTGGGCGTGTAAGCATTGTTACTATAAAGCCAGTCAATAAGTAAAGTGAGTCAGCCACAGCCAGATTGGATAAGTAGATGTTGATGATTGTACGCATGGACTTCACTCGAAGGACTGTGAAGAGAAACACAAAGTTCAAGATGAGGCCGATTGGTGCAATGATTTCAGTACTCAACGACAGTATTTGATAACTTCTGCCTAAAGTTTTGTGATAGTTCTCGCGGTACTTTTTTACTTCAATCAATGTAGCAGAGCTGTTTTGGTAGCCGACAACCATAGTTCATACAGTACAGTGTAGCATTGATGTGCAATGTTTTAATCAGAAGCAGCAAATAATGTTCTGTTGTATTTCAAGATAACTCTAGATTTATATCAACAGAAAAAGAAAGACTTTCAGCAATCTGTAGTTGAAACAGAAAGTTCCTTCATATTTTCTCCCATTTTTTCCTCACATTTATCTTGGACATATTTATAATGCACGTGACACATCTCGTGAGCTGCAACCAAATTATTCTGGGTTTTGTTTATACGGTAAAGGACATAAAATCTGAAAATGAAACTCGTTTCAGTTTTAATTCTATTTGCTTCAGATTATTCACATTTTACGCATAGACTTTACTTAAATGACTGTGAAGACAAAGATGAAGTTTAAGAAGAGACTAATTGATGCCATGACTTCAGCACTTAACCGTGCTATTTGAAGACCTCTTACTGCACTCTTGTAACAGTTCGCAAGATGCTTTATAATTAAATTGCTCCTTCATTATTCAACCAAGTAGATGAATTGAAGAGCACTACTCTATAGATAATCTAATAAGGGAATAAATGTGTGTTCGAGAGGTTTTAATCACTCTGTTTAATACCGCTTGGAGTCTGGGTGCTGATAATTACCCGAGCTGAAGGCAAGGGTAATTATCAGCACCCAGACTCCAAGCGGTATTAAACAGAGTGATTAATACTGACCGAACACACATTTATTCCCATTCATAAATACCTTTTTTGTAAAATTTATCCCCAAAAGCCCTGAAAATCCTGAAATTGTCGCAAGTAAATGTCTGTGTTTCGCCATTCTGTCTGTGTCAAATGACATGTTTCCGCCTCTGTCGCATTACACAATACATGCAATAAAGCCTATTTACTGTGAACCAGACTATTACTGCCATTGGCAACCTCGTTCCCAAGGTGTCGAGCTGTACGCGCCCAACACTACCCGCTCTTACTATTGGAGACGAGGTACGGTTCAGGGTTGGAAATAAAGTGAGCCCTGGGGACGGAATGTTGTTGCCAGTTGGTTTTAAACACTTCCAGCCATGTCTTTATCGTCCGTTTAATACCGGCCACGTGACGAGCTCTCAACCAATAGGAATGCCTAAACTGTCCCAGGTATTTATGAATACCCTATATACACTCTAGAGTTACCTTGCACATCCCTCTTGACATCTGAAAAAATTCCTGGGATTCCAGGACACACACAGGACCAACACAAAATAGGGGGGGGGGTGTCCTCTGCCTTATATATTGTAACGGGTGAGGGAGTGCCCGTTCAGAGAATGACGATGTACGGCCACCGTACAATACTTACGGCTGGTCTGATCTGGCGGACGTCTGCAGGAACTTCACTAATCGTCAGAGGGCGCACTTCAAACGAGATCGGTCGCAGCCAGAAGATCGGGGATGGGCGTGGTTTTGGAAAAGGGGAGGGGTGAAAGTCTTGAACCAGTCTAACTAACTCTGTGGGAACTGGGGAAGAGGAGGTGTGTAGGTAGCCAGGCTCACCAGGAAGATTCCACCGTCGTCAATCAAATAAGAAGACTTAAGAAAATCCAGTCTACTAATTAATAGACCTAATGCGCAGGCGCACGCATTAAAAACAGACTAAATAGAGTAATTCACTCGAGGAAACAGCTTTTATAATTCAAGAACTCAAACGCAACAAATAATTTATTAACAGTAGCGCTAAATGCAACTCTATTCACAGTAATTATTATTTACACTAATTATTCGATTACAGTGAGTAAATCATAGTTGGTTTCACTGTTCAGTACGTGTGACTCATAAAATATACGCCGCACCTAACAGTCTTGTAATTCCGACTGCAAGCTACACAAAATATTAATTAATATGCGCACAATTAATAGCTCACACACAATAGCTCGCCGATGGCTTCGCAGTTGCACGCAACGCTAGCATGCACTGAAGTAGCGATACGTTGCTTCAGCACTTGCTATAGCTGAAGTTCTACCGTTGACTTTTATTCACGGCACTTCTTTGCCGACTTTAAGCTGTAATCTTCACGGCACTAATTCTTTGCCGACTGTTCTTGTACGCAAGCGCCTATCAGCCACGCGCTTGTCCACGGCACTTACTAGCCGTCTGTTGTAGCGGACTTGATAGAACCGAGCCGACTGTTGTATGTAGCGGACTCGATAAAACCGAGCCGACTGTTGTAAGGAGCGGACTCGATAAAACCGAGCCGACTGTTGTATGTAGCGGACTCGATAGAACCAAGCCGAACCAAATGCTGGAAATGCTCGACTTATATAGTTTTCTGGCAGTGCAGAACTAGGTCACCGACCATACGCGCACTACAATTGGCTGAACGCGCGCCGCGTATGCAAATGAGTCACTCACACTGATCAGCGATTGCCATTGAAATGTACAGTACTTGTTTTACGTACAAAGCATATTACATGTAGTTGCTATACGTGTATGTACAGTTACAGTACACAAACGATAAGCAATGCCTACTTACACATTCTGCTATGAACCAGTTGTGCTATGTTAAACCACTGTCGCTAGAATCTGTAATAAATAAACAACTCTAAGGAAGTTAGTCATCATTGTCAGATAATTAAATGCTTTCTAGAAGTTCTAAATTCATCAACGATGTGCCATACATTCATATGAACACTTGTAGTTGTAAGTACAATTGATGCTAGGAACATTGTGTATTAAACAAAAGAGGAAACATTTGCTGTTGGTGTCATTTCTACATGTAAATTATATATGGTAGACTTGACTGAATAAAACATTCCAGGAATTTTGTAAAGGCAGAGCGATTTTTGTCACAATATGTATATTGCTTCTTATGTGAGGAGCTGTGTTGGTATAGTCATCTTGGTAGCCATCATCCATAGTTCATCATGGTGTACCATTAATTTCCATGTACTAAATCAAATATACGTAATATCTGCCTAATTTCAAGATCACTTCATTTTACGATACTAACGGAGATTATCACTGCATAAACTAAAACTTGTTCATTTCATTTTTCATCTGCATTTTGATATCAATGAAATGAAACTTTTCTCTCTATTGTTTAGTCAATGCTATAAATAAAAGCATACTACAGAGTTTCACAATTGACATTTCATTTGAGATTTCTTTGAGGGTTCGATTTTGGTTTCGTGTAGAAAGAGTTTACATTCGAAGTATGAAGATGTTTCCTTCTCTGTGTATTGTTTTTTATCTTTCTGTTGATAGATAGTTTTGTTCGTAACTAAAGTGCACGTGACACGCCTGTCCAGCCGTCATCAGTCCGCCTGTATTCAGATTAAAATTTAACAGGTTTTGCTTCTAGCTGATTATAGTCCAAATATGCAGTTCATCATTCCATTGCAGTAAAATTGTTTGTTTTTAATAAAAAAACTAGAGGTCTGTCTAATTAACAATTTATAAACACAAGGCATGGTACGGTGGGATGGGGTGGAGGGAAAGAAGCGTAGCTAGGATTGTTTTCAATTGGGGAAGGGGTGAGGGGAGGTGGGCATTGAGGCATCAGCATCTCATGGGGGGTGGCATTGAGGCATCAGCATCTCATGGGGATGGGAGGCAGATTTTTTTGGTCTGTTGAATCTCTGTTTGGTTTAGGAAGAAAACGGGGATATCAAGGTTTTTTGTCAAGGGGGGGGGGACCTGGGGGGGGGGGGAACCAGGTGCTATAGTTCGTGAATTGCCATTACGACCAAGGATCCCCTATTGTGTTTTCCTTTATTCCTTTACTGAAACCTAACCCCATTGCTTTGCGCTTATCTTGGCGATCGAGGACAAAGAAACCGTCCTTCGAGGATCTTTTGTTCCCTTTGTTTTCTTTTGTTTTTCGATCCTCGATCGCAAAAGGAAACAAACACTTTACCACTGGCAGGGGTGGAGTTGTGGTAGGAGGATTGTAGGGAGAGGGTGGGTGGGGGAAGGGTGTGATCTGCCAATCAATTTTGTGTGTACTTAGTTAAGTTACTGTAAGTTTCAAGTGATCGTGGACTAACTAGAACTCTGCTACAGCTGTCATATTAAACTGATGACTTGCACTCGTCAGTTACCAGAGAACATTGATCCTCTCAACTTTCCAATGATTGACTCCCTTGTGGTTCTAGATGTGTATACTGCTGTCCTTGTGATGATGGCTCGGTGCCAGTCAGCCCAGGACATTGCTCCTGACTACTTGCAAGTGACTGCTGGCTCTCATCAGCTGGTTCGGGATGTACACACTGTTCCACTTGCATGGATGGCTTGCAGTCAGTCAGACTAGAGCATTGCTTCTGGTGAGAACTTGCGAGCGCTGGAGTACCCGCTGGTTCTGCGTGTACCTCAACGTGCACTTCAACAAGCACTTGAACATGCTGCTGACTGTGCAAGAACGCCTTGCTGCTGCTTTGCCTGGTACATTGTTCTTGACAGCTGTCCATTGACTGCTGACTCTCTGGGTGTCGTGCCTGCCCTTGGCTTGGTGGCTTGTTGCTGCTTTGCCTGGTACATTGTTCTTGACAGCTGTCCAGTGACTGTTGACTTGCTGGGTATCGTGCCTGCCCTTGGCTTGGTGGCTTGCTGCTGCTTGGTCTGGCATTACGCTGCTCTTGGTCATTTTCTGCCTGTGGAATGACACGAAGCTCAATCTGGTCCCCTGGCTGTGATGGTTGGCTAGGATTCCATCGTGGGCACCAACGACAGCACAGATTTAGGAATGAGAATGCCTTGACAACAGCTTCACGGAAGTCAGCGTTTGTGGCACTGTAGATCAGGGAATCGATGGCGCTATTGATAAGTTCCAGGATTCTTGTACACAATTCCACAATGGTCAATTTGTCCACAAGTTTTATAAATTCAACAGTTTGGGAAGGCGAAGTTGTAGGATAATTTTCCGTCACAATGAAAGAAATGGCACCTGCAGTTTTCAATGAGTTCAGAATGAAGAAAACGGCAGTATTGAAGATAATCATACAGAGAACTTTGCCTGTTTTCTTGGGATGGTTTGGAAACAGAGCTGATTGCCGGCGCACTTTCACTACTACATAGATGTACAAAGCAAGAGTTGCTATTAAACAGACACTGCTTATGATGGATTTAATATAAAAAATAATCTTTTTGAAGACACTGTCTGTTAACGGTAAGAATATCAGAATCACACCAACAACAACCGTTGGCACCCAGATTTCTGCTGATATCTTTGCTGCTCGAGATTTAGAGGCTTTCTCTTTAAATGTAATAGGATTGCGCACTGCAGAGAATCTCTCGGCTGCTATGGTCACCACAAACAAACTAGAAGCGGCTAGGCACATGAATCGGACACTTTCGAATACTTTTCCAACAGAGGAGCTGTACTTTAACGTTATGGATTTAAGCATTTCTGCTATAAAGATAGTCAATAAGTGAAGTGAGTCAGCCACAGCCAGATTGGATAAGTAGATGTTGATGATTGTACGCATGGACTTTACTCGAAGGACTGTGAAGAGAAACACAAAGTTCAAGATGAGGCCGATTGGTGTAATAATTTCAGTACTTAACCACAGTATTTGATCACTTCTGTCTAGAGTCTTGACAAAGGTCTCGAAGTACTTTTCTACTTCAATCAATGTAGCAGAGCTGTTTTGGTAGCCGACACCCATAGTTCATGTACAGTGTGTCATTGATGTGCAATGTTTTAATCAGAAGCAGCAATAGTGTTCTGTTGTATTTCAAGATAACTCCAGATTTATATCAACAGAAAAAGAAAGACTTTCAGCAATCTGTAGATGAAACAGAAAGTTCCTTCAGATTTTCTCCCATTTTTTCCCACATTTATCTTGGACATATTTGTAATGCATGTGACACATCCCATGCGCTGTCACCAAATTATTCTGGGTTTTGTTAATACGGTCAAGGACATGAAATCTGACAATAAAACTTGTTTCAGTTTTAATTCTTTTTGCTCCAGATTATTTTGATTTTACACATAGACTTTACTCAAATGACTGTGAAGACAAAGATGAAGTTTAAGAGGAGACTGATTGCTGCAATGACTTTAACACTTAACCGTGCTATTTGAAGACCTCTTCCTGCACTCTTGTAACAGTTGGCAAGATGCTTTATAATTAAATTGCTCCTTCAATATTCAACTAAGTAGAATACTCTACTAGAGCAATACTCTATACATAATCTAATACCCTATATACACTCTAGAGTTACCTTACACAAGGGCGGTGGGGGGGGGGGGGGGGGGGGGGGGGGGGTTAGGGTTAGGGTTAGGACAGCTTGGGAAGGCGAAGTTGTAGAATAGTTCCTTGCCACAATGTTCAAAATGGCACATGCAGTGTTCAATGAGTTCAGAATGAAGAAAACAGCAGTATTGATGATAATCATACAGAGAACTTTGCCTGCTCTCTTGGGACGGTTTGGCAACAGAGCTGATTGCCGGCGCACTTTCACTACTACATAGAAGTACAAAGCAAGAGTTGCTATTAAACAGACACTGCTTATGATGGATTGAATAAAATAAAAGATGTCTATGAAGACACTGTCTGTTAACGGTAAGAATATCAGAATCACACCAACAACCACCGTTGGCACCCAAATTCCTGCTGATATCTTTGCTGCTCGAGATTTAGAGGCTTTCTCTTTGAATGTTAGAGGATTGCGCACTGCAGAGAATCTCTCAGCTGCTATGGTCGCCACAAAAAGACTAGAAGCAGCTAGGCACATGTGTCGGACACTTTGGAATACCTTTTCAAAGAAGCTGTACTTTAACGTTATTGGTGTAAGCTTTGTTAATATAAAGGCAGTCAATAAGTAAAGTGAGTCAGCCACAGCCAGATTGGATAGGTAAATGTTGATGATTGTACGCATGGACTTCACTCGAAAGACTGTGAAGAGAAACACAAAGTTCAAGATGAGGCCGATTGGTGCAATGATTTCAGCACTTAACAACAGTATTTGATAACTTTTGTCTACAGTTTTGTAATTGTTCTCGAGGTACTTTTCTACTTCAATAGATGTAGCAGAGCTGTTTTGGTAGCCGACACCCATAGTTCATGTACAGTGTAGCTTTGATGTGCAATGTTTTAATCAGAAGCAGGAAATAATGTTCTGTTGTATTTCAAGATAACTCCAGATTTATATCAACAGAAAAAGAAAGACTTTCAGCAATCTGTAGTTGAAACAGAAAGTTTATTCATATTTTCTTCATTTTTTCCCACATTTATTTTGGACATATTTGTAATGCACGTGACACATCTCAGGAGCTGTAACCAAATTATTCTGGGTTTTGTTTATACGGTAAAGGACATGAAATCTGACAATGAAACTTGTTTCAGTTTTAATTCTTTTTGCTTCAGATTATTCTGATTTTCCGCATAGACTTTACTCAAATGACTGTGAAGACAAAGATGAAGTTTAAGAGGAGACTAATTGATGCAATGACTTTAGCACTTAAAGGTAGTATACACCATTGGTAATTGCTTGAATTATCATGAATGGGTAGATTTGGGGGGTTGTATTTCATAGTAAATATCGTTTAACTGACTTTTCCGAAGTTTTACAATCATGGATGCCGAGAAAAGCACGAAAAACAGCGTTTGTTTTCAACCGGGGTCGAGCAGTTATTCTTATGTTATCTTTGTTTTTTCGCTCTCGCCGTCCGGCGAGAGCGAATCTTTCTTTATAAAATTCAATTTTTTCGAATAATTACAGGATATCTAGCGCAATCCTTTTGCTGAATGCCTAGAATCATTATTTACTTTCAATTGAGTAAGGTATTTCTTAATAATTCAGTATTAAATATTTTCGATATCTGCAAATGGTGTATACTACCTTTAACCGCGCTATTTGAAGACCTCTTCCTGCACTCTTGTAACAGTTCGCAAGATGCTTTATAATTAAATTGCTCCTTCAATATTCAACCAAGTAGAATACTCTACTAGAGCAATACTCTATACATAATCTAATACCCTATATACACTCTAGAGTTACCTTACACATCCCTCTAGATATCTGAAAAAAATCTTGAGATTCCAGGACACACACAGGACCAACACAAAAGGGCGGTGGGGGGTTTTTCCTCTGCCTTATATATGTATATTGCTTCTAATAACACCTCCCTCACAGATTCTGTGTCTTGATTGGCCGAGAGCTTGTCACGTGTCACTTGCTATTTTTACTATTTTTTACTTGCGCTCCAAAAAGACTATACCACGCAGCCTCGTTCTGAAAAAGTACTATGCGCATAGCAACACACGTACTATGCGCATAGCAACGAAAGCGTGACTGAAACCCAGACGTGTGTTTCGGTGCATTGCGTAAACATTGCTCTATCACCCTCGCACCCATTCATCAAGGCAACAAAGTACACGTATGATCGAGAGACGTATAATTTGGAGATTTTTTGTCATTACTATACTTTCAGGAAGCTTAAATTGTGCAGAATCTGTGAGTGAGGTGTTATAAAACAAATACTGACTGCTTTATTTCGCGGTATAGTAAAACTAGCCTCCCTCGGTGATCCATGGAGCATTCTATTTTCCCTCGGCTTCTCCTCGGGAAAATAGAATGCTCCATGGATCACCTCGAGAGGCTAGTTTTACTATACCGCGAAATAAAGCAGTCAATATTTGTATATTATGTGAGGAGCTGTGTTGGTATAGCCATCTTGGTAGCCAACATCCATAGTTCATCATGGTGTACTATCAATTTCCATGTACTAAATCAAATATACGTAATATCTGCCTAATTTCAAGACCACTTCATTTAATATACGATACTAACAGAGATTTTCCCTGCATAAACTAAAACTTGTTCATTTCATTTGTCTTCTGTATTTTGATATCAATAAAATGAAACTTGTCTCTCTATTGTTTTGACAATGCTATAAATAAAAGCATACTACACAGTTTCACAATTGACATTTCATTTGAGATTTCTTTGAGGGTTCGATTTTGGTTTCGTGTAGAAAGAGTTTACATTCGAAGTATGAAGATGTTTCCTTCTCTGTGTATTGTTTTTTATCTTTCTGTTCATAGATAGTTTTGTTCGTAACTAAAGTGCACATGACACGCCCTTCCGGCCGTCATCAGTCCGCCTGTATTCAGATTAAAATTTAACGGGTTTAGCTTCTAGCTGATTATACTCCAAATATACAGTTCATCATTCCATTGCAGTAAAATTGTTTGTTTTTAATAAAAAACTAGAGGTCTGTCTAATTATCAATTGATAAACACAAGACATGGTAGAGTGGGATGGGGTGGAGGGAAAGAAGCATAGCTAGGATTTTTTTTTTAATTGGGGAAGGGGTGAGGGGAGGTGGGCATTGAGGCATCAGCATCTCATGGAGGGTGGCATTGAGCCATCAGCATCTCATGGGGATGGGAGGCAGCTTTTTATGGTCTGTTGAATCGCTGTTTGGTTTAGGAAGAAAACAGGGATATCAAGTTTTTGTTGTCCGGGGGGGGGGGGGGGGGGGGGGGGGGGGGGGGGGGGGGGGGGACCTGGGACCTGGGGGACCTGGGGGACCTGGGGAGGAACCAGGTGCTTTACCACTGGCAGGGGAGGAGTTGTGGTAGGAGGATTGTAGGGAGAGGGTGGGTGGGGGAAGGGTGTGATCTGCCAATCAATTTTGTGTGTACTTAGTTAGGTTATAGTTTCAAGTGATTGTGGACTAACTAGAAATCTGCTACAGCTGTCATATTACACTGATGACTTGCACTCGTCAGTTACCAGAGAACATTGTTCCTCACAACTTTCCAATGATTGACTCCCTTGTGGTTCTGGATGTGTATACTGCTGTCCTTGTGCTGATGGCTCAGTGCCAGTCAGCCCGGGACGTTGCTCCTGACTACTTGCAAGTGACTGCTGGCTCTCATCAGCTGGTTCTGGATGTATACACTGTTCCACTTGCATAGATGGCTTGCCGTCAGTCAGACTAGAGCATTGCTTCTGGTGAGAACTTGCGAGCGTTGAGGTACCCGCTGGTTCTGCGTGTACCTCAACGTGCACTTGAACATGCTGCTGTCTGTGCATGATCTTTGCCTTGCTGCTGCTTTGCCTGGTACATTGTTCTTGACAGCTGTACAGTGACTGCTGACTCTCTGGGTGTTGTGCCCGCCCTTGGCTTGGTGGCTTGCTGATGCTTGGTCTGGCATTATGCTGCTCTTGGTCATTTTCTGCGTGTGGAATCACATGAAGCTCAATCTGATCTCCTGGCTGCGATGGTTGGCTAGGATTCTGTCTTGGGCACCAACGATGGCACAGATTTAGGAATGAGAATGCCTTGACTACAGCTGCACGGAAGTCGGCGTTTGTGGCACTGTAGATCAGGGAATCGATGGCGCTATTGATAAGTTCCAAGATTTCTGTACACAATTGCACAATTATCCATTTGTCCACAAGATTTAGATATTCAACCTTTTGGTAAGCCAAACTTCTAGAATAATTGTCTGCCACAATGCTCAAAATGGCACTTGCAGTTTTCAATGAGTTCAGAATGAAGAAAACAGCAGTATTGATGGTAATCATACAGAGAACTTTGCCTGCTCTCTTGGGACGGTTTGGCAACAGAGCTGATTGCCGGCGCATTTTCACTACTACATAGATGTACAAAGCAAGTTTTGCTATTAAACAGACACTGCTGGTGATGAATTTAATATAAAAAATAATCGTTATGAAGACCAGGAACCTTAATGGTAAGAATATCAGAATCACACCAACAACAACCGTTGGCACCCAGATTCCTGCTGATATCTTTGCTGCTCGAGATTTAGAGGCTTTCTCTTTAAATGTTAGAGGATTGCGCACTGCGGAGAATCTTTCAGCTGCTATGGTCACCACAAAAAAACTAGGAGCAGCTAGGCACATGAATCGGACAATTAGGAATACTTTTCCAATAGAGTAGTTGAACCTGAACATTATGGATTTAAGCATTTCTGCTATAAAGACAGTCAATAAGTAAAGTGAGTCAGCCACAGCCAGATTGGATAAGTAGATGTTGATGATTGTACGCATGGACTTCACTCGAAGGACTGTGAAGAGAAACACAAAGTTCAAGATGAGGCCGATTGGTGCAATAATTTCAGTACTTAACCACCGTATTTGATCACTTCTATCTAGAAGATTGTCATTGTTCTCGGAAGCAGAGCTGTTTTGGTAGCTGGCACCCATAGTTCATGTACAGTGTGTCATTGATGTACAATGTTGTAATTAGAAGCAGCAAATAATGTTCTGTTGTATTTCAAGATAACTCCAGATTTGTATCAACAGAAAAAGAAAGACTTTCAGCAATCTGTAGTTGAAACAGAAAGTTCCTTCATATTTTTTCCCATTTTTGGACATAATTATCTTGGACATATTTGTAATGCACGTGACACATCTCTTGAGCTGTAACCAAATTATTCTGGGTTTTGTTTATACGGTAAAGGACATGAAATCTGACAATGAAACTCGTTTCAGTTTTAATTCTTTTTGCTCCAGATTATTTTGATTTTCCGCATAGACTTTACTCAAATGACTGTGAAGACAAAGATGAAGTTTAATAAGAGGAGACTGATTGATGCAATGACTTCAGCACTTAACCGTGCTATTTGAAGACCTCTTCCTGCACTCTTGTAACAGTTGGCAAGATGCTTTATAATTAAATTGCTCCTTCAATATTCAACCAAGTAGATGATTGGAAGAGCAATACTCTATACATAATCTAATACCTATGGTGGCCCTGAAGGTACTACGCAGATCGTGAATATTGACGTCAATATTCACGACAAATTTCGCGACTTGCCTCCAAAGTCGCGAATATTGACGTCAAATTTGACGTCAAATTTCACGACCGGACATACATTTTGACGCGAATTTTTTTTCCAGCAAGCTAGGTTGTCTTCTTTTCCTCCATGGTTTTGGCTAATCTTGCTCCAAGAGTTTTTCATTTGTTCTGTGGCGTGCCGTCCGTGCAGTTCATCAATCATCAATACTCCGAAAACGGGCTTATTGAGGGAGCCCTGGATTGTCACGAGAGATCAGTGGATTTGTTTTAAAGGTATAGGTAGGATACGGTAGGATAGACCATGAATTATCATGAATGGGTGGATTTTGGGGGGTTGTATTTTATAGTAAATCTCGTTTAACTGACCTTTACAATAATTTATTGATGGCGAAAAAATCACGAAAAACTGCGTTTGTTTTTAACCGCCGTCGGGCAGTTGAATATTCTTGTTATTATTAGGTTTTTTTGCGATCGCCGTCCGGTGAAAAAAATTCGGAATAATTACAGGATATTTTGCGCGATCATTTTGCTGGATGCCTAGAATCATAATTTACCTTCAAAATAAGTAAGATATTTCTTAATAATTCGGGAGTAAATATTGTTGATATCTGCAAATGGTGTATCCTACCTTTAAGTTCAGTTCACGAGATTTGTTTCTGAACTTGAAACAAATCCACTGATCTCTCGTGACAATCGAGGGCGCCCTTAACCAGTTCGCGCCGGATGACGTATATAAACGCAAAAATTCCCCCAAATTCAAAACGGATGACGTATAAACACGCCAAGTTCAAGTTCGGAAATGTATGTCAGCAGCGCGCAAGGCCGGAAATGCGTGGGTGTGCTTCCCGGCACTATCAGCCTGAACACGCTTCGGATCGAGTTTCGTTAAAAATAATCCCGCCCGTCGGCTCGGCGATGTTAAAATAATCCCGGCGCGAACTGGTTAATAAGCCCGTTTTCGGAGTATGGAGGATTAATGAACTGCATGAACAGACGGACGGCTCGCCCCGGACAAAATGAAAAACTCAGTCTTGGAGAAAGACTAGCCAAAACCTAACTTGCTTGAAAAAAATTCGCTTCAAAATATTCGCGACTTTGGGGCAAGTCGCGAAATTTGACGTCAAATTTGATGCAATATTCGCGACTTTTGGGGAAAGTCGTGAATATTGACGTCAATATTGACGTCAATATTCGCAACTTTGAGGAAAGTCGTGAAATTTGTCGTGAATATTGACGTCAATATTCACCATCTGCGTTGTCCCTTCAGGGCCACCATAAATACCCTATATACATGTACACTCTAGAGTTACATGTACCTTGCACATCCCTCTAGAAATCTGAAAAAAAATTCCTAAGATTCCTGGGAACACACGACAAAAGAAAAGGGGCGGTGGGGGGGTTTCCTCTGCCTTATATATGTATATTGCTTCTGATGTGAGGAGCTGTGTTGGTATAGTCATCTTGGTAGCCATCATTCATAGTTCATCATGGGGTACCATCAATTTTCATGTACTAAATCAAATATGCGAAATATCTGCCTAATTTCAAGATCACTTCATTTAATATACGATACTAACGGAGATTATCACTGCATAAACTAAAACTTGTTCATTTCATTTTTCTTCTGTATTTTGATATCAATGAAATGAAACTTTTCTCTCTATTGTTTTGACAATGCTATAAATAAAAGCATACTACAGAGTTTCACAATTGACATTTTCTTCCTACGTTCCTACGTCAGAAAATTAATTTCTTTTCTATATCTTCCTCATGCAATACTATTTATAGAGTTCATAAACCGAAAGAAAAGGAAAAAGACAACAATGATTTGGTGAACATGTTGGGATGGTAGAGCACTGGAACTCGCTCATTTTATTTGTATACATTGTATAGACAAACCCTGGAATCTGGGTACATTTTGAACACAACTGCCTGTGTTACCAGAGTTACAATCTCTTATAGTATATGGATATATTTATATCAGTTGGACACACAGGTCCTAATTGCCGATAGGTTTGGAAGGAATGATGGTCAAAAAATCTATACACAATACAACGCCAAAAAACAGGAAATTGTCTCGATATAGAAAGTGAATAAGGCAGGGCGATCGGTGCCACGGTCCTGCATTTCTGCAGGCACTCGGAGGCCACGAAAAACCTCTTATTTTTAAGAGGAAACGTGGTTGCATCCTAGGACACCGATCGAGGGTGCACTCCCTGTTCCCCGCGGTTAGTCATTATTATTAATACCGTTAATACTATTAATTATGGGCTTAAGTCGGGCGGGAGGGAGGGCAAGCGAGGTTCGAATGCTTAGACCGAGAAGAAAGGCATTGAATGCAATGCCTGCTTTTATAAGCTAAGAGCATTGGGGCGTAACGAAAACGTTATGTAACGGCTCTATTGAGCCCACCTGTCGTTCGATACCGAAAAGAAATGGCATTTTCTTCCTACGTTCCTACGTCAGAAAATTTATTTCTTTTCTATATCTTCCTCATGCAATACTATTTATAGAGTTCATAAACCGAAAGAAAAGGAAAAAGACAACAATGATTTGGTGAACATGTTGGGATGGTAGAGCACTGGAACTCGCTCATTTTATTTGTATACATTGTATAGACAAACCCTGGAATCTGGGTACATTTTGAACACAACTGCCTGTGTTACCAGAGTTACAATCTCTTATAGTATATGGATATATTTATATCAGTTGGACACACAGGTCCTAATTGCCGATAGGTTTGGAAGGAATGATGGTCAAAAAATCTATACACAATACAACGCCAAAAAACAGGAAATTGTCTCGATATAGAAAGTGAATAAGGCAGGGCGATCGGTGCCACGGTCCTGCATTTCTGCAGGCACTCGGAGGCCACGAAAAACCTCTTATTTTTAAGAGGAAACGTGGTTGCATCCTAGGACACCGATCGAGGGTGCACTCCCTGTTCCCCGCGGTTAGTCATTATTATTAATACCGTTAATACTATTAATTATGGGCTTAAGTCGGGCGGGAGGGAGGGCAAGCGAGGTTCGAATGCTTAGACCGAGAAGAAAGGCATTGAATGCAATGCCTGCTTTTATAAGCTAAGAGCATTGGGGCGTAACGAAAACGTTATGTAACGGCTCTATTGAGCCCACCTGTCGTTCGATACCGAAAAGAAATGGCATTTTCTTCCTACGTTCCTACGTCAGAAAATTTATTTCTTTTCTATATCTTCCTCATGCAATACTATTTATAGAGTTCATAAACCGAAAGAAAAGGAAAAAGACAACAATGATTTGGTGAACATGTTGGGATGGTAGAGCACTGGAACTCGCTCATGAGAAACGCCAAAGAAAGGGAACTTAGATTGGCCGTCAAATTGGGTGTTGTTTTTTGTTTTGTTTTTGACTAAACAGTCTTGTTCGATTGCAAAATAATTTTGGAACACAATTCAGTATTTCATTCGGTACTCAATCGACTGATAACGCAAAGCTAAAAATCAGCTTGACGTCTTACAAATTGCGTCAACAGGAAACAAGGTTTCCTCTTGGGGCCAAATTCAGTATTTGCATGCACTAATAAAGTGATACTTGACTAAACAGACTCGTTTGATTGCCAAATACTTTTGGAACACAATTCAGGATGTCCATTCGGTACTCAATCGACCGATAATGCTAAGCTACAAATCAGCTTGACGTCTTACAAATTGCGTCTCAACAGGAAACAATGTTTCCTCTTGGGGCCAAGTTCAGTATTTGCATGCAACACTCAAGTAATACTCGACTAAACCATGAAGCAGTTGCTCCATGACTAAACAGACTTGTTTGATTGCCAAATAATTTTGGAACACAATTCAATGTCACTCGGTACTCAATCGACCGATAATACAAAGCTAAAATCAGCCTGACCGTCTTACAAATTGCGTCTCGATGGAAAACAAAGTTTTCTCTTTGGGGCCAAGTTCAGTATTTGCATGCACTAATCAAGTGATACTCGATTTTCAATAATCGAGATCAAAGGTTAAGGATTCTGTTTAAATTTACGGGGTGTGCTAATACAATTAAATATGGGAGTCAAATTGCTGTGTTGGGTGTGATTCATCTGGTGATAAATTAGCCTATTGACTTACGAATTACATAATAACAAAACTGTTCTGTCTTGGCGGTGGTCGACTTTTCGGCTTTGCGAAGATGTTTCTCGTCTTCAGAGTCTTCAGTCAGATTGTCGGCGACATTTTCCTTGAAGGTACAACAGCCGTGAGGGGATCTGTCGGGCAACTTGATGAGCTTTCGTTGTTTCTTTACCAGATCCAAAGCTTCAGTAAGGCTGTCCTTGGCAGAAGGGTCGTCGTCGTCCTTGATCGAGAGGCGTCGAATTCTCCGACGGTTTCTGTTTCATATTGGTTGGAGCTATCTTATTTTGGGGATAATTGATTGCCGACAATATATTGCTATTGCTGGTCTGTTAATCGTCGAACATCATGGACTTAATAGGAGTAGGCCCTAAAGTGTTATCGCAAAGGTACAGTAAATAGAAAGTACATATATCGTATATATCGTATAGTACATATATCGGCAAGACGTACGAATCCTATGGTGAGCGAGGTTCGAATGCTTAGACCGAGAAGAAAGGCATTGAATGCAATGCCTGCTTTTATAAGCTAAGAGCATTGGGGCGTAACGAAAACGTTATGTAACGGCTCTATTGAGCCCACCTGTTGTTCGATACCGAAAAGAAATGGCATTTCATTTGAGATTTCTTTGAGGGATCGATTTTAGTTTCGTGTAGAGAAAGTTTACATTCGAAGTATGCAGATGTTTCCTTCTCTGTGTATTGTTTTTTATCTTTCTGTTGATAGATAGTTTTGTTCGTAACTAAAGTGCATGTAACACGCCTGTCCAGCCGTCATCAGTCCGCCTGTATTAAAATTAAAATTTAACAGGTTTAGCTTCTAGCTGATTATAGTCCAAATATGCAGTTCATCATTGCATTGCAGTAAAATTGTTTGTTTTTAATAAAAAAACTAGAGGTCTGTCTAATTATCAATTTATAAACACAAGGCATGGTACGGTGGGATGGGGTGGAGGGAAAGAACAGCGTAGCTAGGATTTTTTTCAATTGGGGAAGGGGTGAGGGGAGGTGGGCATTGAGGCATCAGCATCTCATGGGGGGTTGGCATTGAGGCATTAGCATCTCATGGGGATGGGGGATGCTTTTTATGGTCTGTTGAATCTCTGTTTGGTTTAGGAAGAAAACAGGGATATCTAGTGTTTTTTTGTCGGGGAGGGGGGGGGGACCTGGGGAGGAACCAGGTGCTTTACCACTGGCAGGGGAGTGGTTGTGGTAGGAGGATTGTAGGGAGAGGGTGGGTGGGGGGAGGGTGTGATCTGCGAATCAATTTTGTGTGTACTTAGTTATTGTAAGTTTCAAGTTATCGTGGACTAACTAGAACTCTGCTACAGCTGTCATTACACTGATGACTTGCACTCGTCAGTTACCAGAGAACATTGTTCCTCACAACTTTCCAATGATTGACTCCCTTGTGGTTCTGGATGTGTATACTGCTGTTCTTGTGATGATGGCTCAGTGCCAGTCAGCCCAGGACATTGCTCCTGAGTACTTGCAAGTGACTGCTGGCTCTCTGCTGGTTCTGGATGTACACACTGTTCCACTTGCATGGATGGCTTGCAGTCAGTCAGACTAGAGCATTGTTTCTGGTGAGAACTTGCAAGCACTGAGGTACCCGCTGGTTCTGCATCTACCTCAACGTGCACTTCAATGTGCACTTGAACATGCTGCTGATTGTGCATGAATGCCTTGCTGCTGCTTTGCCTGGTACATTGTTCTTGACAGCTGTCCAGTGACTGCTGACTCTCTGGGTGTTGTGCCTGCCCTTGGCTTGGTGGCTTGTTGCTGCTTTTCCTGGTACATTGTTCTTGGCAGCTGTCCGGTGACTGTTGACTCTCTGGGTGTTGTGCCTGCCCTTTGCTTGGTGGCTTGTTGCTGCTTTTCCTGGTACATTGTTCTTGGCAGCTGTCCGGTGACTGTTGACTCTCTGGGTGTCGTGCCTGCCCTTTGCTTGGTGGCTTGCTGCTGCTTTGCCTGGTACATTGTTCTTGACAGCTGTCCAGTGACTGCTGACTTGCTGGGTATCGTGCCTGCCCTTGGCTTGGTGGCTTGCTGCTGCTTTGCCTGGCATTACGCTGCTCTTGGTTATTTTCTTCCTGTGGAATCACACGAAGCTCAATCTGATCTCCTGGCTGCGATGGTTGGCTAGGATTCCGTCTTGGGCACCAAGGACAGCACAGATTTAGGAATAAGAATGCCTTGACAACAGCTTCACGGAAGTCAGCGTTTGTGGCACTGTAGATCAGGGAATCAATGGAGCTATTGATAAGTTCCAAGATTACTGTACACAATTTCACAATCAGCAATTTGTCCGCAAGTTTTAGAAATTCAACAGCTTGGGAAGGCGAAGTTGTAGAATAGTTTCTTGCCACAATGTTCAGAATAGCATCTGCAGTTTTGAATGAGTTCAGAATGAAGAAAACAGCAGTATTGATGATAATCATACAGAGAACTTTGCCTGCTCTCTTGGGACGGTTTGGCAACAGAGCTGATTTCCGGCGCAAAGCAAGAGATGCTATTAAACAGACACTGCTTATGATGGATTGAATAAAATAAAAGATGTCTATGAAGACACTGTCTGTTAACGGTGAGAATATCAGAATCACACCAACAACCACCGTTGGCACCCAAATTCCTGCTGATATCTTTGCTGCTCGAGATTTAGAGGCTTTCTCTTTGAATGTTAGAGGATTGCGCACTGCAGAGAATCTCTCAGCTGCTATGGTCGCCACAAAAAGACTAGAAGCAGCTAGGCACATGTGTGGGACACTTTGGAATACCTTTTCAAAGAAGCCGTACTTTAAAGTTATTGGTGTAAGCTTTGTTAATATAAAGGCAGTCAATAAGTAAAGTGAGTCAGCCACAGCCAGATTGGATAGGTAAATGTTGATGATTGTACGCATGGACTTCACTCGAAGGACTGTGAAGAGAAACACAAAGTTCAAGATGAGGCCGATTGGTGCAATAATTTCAGCACTTAACCACAGTATTTGATAACTTTTGTCTACAGTCTTGTAAAAGTTCTCGCGGTACTTTTCTACTTCAATTAATGTAGCAGAGCTGTTTTGGTAGCTGGCACCCATAGTTCATGTACAGTGTGTCATTGATGTGCATTGTTTTAATCAGAAGCAGCAAATAATGTTCTGTTGTATTTCAAGATAACTCAGATTTATATCAACAGAAAAAGAAAGAATTTCAGCAATCTGTAGTTGAAACAGAAAGTTCCTTCATAATTTCTCCCATTTTTTGACATAATTGTCTTGGAAATATTTGTAATGCACGTGACACATCTCATCAGCTGTAACCCAATTAAACTGGGTTTTGTTTATACGGTAAAGGACATGAAAAGTGACAATAAAACTTGTTTCAGTTTTATTTTATTTTTGCTCCAGATTATTCAGATTTTCCGCATAGACTTTACTCAAATGACTGTGAAGACAAAGATGAAGTTTAAGAGGAGACTGATTGATGCAATAACTTTAGCACTTAACCGTGCTATTTGAAGACCTCTTCCTGCACTCTTGTAATAGTTCACAGGATGCTTTAAAATTAAATTGCTCCTTCAATATCCAACCAAGTAAAATACTGTATACATAATCTAATACCATATACACTCTAGAGTTACCTTACACATCCCTCTAGATATCTTAAATTAAATTCCTGAGATTCCTGGGAACACACAACAAAAAACAAGGGCGGGGGGGGGGGGGGGGGTTTCTTTGCCTTATGATTGCTTCTTATGTGAGGAGCTGTGTTGGTATAGCCATCTTGGTAGCCATCATCCATAGTTCATCATGGTGTACCATCAATTTCCATGTACTAAATCAAATATACGTAATATCTGTCTAATTTCAAGATCACTTCATTTAATATACGGTACTGTCTACAGGCACGCGGGAACGGGGGTGCAGGGGTTGCTGCCTCCCCATCGGGATTTTGGGGTGGGGGTGCTGCAATGTACTAAAGCACCCCCTACCTTTTGAGACCTGTATACGCACATCTTATCATAAGTACTTGAATACTTGCGTGATAACAAATAAAGATCCTTAAAAATGGAAAACTATAATTATAAAATAGGCCTACAAACAAATCAAACATGGTACTATAAAACTTCAAAGTTTTCTACCCCCGTGATGACGTTCTCGACAGCGCCATTCAAATCCACCATACATCGTGCACTGTGACCAAAATGCATGAACAACGTCGTCCGTAGCTAGCTAGCTAGCCCACATGCAGTACATGTACAATTATTTGGCCATGGCCATAATCACTGATCTGTGGCCATAATACATGTCCTTTTGTGTATGTACCATACTATTCAAAGATTACCAGCGATTATGCTCGCTCGTGTGTTGGCCATGCGTATACATGTATTATACAAGCCGGGAACAGCGTCTTGTACACATGTACGTTGTGTATTTTCACGGGCTAGATAACATTGGATGGAGTCAGACTATCGGAGTTTCAAAGATACCAGAACTAGTTGAACAAGTTAAGTTTTTTCTCGCATTCTCACCACGTTTATTAGATATAATCGTAACTTTTGTTTATGATGTGTTTTAGCATTTTCTTCCAGTGGCGGATCTAGGGAGAGGTGGGGGCGTTAAACTTAAAGGGTTTAAACTTCTGGACTTATTCCATGTCTCTTGAGTCAACTCGTACCGGTACAGTCGTTTTCCTAGTTCCGGATATTTCCTAGTTCTGGATACTTGTAGCTCCTAGTTCCGGATAGCTTAAGATAAAAACCTACCTCTTTTGTTTGAATTGGTCTCCAAAAGCATTTTTCTAATGAGGTGTGTTTTGAAAAGTAAAATTTAAACTTTTTGATGTGCAAATATCGTTCAGAAAAATTTATAGAAAAGGAATGTTAGCCAGATTTCCGACTCGCACTGTGACCTTTTTTGGACGGCTTCTAAAAAAAATCACGGGAGCCGCGAATTTACGAGAAAGAAAATCGGGCGGTACGTCACTCACAACGTGTAATTTTAAATAGTTTTCCATACTCTACAGTCATATAAACTCTTGTATCTAATGACTATCAAATCAAACTAACTTTGAGAGTCTCCAGTATTTGAAAATTCCCCAAAGACCGAACGTATATATTTTCGCCTATAGTTTAGGATAGCGCGTGTAAAGTACGCACCCTACTACACACGCATATAACAAAATCATTTGGAATCTCAAGGTCTCACTGGACCACACAATAAAGGTCACCAACACATGAAATACACTCATTACTCAACAGTTGTTCAAAATTGTTCGAAAGTGTTCAAAAAAACTAAATTTTGAAATATCTTTTTCAATTTACAAATGCAGTCAAAGTGTCAATTAAATGCTCAGATTGCACCACAGAGCATCTAGAAACTCAAAGCTCTCGGGGCCCTTAAGCGGGTCCCAAACCCACGCCGTAATGGCTTCGTGCTATGCGCTCGCACAAAATGTCTTCTTTTTTTTGGGGGGGGGGGGGACGGACGACGGGACCTGGGACCTGGGGGGGGGGGGGGGGGGGGGGGGGACCTGGGACCTGGGACCTGGGGGGACCTGGGGGGACCTGGGGAGGAACCAGGTGCTTTACCACTGGCAGGTGAGGAGGAGTTGTGGTAGGAGGTTTGTGTGGAGAGGGTGGGTGGGGGAAGGGTGTGATCTGCCAATCAATTTTGTGTGTACTTAGTTAAACTACTGTAAGTTTCAAGTGATTGTTTTCTCTGTGGTCCTTTAGCATTTCTATTCAATCGGTCTGCCCTGGAGGGTTGCTTTCCCTCTTGTTGGAAAGCTGCTAATATTGTTGCCATCCACAAGTCTGGTAAACAAATTAATGTTGCTAATTACAGGCCCATTTCCTTGCTTCCTCAGGTATCGAAGGTTTTTGAAAAGATCTTGTGTGGGCAAATCATGTGTCGCATCCAACCAGCCATCTTTGAGCAGCAGCATGGTTTCATCTCCGGTAGAGATTGCTCCACTAACCTTACATCATTGCTGCAAGAGGCGTACCATGCTGTTGAACAGAGGGGGCAATTGGATGTTATCTACACTGATTTCTCAAAGGCCTTTGATCGTGTCAATCATAATTTTCTCTTGCATAAGCTTTCATCCTACAATTTTCATCCCAATGTTCTTCTTTTGTTACGTAGTTATCTTACTGGTAGAAAACATAGAGTTATTGTTGATGGTCATTGTTCCAACTGGAGTACAGTGCCCTCTGGTGTTTCCCAAGGCTCAATTTTAGGACCTATCCTGTTCTCATTATTCGTTAATGATATCCCTCAGTGCTTAACAAATAAATGTTCACTATTTGCCGATGACCTGAAAGTTTTTCGTAAGATTAGTGGTCCTGCTGATACATTTTCTTTACAGGAGGACTTGGACAGAATCATGTCTTGGTCTTCTACTTGGCAGCTTTCTCTCAATTTCAATAAATGTAGTGTTCTTTCCCTGTCACTTAAGAAGAAACCCATCAGCGTCACTTATACTCTAGGAGATAACATGCTTAAAAGAGTCAGTGTACAGAAGGATCTTGGAATTTTTATTGACAGCAAGCTGACCTTTGTTTCCCATGTAAATTCATTAATTAAAAAGGTTAATCGTATGTGTGGTTTAGTTTGGCGTAACTTTCGCTCACTGAAGAATGAACATGTATTGCGTACTATGTATTGTTCACTTATTAGGCCCCATCTAGAGTATTGTACAGTAGTGTTTAATTCAATCTCTGCACACCAGGCTCATAGGATTGAAAGAGTCCAACATCGTTTCCTGAATTTCATGTACAAGAATCTTAACAATTTTACCGGTACGAATAATATGGATTACCTTGAGTTATGCGATCTCTACAGACTTCCTACTCTAAAGCACAGAAGAGATGTCAATGATTGTTTGTTTTTGTATAAACATTTCCATAATTGTTTTCACATTACAGATGCCAACCCTTACAGTTTACACACTCCATCACGACGTACACGGCATACACCGGAACACATCCTCCATGTCCCATGGAGTCGCATTGAGGTGACGAAGCGTGGTTTGGTCTCTAGGATTTCCTCCACCTATAATGGGCTCCATGGGAAATGTGATGTGTTTGGTGCACCTTCCCTTAAGTCATTCCATATACAAGTATCCCGTGCCCTTTCAAGCTTGTCTGTTTAGTATATGTTTAGCTTTTTTCTGTTGCATTTCACCTCTTGCCAATAACTTTCTCATAATTGATAATTTCATTCCAAGTTTGTAAGCCCCACACTCCCGATGGGTTTGTATAATTATCAATTGATTAAGTTACATGTATTTAATTTGGCCCAGTATAATTATTTTTCTGTCGTATTCCTCTATCTCTATCTTTGTAGTTTTTGTCTGTTATTCCCCTGCCCAACCCACCACGTACATCCTCCTACCCCCTGACCCCAAACCCCTCCCCACCTTCAACCTATCAACCCCCAAACTATCCTCATTCCCTGTTTTGTTCTACTCTTTGTGTTGTTTTACAAAGTAATTTAATACAGTTTGTATATTTTATATCTATATACTTGTTTTTATTTATAAAGATATATTGTTTGTATGTTTATCCCATTCCTGTAATTGGCGGTTCCTCCGCTGTTGGTTAATTAATAAATAAATAAATTAAATAAATAAATAAATAAATAAACTCAGCTACAGCTGTCATTACACTGATGACTTGCATTCGTCAGTTACCAGAGAACATTGTTCCTCACAACTTTCCAATGATTGACTCCCTTGTGGTTCTGGATGTGTATACTGCTGTCCTTGTGCTGATGGCTCAGTGCCAGTCAGCCCAGGACATTGCTCCTGACTACTTGCAAGTGACTGCTGGCTCTCTGCTGGTTCTGGATGTACACACTGTTCCACTTGCATGGATGGCTTGCAGTCAGTCAGATTAAAGCATTGCTTCTGGTGAGAACTTGCGAGCGCTGGAGTACCCGCTGGTTCTGCGTGTACCTCAACGTGCACTTCAACGTGCACTTGAACATGCTGCTGACTGTGCATGAATGCCTTGCTGCTGCTTTGCTTGGTATATTGTTCTTGACAGCTGTCCAGTGACTGCTGACTCTCTAGGTGTCGTGCCTGCCATTGGCTTGGTGCCTTGCTGCTGCTTTGCTTGGTACATTGTTCTTGACAGCTGTCCAGTGACTGCTGACTTGTTGGGTGTCGTGCCTGCCCTTGGTTTGGTGCCTTGCTGCTGCTTTGCTTGGTACATTGTTCTTGACAGCTGTCCAGTGACTGCTGACTCTCTAGGTGTCGTGCCTGCCCTTGGCTTGGTGGCTTGCTGCTGCTTTGCCTAGTACATTGTTCTTGACAGCTGTCCAGTGACTGCTGACTCTCTGGGTGTCGTGTCTGCCCTTGGCTTGGTGGCTTGCTGCTGCTTTGCTTGGTACATTGTTCTTGACAGCTGTCCAGTGACTGCTGACTTGCTGGGTGTCGTGCCTGCCCTTGGCTTGGTGGCTTGCTGCTGCTTGGTCTGGCATTAGGCTGCTCTTGGTCCTTTTCTGCCTGTGGAATCACACGAAGCTCAATCTGATCTCCTGGCTGCGATGGTTGGCTAGGATTCCGTCTTGGGCACCAACTACAGCACAGATTTAGGAATGAGAATGCCTTGACTACAGCTGCACGGAAGTCGGCGTTTGTGGCACTGTAGATCAGGGAATTGATGGCGCTATTGATAAGTTCCAAGATTCCTGTACACAATCTCACAATCATCAATTTGTCCACAAGTTTTATAAATTCAACATCTTGGGAAGGTGAAGTTGTAGAATAATTTCCTACCACAATGTTCAAAATGGCTCTTGTAGTGTTCAATGAGTTGAGAATGAAGAAAACAGCAGTATTGATGATAATCATACAGAGAACTTTGCCTGCTCTCTTGGGACGGTTTGGCAACAGAGCTGATTGCCGGCGCACTTTCACTACTACATAGAAGTACAAAGCAAGAGTTGCTATTAAACAGACACTGCTTATGATGGATTTAATATAAAAAATGATGTTTGTGAAGACACTGTCTGTTAACGGTAAGAATATCAGAATCACACCAACAACAACCGTTGGCACCCAGATTCCTGCTGATATCTTTGCTGCTCGAGATTTAGAGGCTTTCACTTTGAATGTTAGAGGATTGCGCACTGCAGAGAATCTCTCAGCTGCTATGGTCACCACAAAAAGACTAGAAGCGGCTAGGCACATGAATCGGACACTTATTAATACTTTATCAAAGAAGTTGTACGTTAATGTTATATGTGTAAGCATTACTATAAAGCCAGTCAATAAGTAAAGTGAGTCAGCCACAGCCAGATTAGACAAGTAGATGTTGATGATTGTACGCATGGACTTTACTCGAAGGACTGTGAAGAGAAACACAAAGTTCAAGATGAGGCCGATTGGTGCAATAATTTCAGCACTTAACCACAGTATTTGATAACTTTTGTCTACAGTCTTGTAAAAGTTTTTGCGGTACTTTTCTACTTCAATCAATGTAGCAGAGCTGTTTTGGTAGCTGGCACCCATGGTTCATACAGTACAGTGTGGCATTGATGTGCAATGTTTTAATCAGAAGCAGCAAATAATGTTCTGTTGTATTTCAAGATCACTCCAGATTTATATCAACAGAAAAAGAAAGACTTTCAGCAATCTGTAGTTGAAACAGAAAGTTCCTTCATATTTTCCCCCATTTTTGGACATAATTATCTTGGAAATATTTGTAATGCACGTGACACATCTCGTGAGCTGTAACCAATTATTCTGGGTTTTGTTTATACGGTAAAGGACATGAAAAGTGACAATAAAACTTGTTTCAGTTTTAATTTAATTTTTGCTCCGATTATTCAGATTTTCCGCATTGACTTTACTCAAATGACTGTGAAGACAAAGATGAAGTTTAAGAGGAGACTGATTGATGCAATGACTTCAACACTTAACCATGCTATTTGAAGACCTCTTCCTGCACTCTTGTAACAGTTCACAGGATGCTTTATAATTAAATTGCTCCTTCAATATTCAACCAAGTAGATGAATTAAAGAGCAATACTCTATACATAATCTAATACCCTAATCTTATGGGTTTTTATATTTATTAACTATTGCTTTTGAGTTTTAGTCTTTGTTTTAATTAAACTTATATTTTATCCTTTACTTCTCTTGTAATATACTAAATATTTTATTTCACACGTTGAGTTCATTGCTAATTTTAAACATCTAGGCTGTTTACCTTGATTTTTGTTCAATAAATATTTAATATATTTTATTATTTCTTGGTTTTTGTTATACTTTCAAATTTATTTTTTATCATTTGCATACCTTTTGTTTCAAACATCTTTTAAATATAATAATTTTTTTTCTATTTTTATTTGTTCTTTTGCCTAAATTTGGTTTATGTTTATATCTCAGTATGTATCATTTTAGTATTACTCTGTTTATTTGTTTAATTGTGCAGGGCCCTCACTAAAAGCAGTTGCCAATAACTGATGAGGCATACCCTGTTGAAATAAAACAGCTAATAATAATAATAATAATAATACCCTATACACACTCCAGAGTTTACACATCCCTCTAGATATCTGAAAAGAATCTCTGAGATTCCAGGGCACACACATGACCAACACAAAGTGGGGGGTGTCCTCTGCCTTATATATGTATATTGCTTCTTATGTGAGGAGCTGTGTTGGTATAGTCATCTTGGTAGCCATCATCCATAGTTCATCATGGGGTACCATCAATGTCCATGTACTAAATCAAATATACGTAATATCTGCCTAATTTCAAGATCACTTCCTTTAATAAGGGAATAAATGTGTGTTCGAGAGGTTTTAATCACTCTGTTTAATACCGCTTGGAGTCTGGGTGCTGATAATTACCCTCGCCTTCGGCTCGGGTAATTATCAGCACCCAGACTCCAAGCGGTATTAAACAGAGTGATTAATACCGACCGAACACACATTTATTCCCATTCATAAATACCTTTTTTGTAAAATTCAGTCCCAAAAGCCCCGAAAATCCCGGACAATTGTCGCAAGTAAATTTTGATGTTTCGCCATTCTGTCCGTGTCAAATGACATGTTTCCGCCTCTGTTGCTCTCTACTCAATACATGCAATAAAGCGTATTTACTGTGACCAGACTATTACTGTCATTGGCAACCTCGTTCCCAAGGTGTCGAGCTGTACGCGCCCAACACTACCCGCTCTTATTTTCGTAGACGAGGTACGGTTCAAGGTTGGAAATAAAGTGAGCCCTGGGGACGGGATGCTGTTTCCAGCTATGTTTAAACTCTTTTAGCCATGTCTTTATCGTCCGTTTAATACCGGCCACGTGACAGGCTCTCGACCAATAGGAATGCCTAAACTGTCCCAGGTATTTATGAATATACGATACTAACGGAGATTATCCCTGCATAAACTAAAACTTGTTCATTTCATTTTTCTTCTGTATTTTGATATCAATGAAATGAAACCTTTCTCTATTGTTTTGACAATGCTATAAATAAAAGCATACTACAGAGTTTCACAATTGAAAGTTCATTTGAGATTTCTTTGAGGGTTTGATTTTGGTTTTGTGTAGAAAGAGTTTACATTCAAAGTATGAAGATGTTTCCTTCTCTGTGTATTGTTTTTTATCTTTCTGTTCATAGATAGTTTTGTTCGTAACTAAAGTGCACGTGACACGCCTGTCCGGCCGTCATCAGTCTGCCTGTATTCAGATTAAAATTTAACAGGTTTTGCTTCTAGCTAATTATACTCCAAATATACAGTTCATCATTCCATTGCAGTAAAATTGTTTGTTTTTAATAAAAAAACTAGAGGTCTGTCTAATTATCAATTGATAAACACGACATGGTAGAGTGGGATGGGGGTGGAGAAAGAGAAACGTAGCTAGGATTTTTTTCAATTGGGGAAGGGGTGAGGGGAGGTGGGCATTGAGGCATCAGCATTTCACGGGGGTGGGGGACAGCTTTTTATGGTCTGTTGAATCTCTGTTTGGTTTAGGAAGAAAACAGAGATATCAAGGTTTTTTGTCGGGGGGGGGGGGGGGGGGGGGGGGGCCTAGGGAGGAACCAGGTGCTTTGCCACTGGCAGGGGTGGAGTTGTGGTAGGAGGATTGTAAGGAGAGGGTGGGTGGGGAAGGGTGTGATCTGCGAATCAATTTGTGGTGTGCTAGGTTAAGTTGTTGTAAGTTTCAAGTGATTGTGGACTATCTTGAACTCTGCTACAGCTGTCATTACACTGATGACTTGCACTCGTCAGTTACCAGAGAACATTGTTCCTCACAACTTTCCAATGATTGACTCCCTTGTGGTTCTGGATGTGTATACTGCTGTCCTTGTGATGATGGCTCAGTACCAGTCAGCCCAGGACATTGCTCCTGACTACTTACAAGTGACTGCTGGCTCTCATCAGCTAGTTCTGGATGTATACACTGTTCCACTTGCATGGATGGCTTCCAGTCATACTAGAGCATTGCTTCTGGTGAGAACTTGCGAGCGTTGAGGTACCCGCTGGTTCTGCGTGTACCTCAACGTGCACTTGAACATGCTGCTGTCTGTGCATGATCTTTGCCTTGCTGCTGCTTTGCCTGGTACATTGTTCTTGACAGCTGTCCAGTGACTGCCGACTCTCTGGGTGTCGTGCCTGCCCTTGGCTTGGTGCCTTGCTGCTGCTTTGCCTGGTACATTGTTCTTGACAGCTGTCTAGTGACTGCTGACTCTCTCGGTGTCGTGCCTGCCCTTAGCTTGGTGGCTTGCTGCTGCTTTGCCCGGTACATTGTTCTTGACAACTGTCGAGTGACTGCTGACTCTCTGGGTGTCGTGCCTGCCCTTGGCTTAGTGGCTTGCTGCTGCTTTGCCTAGTACATTGTTCTTGACAGCTGTCCAGTGACTGCTGACTCTCTGAGTGTCGTGCCTGCCCTTGGCTTGGTGGCTTGCTGCTGCTTGGTCTGGCATTAGGCTGCTCTTGGTCCTTTCCTGCCTGTGGAATCACACGAAGCTCGATCTGATCCCCTGGCTGCGATGGTTTGCTAGGATTCCGTCTTGGGCACCAACGACAGCACAGATTTAGGAATGAGAATGCCTTGACTACAGCTGCACGGAAGTCGGCGTTTGTGGCACTGTAGATCAGGGAATTGATGGTGCTATTGATAAGTTCCAAGATTTCTGTACTCAATTTCACAATTATCAATTTGTCCACAAGTTTTAGAAATTCAACAGTTTGGGAAGGCGAAGTTGTAGAATAATTGTCGGTCACAATGAATAAAATGGCACTTGCAGTGTTCAATGAGTTCAGCATGAAGAAAACAGCAGTATTGATGATAATCATACAAAGAACTTTGCCTGCTCTCTTGGGACGGTTTGGCAACAGAGCTGATTGCCGGCGCACTTTCACTACTACATAGATGTACAAAGCAAGAGTTGCTATTAAACAGACACTTCTTATGATGCATTGAATAAAATAAAAGATGTTTATGAAGACTCTGTCTGTTAACGGTAAGAATATCAGAATCACACCAACAACAACCGTTGGCACCCAGATTCCTGCTGATATCTTTGCTGCTCGAGATTTAGAGGCTTTCTCTTTGAATGTTAGAGGATTGCGCACTGCAGAGAATCTCTCAGCTGCTATGGTCACCACAAACAAACTAGAAGTGGCTAGGCACATGTATCGGACACTTACGAATACTTTTACGACAAAGAAGCCGTACGTTGAAGTTGTGGGTCTAAGCATTGTTACTATAAAGCTAGTCAATAAGTAAAGTGAGTCGGCCACAGCCAGATTGGATAAGTAGACGTTGATGATTGTACGCATGGACTTCACTCGAAGGACTTTGAAGAGAAACACAAAGTTCAAGATGTGGCCGATTGGTGCAATAATTTCTCTACTCAACTCTATTATTTGATACCTTCTGTCTACAGTCTTGACAAAGGTCTCGAAGTACTTTTCTACTTCAATCAATGTAGCAGAGCTGTTTTGGTAGCTGGCACCCATAGTTCATGTACAGTGTGTTATTGATGTGCAATGTTTTAATCAGAAGCAGCAAATAATGTTCTGTTGTATTTCAAGATAACTCCAGATTTTATATCAACAGAAAAAGAAAGACTTTCAGCAATCTGTAGTTGAAACAGAAAGTTTCTTCATATTTTCTCCCATTTTTTCCTCACATTTATCTTGGACATATTTGTAATGCACGTGACACATCTCATGAGCTGCAACCAAATTAATCTGGGTTTTGTTTATACGGTAAAGGACATGAAATCTGACAATAAAACTCGTTTCAGTTTTAATTATTTTTGCTCCAGATTATTCTGATTTTACACATAGACTTTACTCAAATGACTGTGAAGACAAAGATGAAGTTTAAGAGGAGACTGATGTACTAATTCAAATATACGTAATATCTGCCTAATTTCAAGATCACTTCATTTAATGTGAGTTTCACAATTGACATTTCATTTGAGATTTTTTTGAGGGTTCGATTTTGGTTTCGTGTAGAAAGAGTTTACATTCTGTGTATTGTTTTTTATCTTTCTGTAATTCTGTTGATAGATAGTTTTGTTCGTAACTAAAGTGCACGTGACAGGCCTGTCCGGCCGTCATCAGTCCGCCTGTATTCAGATTAAAATTTAACAGGTTTTGCTTCCAGCTAATTATACTCCAAATATACAGTTCATCATTCCATTGCAGTAAAATTGTTTGTTTTTAACCAGTTCGCGCCGGGATTATTTTAACATCGCCGAGCCGACGGGCGGGATTATTTTTAACGAAACTCGATCCGAAGCGTGTTCAGGCCGATAGTGCTGGGTAGCACACCCACGTATTTCCGGCCTTGCGCGCTGCTGACAGACATTTCCGAACTTGAACTTGGCGTGTTTATTCGTCATCCGTTTTGAATTTGGGGAAATTTTTGCGTTTATATACGTCATCCGGCGCGAACTGGTTAACTGAGGAATTTTAATAAAACAACTAGAGGTCCATGTCTCATTATCAATTTATAAACACAAGGCATGGTACGGTGGGATGGGGTGGGGGAAAGAAGCTTAGCTAGGATTTTTTCAATTGGGGGAGGGGTGAGGGGAGGTGGGCATTGAGGCATCAGCATCTCATGGGGGGTTGGCATTGAGGCATCAGCATCCCATGGGGATGGGGGGCAGCATGTTATGGTCTGTTGAATCTCTGTTTGGTTTAGGAAGAAAACAGGGATATCAAGGGTTTTTTTTGTCGGGGGGGGGGGGGGGGGGGGCCTAGGGAGAAACCAGATGCTTTACCACTGGCAGGGGAGGAGTTGTGGTGGGAGGATTGCAGGGAGAGGGTGGGTGGGGGAAGGGTGTGATCTGCGAATCAATTTCTGGTGTGCTCAGTTAAGTTATTGTAAGTTTCAAGTGATTGTGGACTAACTAGAACTCTGCTACTGCTGTCATTACACTGATGACTTGCACTCGTCAGTTACCACAGAACATTGTTCCTCACAAGTTTCCAATGATTGACTCCCTTGTGGTTCTGGATGTGTATACTGCTGTCCTTGTGATGATGGCTCAGTACCAGTCAGCCTTGGACATTGCTACTGACTACTTGCAAGTGACTGCTGGCTCTCATCAGCTGGTTCTGGATGTACATACTGTTCAACTTGCATGGATGGCTTGCAGTCAGTCAGACTAAAGCATTGCTTCTGGTGAGAACTTGGGAGCACTGAGGTACCCGCTGGTTCTGCGTGTACCTCAACGTGCACTTGAACATGCTGCTGACTGTGCATGAACGCCTTGCTGCTGCTTTGCCTGGTACATTGTTCTCGACAGCTGTCCAGTGACTGCTGACTCTCTCGGTGTCGTGCCCGCCCTTGGCTTGGTGGCTTGCTGCTGCTTGGTCTGGCATTAGGCTGCTCTTGGTCATTTTCTGCCTGTGGAATCACACGAAGCTCAATCTGATCCACTGGCTGCGATGGTTGGCTAGGATTCCGTCTTGGGCACCAACGACAGCACAGATTTAGGAATGAGAATGCCTTGACTACAGCTGCACGGGAGTCGGCGTTTGTGGCACTGTAGATCAGGGAATCGATGGCGCTATTGATAAGTTCAAAAATTTCTATACACAATTTCACAATTATCGATTTGTCCACAAATTTTATAAATTCAACAACTTGGGAAGGCGAAGTTGTAGAATAATTTGTTGCCACAATTTTCAAAATGGCACCTGCAGTGTTCAATGAGTTCAGAATGAAGAAAACAGCAGTATTGATGATAATCATACAAAGAACTTTGCCTGCTCTCTTGGGACGGTTTGGCAACAGAGCTGATTGCCGGCGCACTTTCACTACGACATAGATGTACAAAGCAAGAGTTGCTATTAAACAGACACTGCTTATGATGGATTGAATAAAATAAAAGATGTCTGTAAAGACAGTACTGTCTGTTAACGGTAAGAATATCGGAATCATACCAACAACCACCGTTGGCACCCAGAGTCCTGCTGATATCTTTGCTGCTCGAGATTTAGAGGCCTTCTCTTTGAATGTTAGAGGATTGCGCACTGCAGAGAATCTCTCAGCTGCTATGGTCGCCACAAAAAGACTAGAAGCGGCTAGGCACATGAATCGGACACTTAGGAAAACTTTTCTGACAGAGGGGCTGTACTTTAATTCAAGCATTGTTACTATAAAGGCAGTCAATAAGTAAAGTGAGTCAGCCACAGCCAGATTGGATAAGTAGACGTTGATGATTGTACGCATGGACTTCACTCGAAGGACTGTGAAGAGAAACACGAAGTTCAAGATGAGGCCGATTGGTGCAATAATTTCAGTACTCGACCACATTATTTGACGACTTCTGTCTAGAGTCTTGTCATAGTTCTTGAGGTACTTTTCTACTTCAATTGATGTAGCAGAGCTGTTTTGGTATCTGGCACCCATAGTTCATACAGTACAGTGTAGCATATTGATGTGCAATGTTTTAATTAGAAGCAATATGATGTCTCGTTGTATTTCAAGATAACTCCAGATTTATAGCAACAGAAAAAGAAAGACTTCCAGCAATCTGTAGTTGAAACAGAAAGTTTATTCATATTTTCTTCATTTTTTTCCACATTTATTTTGGACATATTTGTAATGCACGTGACACATCACATGAGCTGTAACCAAACTAATCTGGGTTTTGTTTATGAGGTAAAGGACATAAAAACTGACAATAAAACTTCTTTCAGTTTTAAATCTATTTTTGCTCCAGATTATTCTGATTTTACCCATAGACTTTACTCAAATGACTGTGAAGACAAAGATGAAGTTTAAGAGGAGACTGATTGATGCAATGACTTCAACACTTAGCCGTGCTATTTGAAGACCTCTTCCTGCACTCTTGTAACAGTTGGCAAGATGCTTTATAATTAAATTGCTCCTTCAATATTTAACCAAGTAGAATACTCTACTAGAGCAATACTCTATATACACTCTAGAGTTACCTTACACAAGAGCGGTGGGGTGGGGGGGGGGGGGGGGGGGGGGTGTTTCCTCTGCCTTATATATGTATATTGCTTCTTATGTGAGGAGCTGTGTTGGTATAGCCATCTTGGTAGCCATCTTCGTAGCTCATCATGGTGTACCATCAATTTCCATGTACTAAATCAAATATACGTAATATCTGCCTAATTTCAAGATCACTTCATTTAATATATGGTACTGTCTACAGGCATGCGGGAATGGGGAGGTGCAGTGGGTGCTGCCACCCCTCCGGGATTTTGGGGTGGGGGTGCTGCAATGTACCAAAGCACCCCCTACTTTTGAGACCTACTATACGCACATCTTATCATAAGTACTTGAATACTTACGTGATAACAAATAAAGATTCTTAAAAATGGAAAACTATAATTATAAAATAGGCCTACAAACAAGTCAAACATGGTACTATAAAACTTCAAAGTTTTCTACCCCCGTGATGACGTTCTCGACAGCGCCATTCAAATCCACCCCCACACCATACAAATCCACCCCACACCATACATCGTGCACTGTGGCCAAAATGCATGAACAACGTTGTCCGTAGCTAGCTAGCTAGCCCACATGCAGTACATGTACAATTATTTGGCCATGGCCATAATCACTGATCTGTGGCCATAATACGTACATGTCCTTTTGTGTATGTACATTATACTATTCAAAGATTACCAGCGATTATGCTCGCTCGTGTGTTGGCCATGCGTATATTATACAAGCCGGGAAGCCGTGAACAGCGTCTTGTACACATGTACGTCGTGTATCGTGTATCTTCACGAGCTAGATAACATTGGATGGAGTCAGACTATCGGAGTTTGAGAGATACCAGAACTAGTTGAACGAGTTAAATTTTCCCTCGCATTCTCACCACGTTTATTAGATAGTCGTAACTTTTGTTTATGAAGTGTTTTAGCATTTTCTTCCAGTGGCGGATCTAGGGAGAGGTGGGGGCGTTAAATTTAAAGGGTTTAAACTTCTGGACTTATTCCATGTCTCTCGAGTCAACTCGTACAGTCGTTTTCCTAGTTCCGGATATTTCCTAGTTCTGGATACTTGTAGCTCCTAGTTCCGGATAGCTTAAAATAAATACCTACCTCTTTTGTTTGAATTGGTCTCCAAAAGCATTTTTCTAACGAGGTGTGTTTTGAAAAGTAAAATTTAAACTTTTTGATGTGCAAATATCGTTCAGAGAAAATTTATAGAAAAGGAATGTTAGCCAGATTTCCGACTTGCACTGTGACCTTTATGGACGGCTTGTAAAAAAATCACGGGAGCCGCGAATTTACGAGAAAGAAAATCGGGGCTGTACGTCACTCACAACGTGTGATTTTAAATAATTGTCCATACTCTACAGTCATATAAAAAAAATGACTATCAAATCAAACTAACTTTAAGAGTCTCCAGTATTTAAATATTCCAAAAAGACAGAACGTATATTTTTGCCTAGTTTCGAATAGCGTGTGTAAAGTACGCACCCTACACACGCATATATAACAAAATCATTTGGAATCTCTAGGTCTCACTGTACCACATAAAGGTCACCAACACATGAAATACACTCATTACTCAACAGTTGTTCAAAATTGTTCGAAAGTGTTCAAAAAAACAAAATTTTGAAATATCTTTTACAATTTACAAATGCAGTAAAAGTGTCAATTAAACATCCAGATTGCACCACAGAGCATCTAGAAACTCAAAGCTCCCGGGGCCCTTAAGCGGGTCCCGAACCCATGCCGTAATGGCTTCGTGCTACGCGCTCGCACAAAATGTCTTTAAAAGAACTCTGCACCCCCTGGAAAAAATGTGTTCCAGCGGGCCTGCTAATAACAGAGATTTTCCCCTGCATATACTAAAACTTGTTCATTTCATTTGTCTTCTGTATTTTGATATCAATGAAATGAAACTTTTCTCTATTGTTTTTACAATGCTATAAATAAAAGCATACTACAGAGTTTTACAATTGACATTTCATTTGAGATTTCTTTGAGGGTTCGATTTTGGTTTCGTGTAGAAAGAGTTTGCATTCGAAGTATGAAGATGTTTCCTTCTCTGTGTATTGTTTTTTATCTTTCTGTTGATAGATAGTTTTGTTCGTAACTAAAGTGCATGTAACACGCCTGTCCAGCCGTCATCAGTCCGCCTGTATTAAAATTAAAATTTAACAGGTTTAGCTTCTAGCTGATTATAGTCCAAATATGCAGTTCATCATTGCATTGCAGTAAAATTGTTTGTTTTTAATAAAAAAAACTAGAGGTCTGTCTAATTATCAATTTATAAACACAAGGCATGGTACGGTGGGATGGGGTGGAGGGAAAGAACAGCGTAGCTAGGATTTTTTTCAATTGGGGAAGGGGTGAGGGGAGGTGGGCATTGAGGCATCAGCATCTCATGGGGGGTTGGCATTGAGGCATTAGCATCTCATGGGGATGGGGGGATGCTTTTTATGGTCTGTTGAATCTCTGTTTGGTTTAGGAAGAAAACAGGGATATCTAGTGTTTTTTTGTCGGGGAGGGGGGGGGGGGGGGGACCTGGGGAGGAACCAGGTGCTTTACCACTGGCAGGGGAGTGGTTGTGGTAGGAGGATTGTAGGGAGAGGGTGGGTGGGGGGAGGGTGTGATCTGCGAATCAATTTTGTGTGTACTTAGTTATTGTAAGTTTCAAGTTATCGTGGACTAACTAGAACTCTGCTACAGCTGTCATTACACTGATGACTTGCACTCGTCAGTTACCAGAGAACATTGTTCCTCACAACTTTCCAATGATTGACTCCCTTGTGGTTCTGGATGTGTATACTGCTGTTCTTGTGATGATGGCTCAGTGCCAGTCAGCCCAGGACATTGCTCCTGAGTACTTGCAAGTGACTGCTGGCTCTCTGCTGGTTCTGGATGTACACACTGTTCCACTTGCATGGATGGCTTGCAGTCAGTCAGACTAGAGCATTGTTTCTGGTGAGAACTTGCAAGCACTGAGGTACCCGCTGGTTCTGCATCTACCTCAACGTGCACTTCAATGTGCACTTGAACATGCTGCTGATTGTGCATGAATGCCTTGCTGCTGCTTTGCCTGGTACATTGTTCTTGACAGCTGTCCAGTGACTGCTGACTCTCTGGGTGTTGTGCCTGCCCTTGGCTTGGTGGCTTGTTGCTGCTTTTCCTGGTACATTGTTCTTGGCAGCTGTCCGGTGACTGTTGACTCTCTGGGTGTTGTGCCTGCCCTTTGCTTGGTGGCTTGTTGCTGCTTTTCCTGGTACATTGTTCTTGGCAGCTGTCCGGTGACTGTTGACTCTCTGGGTGTCGTGCCTGCCCTTGGCTTGGTGGCTTGCTGCTGCTTTGCCTGGTACATTGTTCTTGACAGCTGTCCAGTGACTGCTGACTTGCTGGGTATCGTGCCTGCCCTTGGCTTGGTGGCTTGCTGCTGCTTTGCCTGGCATTACGCTGCTCTTGGTTATTTTCTTCCTGTGGAATCACACGAAGCTCAATCTGATCTCCTGGCTGCGATGGTTGGCTAGGATTCCGTCTTGGGCACCAAGGACAGCACAGATTTAGGAATAAGAATGCCTTGACAACAGCTTCACGGAAGTCAGCGTTTGTGGCACTGTAGATCAGGGAATCAATGGAGCTATTGATAAGTTCCAAGATTACTGTACACAATTTCACAATCAGCAATTTGTCCGCAAGTTTTAGAAATTCAACAGCTTGGGAAGGCGAAGTTGTAGAATAGTTTCTTGCCACAATGTTCAGAATAGCATCTGCAGTTTTGAATGAGTTCAGAATGAAGAAAACAGCAGTATTGATGATAATCATACAGAGAACTTTGCCTGCTCTCTTGGGACGGTTTGGCAACAGAGCTGATTTCCGGCGCAAAGCAAGAGATGCTATTAAACAGACACTGCTTATGATGGATTGAATAAAATAAAAGATGTCTATGAAGACACTGTCTGTTAACGGTGAGAATATCAGAATCACACCAACAACCACCGTTGGCACCCAAATTCCTGCTGATATCTTTGCTGCTCGAGATTTAGAGGCTTTCTCTTTGAATGTTAGAGGATTGCGCACTGCAGAGAATCTCTCAGCTGCTATGGTCGCCACAAAAAGACTAGAAGCAGCCAGGCACATGTGTGGGACACTTTGGAATACCTTTTCAAAGAAGCCGTACTTTAAAGTTATTGGTGTAAGCTTTGTTAATATAAAGGCAGTCAATAAGTAAAGTGAGTCAGCCACAGCCAGATTGGATAGGTAAATGTTGATGATTGTACGCATGGACTTCACTCGAAGGACTGTGAAGAGAAACACAAAGTTCAAGATGAGGCCGATTGGTGCAATAATTTCAGCACTTAACCACAGTATTTGATAACTTTTGTCTACAGTCTTGTAAAAGTTCTCGCGGTACTTTTCTACTTCAATTAATGTAGCAGAGCTGTTTTGGTAGCTGGCACCCATAGTTCATGTACAGTGTGTCATTGATGTGCATTGTTTTAATCAGAAGCAGCAAATAATGTTCTGTTGTATTTCAAGATAACTCAGATTTATATCAACAGAAAAAGAAAGACTTTCAGCAATCTGTAGTTGAAACAGAAAGTTCCTTCATAATTTCTCCCATTTTTTGACATAATTGTCTTGGAAATATTTGTAATGCACGTGACACATCTCATCAGCTGTAACCCAATTAAACTGGGTTTTGTTTATACGGTAAAGGACATGAAAAGTGACAATAAAACTTGTTTCAGTTTTAATTTTATTTTTGCTCCAGATTATTCAGATTTTCCGCATAGACTTTACTCAAATGACTGTGAAGACAAAGATGAAGTTTAAGAGGAGACTGATTGATGCAATAACTTTAGCACTTAACCGTGCTATTTGAAGACCTCTTCCTGCACTCTTGTAATAGTTCACAGGATGCTTTAAAATTAAATTGCTCCTTCAATATCCAACCAAGTAAAATACTGTATACATAATCTAATACCATATACACTCTAGAGTTACCTTACACATCCCTCTAGATATCTTAAATTAAATTCCTGAGATTCCTGGGAACACACAACAAAAAACAAGGGCGGTGGGGGGGGGGGGGGGGGGTTTCTTTGCCTTATGATTGCTTCTTATGTGAGGAGCTGTGTTGGTATAGCCATCTTGGTAGCCATCATCCATAGTTCATCATGGTGTACCATCAATTTCCATGTACTAAATCAAATATACGTAATATCTGTCTAATTTCAAGATCACTTCATTTAATATACGGTACTGTCGATCTACAGGCACGCGGGAACGGGGGTGCAGGGGTTGCTGCCACCCCATCGGGATTTTGGGGTGGGGGTGCTGCAATGTACTAAAGCACCCCCTACCTTTTGAGACCTGTATACGCACATCTTATCATAAGTACTTGAATACTTACGTGATAACAAATAAAGATCCTTAAAAATGGAAAACTATAATTATAAAATAGGCCTACAAACAAATCAAACATGGTACTATAAAACTTCAAAGTTTTCTACCCCCGTGATGACGTTCTCGACAGCGCCATTCAAATCCACCATACATCGTGCACTGTGACCAAAATGCATGAACAACGTCGTCCGTAGCTAGCTAGCTAGCCCACATGCAGTACATGTACAATTATTTGGCCATGGCCATAATCACTGATCTGTGGTCATAATACATGTCCTTTTGTGTATGTACCATACTATTCAAAGATTACCAGCGATTATGCTCGCTCGTGTGTTGGCCATGCGTATACATGTATTATACAAGCCGGGAACAGCGTCTTGTACACATGTACGTTGTGTATTTTCACGGGCTAGATAACATTGGATGGAGTCAGACTATCGGAGTTTCAAAGATACCAGAACTAGTTGAACAAGTTAAGTTTTTTCTCGCATTCTCACCACGTTTATTAGATATAATCGTAACTTTTGTTTATGATGTGTTTTAGCATTTTCTTCCAGTGGCGGATCTAGGGAGAGGTGGGGGCGTTAAACTTAAAGGGTTTAAACTTCTGGACTTATTCCATGTCTCTTGAGTCAACTCGTACCGGTACAGTCGTTTTCCTAGTTCCGGATATTTCCTAGTTCTGGATACTTGTAGCTCCTAGTTCCGGATAGCTTAAGATAAAAACCTACCTCTTTTGTTTGAATTGGTCTCCAAAAGCATTTTTCTAATGAGGTGTGTTTTGAAAAGTAAAATTTAAACTTTTTGATGTGCAAATATCGTTCAGAAAAATTTATAGAAAAGGAATGTTAGCCAGATTTCCGACTCGCACTGTGACCTTTTTTGGACGGCTTCTAAAAAAAATCACGGGAGCCGCGAATTTACGAGAAAGAAAATCGGGCGGTACGTCACTCACAACGTGTAATTTTAAATAGTTTTCCATACTCTACAGTCATATAAACTCTTGTATCTAATGACTATCAAATCAAACTAACTTTGAGAGTCTCCAGTATTTGAAAATTCCCCAAAGACCGAACGTATATATTTTCGCCTATAGTTTAGGATAGCGCGTGTAAAGTACGCACCCTACTACACGCGCATATAACAAAATCATTTGGAATCTCAAGGTCTCACTGGACCACACAATAAAGGTCACCAACACATGAAATACACTCATTACTCAACAGTTGTTCAAAATTGTTCGAAAGTGTTCAAAAAAACTAAATTTTGAAATATCTTTTTCAATTTACAAATGCAGTCAAAGTGTCAATTAAATGCTCAGATTGCACCACAGAGCATCTAGAAACTCAAAGCTCCCGGGGCCCTTAAGCGGGTCCCGAACCCACGCCGTAATGGCTTCGTGCTATGCGCTCGCACAAAATGTCTTCTTTTTTTTTTTTGGGGGGGGGGGGGGGGGGGGGGGGGGACGGACGACGGGACCTGGGACCTGGGACCTGGGGGGGGGGGGGGGGGGGGGGACCTGGGACCTGGGACCTGGGGGGACCTGGGGGGACCTGGGGAGGAACCAGGTGCTATGTATACCGCTATACCACTGGCAGGTGAGGAGGAGTTGTGGTAGGAGGTTTGTGTGGAGAGGGTGGGTGGGGGAAGGGTGTGATCTGCCAATCAATTTTGTGTGTACTTAGTTAAACTACTGTAAGTTTCAAGTGATTGTTTTCTCTGTGGTCCTTTAGCATTTCTATTCAATCGGTCTGCCCTGGAGGGTTGCTTTCCCTCTTGTTGGAAAGCTGCTAATATTGTTGCCATCCACAAGTCTGGTAAACAAATTAATGTTGCTAATTACAGGCCCATTTCCTTGCTTCCTCAGGTATCAAAGGTTTTTGAAAAGATCTTGTGTGAGCAAATCATGTGTCACGTCCAACCAGCCATCTCTGAGCAGCAGCATGGTTTCATCTCCGGTAGAGATTGCTCCACTAACCTTACATCATTGCTGCAAGAGGCGTACCATGCTGTTGAACAGAGGGGGCAATTGGATGTTATCTACACTGATTTCTCAAAGGCCTTTGATCGTGTCAATCATAATTTTCTCTTGCATAAGCTTTCATCCTACAATTTTCATCCCAATGTTCTTCTTTTGTTACGTAGTTATCTTACTGGTAGAAAACATAGAGTTATTGTTGATGGTCATTGTTCCAACTGGAGTACAGTGCCCTCTGGTGTTCCCCAAGGCTCAATTTTAGGACCTATCCTGTTCTCATTATTCGTTAATGATATCCCTCAGTGCTTAACAAATAAATGTTCACTATTTGCCGATGACCTGAAAGTTTTTCGTAAGATTAGTGGACCTGCTGATACATTTTCTTTACAGGAGGACTTGGACAGAATCATGTCTTGGTCTTCTACTTGGCAGCTATCTCTCAATTTCAATAAATGTAGTGTTCTTTCCCTGTCACTTAAGAAGAAACCCATCAGCGTCACTATACTCTAGGAGATAACGTGCTTAAAAGAGTCAGTGTACAGAAGGATCTTGGAATTTTTATTGACAGCAAGCTGACCTTTGTTCCCCATGTTAATTCATTAATTAAAAAGGTTAATCGTATGTGTGGTTTAGTTTGGCGTAACTTCCGCTCACTGAAGAATGAACATGTATTGCGTACTATGTATTGTTCACTTATTAAGCCCCATCTAGAGTATTGTACAGTAGTTTTTAATTATATCTCTGCACACTAGGCTCATAGGATTGAAAGAGTCCAACATCGTTTCCTGAATTTCATGTACAAGAATCTTAACAATTTTACCGGTACGAATAATATAGATTACCTTGAGTTATGTGATCTCTACAGACTTCCTACTCTAAAGCACAGAAGAGATGTCAATGATTGTTTGTTTTTGTATAAACATTTTCATAATTGTTTTCACATTACAGATGCCAACCCTTACAGTTTACTCACTCCATCATGACGTACACAGCATACACCGGAACACATCCTCCATGTCCCATGGAGTCGCATTGAGGTGACGAAGCGTGGTTTGGTCTCAAGGATTTCCTCCACCTATAATGGGCTCCATGGGAAATGTGATGTGTTTGGTGCACCTTCCCTTAAGTCATTCCATATACAAGTATCCTGTGCCCTTTCAAGCATGTCTGTTTAGTATATGTTTAGCTTTTTTCTGTTGCATTTCACCTCTTGCCAATAACTTTCTCATAATTGATAATTTCATTCCAAGTTTGTCAGCCCCACACCCCCGACGGGTTTGTATAATTATCAATTGATTAAGTTACATGTATTTAATTTGGCCCAGTATAATTATTTTTCTGTCGTATTCCTCTATCTCTATCTTTGTATATTTTGCCTACCACTACCCAAGTTTTTGTCTGTTATTCCCCTGCCCAACCCACCACGTACATCCCCTGACCCCAAACCCCTCCCCACCTTCAACCTATCAACCCCCAAACTATCCTCATCCCCCGTTTTGTCCTACTCTTTGTGTTGTTTTACAAAGTAATTTACTACAGTTTGTATATTTTATATCTATGTACTTGTTTTTATATATAAAGATATATTGTTTGTATGTTTATCCCATTCCTGTAATTGGCGGTTCCTCCGCTGTTGGAAGTGGTAAATAAATAAATAAATAAATAAATAAATAAATAAATAAATAAATAAATAAATAAATAAATAAACTCAGCTACAGCTGTCATTACACTGATGACTTGCACTTGTCAGTTACCAGAGAACATTGTTCCTCACAACTTTCCAATGATTGACTCCCTTGTGGTTCTGGATGTGTATACTGCTGTCCTTGTGCTGATGGCTCAGTGCCAGTCAGCCCAGGACATTGCTCCTGACTACTTGCAAGTGACTGCTGGCTCTCTGCTGGTTCTGGATGTACACACTGTTCCACTTGCATGGATGGCTTGCAGTCAGTCAGACTAAAGCATTGCTTCTGGTGAGAACTTGCGAGCGCTGGAGTACCCGCTGGTTCTGCGTGTACCTCAACGTGCACTTCAACGTGCACTTGAACATGCTGCTGACTGTGCATGAATGCCTTGCTGCTTTGCTTGGTATATTGTTCTTGACAGCTGTCCAGTGACTGCTGACTCTCTAGGTGTCGTGCCTGCCATTGGCTTGGTGCCTTGCTGCTGCTTTGCTTGGTACATTGTTCTTGACAGCTGTCCAGTGACTGCTGACTTGTTGGGTGTCGTGCCTGCCCTTGGTTTGGTGGCTTGCTGCTGCTTTGCCTAGTACATTGTTCTTGACAGCTGTCCAGTGACTGCTGACTCTCTGGGTGTCGTGTCTGCCCTTGGCTTGGTGGCTTGCTGCTGCTTTGCCTAGTACATTGTTCTTGACAGCTGTCCAGTGACTGCTGACTCTCTGGGTGTCGTGTCTGCCCTTGGCTTGGTGGCTTGCTGCTGCTTTGCCTGGTACATTGTTCTTGACAGCTGTCCAGTGACTGCTGACTCTCTGGGTGTCGTGTCTGCCCTTGGCTTGGTGGCTTGCTGCTGCTTTGCTTGGTACATTGTTCTTGACAGCTGTCCAGTGACTGCTGACTTGCTGGGTGTCGTGCCTGCCCTTGGCTTGGTGGCTTGCTGCTGCTTGGTCTGGCATTAGGCTGCTCTTGGTCCTTTCCTGCCTGTGGAATCACACGAAGCTCAATCTGATCTCCTGGCTGCGATGGTTGGCTAGGATTCCGTCTTGGGCACCAACTACAGCACAGATTTAGGAATGAGAATGCCTTGACTACAGCTGCACGGAAGTCGGCGTTTGTGGCACTGTAGATCAGGGAATTGATGGCGCTATTGATAAGTTCCAAGATTCCTGTACACAATCTCACAATCATCAATTTGTCCACAAGTTTTATAAATTCAACATCTTGGGAAGGTGAAGTTGTAGAATAATTTCCTACCACAATGTTCAAAATGGCTCTTGTAGTGTTCAATGAGTTGAGAATGAAGAAAACAGCAGTATTGATGATAATCATACAGAGAACTTTGCCTGCTCTCTTGGGACGGTTTGGCAACAGAGCTGATTGCCGGCGCACTTTCACTACTACATAGAAGTACAAAGCAAGAGTTGCTATTAAACAGACACTGCTTATGATGGATTTAATATAAAAAATGATGTTTGTGAAGACACTGTCTGTTAACGGTAAGAATATCAGAATCACACCAACAACAACCGTTGGCACCCAGATTCCTGCTGATATTTTTGCTGCTCGAGATTTAGAGGCTTTCTCTTTGAATGTTAGAGGATTGCGCACTGCAGAGAATCTCTCAGCTGCTATGGTCGCCACAAACAAACTAGAAGCGGCTAGGCACATGAATCGGACACTTAGGAATACTTTTCTGACAGAGGGGCTGTACTTTAACGTTATGGATTCAGGCATTGCTGCTATAAAGACAGTCAATAAGTAAAGTGAGTCAGCCACAGCCAGATTGGATAAGTAGACGTTGATGATTGTACGCATGGACTTCACTCGAAGGACTGTGAAGAGAAACACAAAGTTCAAGATGAGGCCGATTGGTGCAATAATTTCAGCACTTAAAGACAGTATTTGATAACTTCTGTCTCGAGTCTTGACATAGTTCTTGATGTACTTTTCTACTTCAATCAATGTAGCAGAGCTGTTTTGGTAGCCGACACCCATAGTTCATACAGTGTAGCATTGATGTGCAATGTTAATCAGAAGCAGCAAATAATGTTCTGTTGTATTTCAAGATAACTCCAGATTTATATCAACAGAAAAAGAAAGACTTCCAGCAATCTGTAGTTGAAACAGAAAGTTCCTTCATATTTTCTCCCATTTTTGGACATAATTATCTTGGAAATATTTGTAATGCACGTGACACATCTCTTGAGCTGTAACCAAATTATTCTGGGTTTTGTTTATACGGTAAAGGACATGAAAAGTGACAATAAAACTTGTTTCAGTTTTAATTCTATTTGCTCCAGATTATTCTGATTTTCCGCATAGACTTTACTCAAATGACTGTGAAGACAAAGATGAAGTTTAAGAGGAGACTGATTGATGCAATGACTTCAACACTTAACCGTGCTATTTGATGCTCTTCCTGCACTCTTGTAATAGTTCACAGGATGCTTTATAATTAAATTGCTCCTTCAATATTCAACCAAGTAGATGATTGGAAAGCAATACTCTATACATAATCTAATACCCTATATGTGACCTGCTCCCCAAAAACCAGACATAAGTGTTTTTGTTGAAAAGTGAGATATTGTTATTTCCATTTTTTTATTCCCATAGAATCGGGTGTAAAGGGCAGTCTTAAAATCATCATAAAATTTGAAGTATGTATGGTATTAAGGTGGTTTGGTACCAAATGAAAGCTGAAGATGTGTACTAAATGGAAATAACAATATCTCACTTTAACAAAAAACACACTTATGTCTGGTTTCGTAGGAGTGGGTCACATATACACTCTAGAGATTTCCTCAAACACCTCCCTAGATATCTATAAAAAATTCCTGAGAATCCGGGAACACAGGACCAACACAATCAAATATCCAGGTAATATCTATCTAATTTCAAGATCATTTCATTTATTATACAAACAGAGATTTTCCCTGCATAAACTAAAACTTGTTCATTACATTTTTCTTCTGTATTTTAATATCAATGAAATGAAACTTTTCTCTCTTGTTTTGACAATGCTATAAATAAAAGCATACTACACAGTTTCACATTTGACGTGCTGTAGGTATTTGAGATTTGTATGAGGGTTTGATTTTTGTTTTGTGTACAAAGTTTACATTCGAAATATTATAAAGATGTTTCCTTCTCTATGTATTGTTTTTCTTTCTTTCTGTCGACAGATAGTTTTGTTCGTAACTAAAATGCATTAAATTACACTGAATATACATGGGTGGGGTCTGGGTAGGGCATGGGTGAGGGTAGGGCAGGGGTGAGCGTAGGGTGGGGTTGGACATGCAGTGGGGTAGGAGGTACGGTGGGGGTGGGATTTAAGTATGAGGTTGGGCTAGCTAGGGTAGGGTGTGGAAGTGTGATAGGATTGGGTGGCAGGAGTGTGATCCCTAACCCTACCTTTAGCCTCACCTCTCCTGCCTTTGGCAGCTAGTCATGACGGCTTTCTAGTTTCTGTAAGTATCAACAAAAACTACTGGGGGAGTCGGGTTGGTGAAGCGGTTCTTTCTTGCCTTCCATCGCTGTGACTCGGGTTGGAATCCCGTCTGGGCCAATATGCAGATTAGGTTTTTAGTCCCTGCCTGACTCCATGCCGGTTTAATCAAAATAGGCTATTCCTCTTGGGTTTTTCTCCGACCTCTGAAACTGTACCTTCTCATTGTCTTATTTCTACAGGTTTCTTCAGGCTTACGAGTCGCAGTGCAGGGTGCTTTTAAGGGATCATAATGGTTTAATTACCAGAAATAATAATAATTAATAATAATTAAAAAAAAACACCAACACTTAAGGAGACAATCCCATAGGGATGTACACAAACTTAGAACAGTCTTAACTTGTTTACCCTAATCCTTTTCTCTAAGATCTTCAAGATTCATGCTATTTAGACCCCAATCTGTCGTTCTAGAGCAAAAATAACTCCCAAATATTGTTTTTTAAGGTAGCTATACACTTAGGGAGACACTGAAATGTCTCCCTAAGTGTCACTGTCTCCTTATTACCTAAAATCATATGCTAATTTGTCTCCCTTAAGTGCTCATTTAGGGAAATAATACTAATACTAATACTAATAATAATACTCCTGAAAGCCCACCAAAAGTCCTACCTTTATCTTGAATTTGTCCTTGAAAACCCGGCCCCAACCCATCCAAATCTAACTGTGTTTTGTTAGAATCTGTTGGAGTAGGAACTGCATTGGTAAATTAGTTATGCCTTACACAGGGTCAGGCATACCACTATAATTGTCCAATAGTTTACCATGGTTCTTAATAAATCTAAGTTACTCCTGTTTTTTGTTTTGTTTTTGTTTTGTTTTTTATTCTGCTGTTTACCTTATTTTCCCTCTTATGCCTGTCGCTGGCATTTTTGCCTTTTTTTGCATGCAAATTAATTGCACCACCACCATCATGTTGCAATACTTACCAAAGATGATTATTAGGGTGATCTAGCACTTCAGAATGGTTGTAGTTGTACGATACACTTACAAATGCTGGTAGATTTGAGATTCAGCACAGTACATTACTAACAAACTTCAGTTGAAGCAATTAGTGTATGCATTGTGAACGTTTCAATTTCAGCAGAATCTGCATTAAAGAGTATGCTTTGGTGGTCATTTAAAAAACAAATGGGTGTATTTAGGGATTAGTACTTTGATGCAAATGTGGTGTTTCTGATCTGTTTAAAGTTTTAAGTTCATAGATGCAAAAAAGAAAACATGTTAATAACTGTTCTTGTAGTCTAGTTCCCTGATTCTACCTCAAATGGAACAAATAAATGAGTAGATGTGGAATTAACAGGTTAGAGAACCAGACCAGTTGGGTGGTACCCATTGTGTAACAAAATTGCAAACAAAATGTGGACTAACTGAATTTGATAAAGTGGGAGTATTTAAAAAAGGTTGTTTTTTTCAATGATGGTCGGCCAACCAGCGTTGAAAATTGAGACAAAAACTCAATTTTCGTGGAATTGACAGCACACCAGGTGCCAGGATTTCCCTGGATACTCGAGACAGTTATTCACTGATTTTGGTTTTTGATTAAATGTTGTATATTACCTTTAAATGCAATTAGAATAAATCTTGACTCTGAGGAAAGCCGCGGGTTAAACTCAATTGCTTATTGTTGACAGCAATTGCTTAGATAATCTGCCACTTGACAGTTGCTTTACTCGATTGCAGGCATTTTTTACCTAACAAAAGTACCTTAAATACAATTTCGCTGATAGTGCTCTGTCATTTCTTGTTTGTTTGTTCGTTTGTTTGCTGACCCTCTTAATTGCATTTTTGTTAACAATTTTACAGCAGGAATCGGACACTAAAATTGAAGTAAGGTGGCGTTGATATTAAATCCAAAACTCTCCTTTTCTTTCTACGGAGGGGGCTGTGTGCATGCCTGCATCCCACAACGCGGAAGTTTTAAAACATCAAGTTCTTTACTTTTGTTTACAATTTAATAAATGTTTTAAGACTCGTTACACGTTACATGCTTAACTTGTCTTCTTCTTTTTTTAAGATACAACCGATGCCGTAAGCTTGTCCAACAATTGCAAGAGCGGAATGTTCTATTGTGCCAAAGGGGGTTGCATATCTCTCTCCTTTCTTTGCGACTTTATTCACCAGTGTTCAGATGGTTCAGATGAGGAGCATTGTGGTCAGTATTCAACTAAGTGTAGACCAAAGTTAATAAAGCATTCCACATTTTTAAAAAGGAAAAATAGGCCTAGAACGTTTATGCGTACAAACATTTCACACGTACTGTGGACAATTGACGTCCACATGATGCAGGAAGATGTTGATGATTGTGAACTTAAACACTTACACAGTCCGTTTCGCCCCTCTCTGAAAAAATTATTGAGGTTATCTGTAGCAACATGAAGGGGAACACCTGTGTTGGCCCATATTATCAAATTTGGGGTTCAACTAATTTTCTGGAAGCAAAGAAAATGAGTATTTAGCTGTTTTTGTAACTACATGAAGCCAAGGGAATGTTAACAGTACTAATGAAAGGTAAGATTGCCTGTACAGACAGTTTCTACAAAGTACCTAAAAATTTGAGATCGTGAAGCATTAATTTGGTGAAAGTTTTCAGAGTAGAAACGTATTTGTCTTTTGTAAATTCGCAAGGCACCGGATTTTATAGGTGTCCAAATTTCATGTGACACTGAGAAAGTGTTTAAGACCAGCCAGCCATATATTTATTAGCCGTTTAAAACCGGCCATTTGACGGGCTTCGACCAATGGGAATGGGTCAATTGTCTTGGGTATTTACATATTTTTCCTTGTTATGTCCTATTTAATCCATTTCACAGAATATCCACCCTGCCAGCCATCCGAGTTCATGTGCAGTAACGGTCAGTGTATTGAGAGAGAGAAGCAGTGTAACCTACATGTGGACTGTCTGGATAGATCAGATGAGATCAACTGTGGTAAGATACAACTCAATTTACAGTCTTACATTGGAGTCACAGTCAGTGTTTTGAGAGAGAGAAGCAGTGTAACCTACACGTGGACTGTCTGGATAGATCTGATGAGATCAACTGTGGTAAGATACAACTCAATTTACAGTCTTACATTGGAGTCACAGTCGGTGTATTGAGAGAGAGAGAGAGAAGCAGTGTAACCTACACGTGGACTGTCTGGATAGATCTGATGAGATCAACTGTGGTAAGATACAACTCAATTTACAGTCTTACATTGGAGTCACAGTCAGTGTTTTGAGAGAGAGGAGCAGTGTAACCTACACGTGGACTGTCTGGATAGATCAGATGAGATCAACTGTGGTAAGATACAACTCAATGTACAGTCTTACATTGGAGTCACAGTCAGTGTATTGAGAGAGAGAAGCAGTGTAACCTACATGTGGACTGTCTGGATAGATCAGATGAGATCAACTGTGGTAAGATACAACTCAATTTACAGTCTTACATTGGAGTCACAGTCAGTGTATTGAGAGAGAGAAGCAGTGTAACCTACACGTGGACTGTCTGGATAGATCTGATGAGATCAACTGTGGTAAGATACAACTCAATTTACAGTCTTACATGGAGTCACAGTCGGTGTATTGAGAGAGAGAAGCAGTGTAACCTACACGTGGACTGTCTGGATAGATCTGATGAGATCAACTGTGGTAAGATACAACTCAATTTACAGTCTTACATTGGAGTCACAGTCAGTGTATTGAGAGAGAGAAGCAGTGTAACCTACATGTGAACTGTCTGGATAGATCAGATGAGATCAACTGTGGTAAGATACAACTCAATGTACAGTCTTACATTGGAGTCACAGTCAGTGTATTGAGAGAGAGAGAAGCAGTGTAACCTACACGTGGACTGTCTGGATAGATCTGATGAGATCAACTGTGGTAAGATACAACTCAATTTACAGTCTTACATTGGAGTCACAGTCGGTGTATTGAGAGAGAGAGAGAGAGAAGCAGTGTAACCTACACGTGGACTGTCTGGATAGATCTGATGAGATCAACTGTGGTAAGATACAACTCAATTTACAGTCTTACATTGGAGTCACAGTCAGTGTATTGAGAGAGAGAAGCAGTGTAACCTACACGTGGACTGTCTGGATAGATCAGATGAGATCCTCTTGAGCTAAACTAGGATGTTGGTTGGTGCAGAAATGGCTTCTCCAGCCGCGAGGTGCAAGTAAAATAGAACAGTAACACAAACAACGAAGACTGGCAACAGCCAGACAAACAGAGGGAGAAAAAAACCTACACGTGGACTGTCTGGGTAGACCAGATGAGAATTTACAGCCCATTTTATTGGTTTTAGCATTTGCATACATATATATAAAAGTGTTTTTTAATACAAAGTTTGTGCTTGGCTGGGCTAAAATAGTCATGATACTCAAATTGATAATTTTGTTCAAAGCAGATTGAGCTGTAATAGCCCTTTATTGGGGCCGTCACTTTAGGTTTTTATGGAGTTTTCTTTAGTTTCACAAACAGCTTGTTTAACTAAACTTTATAGCTGTATCAGGCTTTCAAGTATTCCTTTGTTTTCCTACTTTTCCCTACTTTGCTCTTTCTTTTTCTTCAAATTCCTACTATGTACTATATTTCTGACCCACAACTCTGATAAATAAAATGTCATAATATATTTACACTCCCAAGAGCTTATCAGACATAGTACAAGAGTTGTAAATACAGAACATGCCAAATGAGGCTTATGATGCTGTGGAAGTGGGTGAGTATAAATGAAAACTTCCCCTGGAAGCCTGCAAAAGTCTTACTTTTATCTTTTATGTTGGTGTTTATTGTATGGTGATCCAAATTGTGTTAGTTTGAAGTGGTTTTTATTTGACATCCACAGACATTTGTCGTATGGCATTCCAGTGCTATGATAGTTCCTGCATACCCCATCATGCAGTGTGTGACGCCACACAGGATTGCCCAGGGTTCATACGGGAGGATGAAGCGGGCTGTGGTAAGATCATTCACTCCTTAGATTTGTCTTCCTAGTATATAGGTCAATATTGACACAAGATAAACAATGAAAACATCTAAAACCCCATTTATACTGTCTTCCCAGGAAATTGGTCAATATTGACACAAGATAAGCAATGAAAACATCTAAAACCCCAAAAGGCAGGGCTGTTTTATAATTTAAGTTGGAGCCTCCTAACTCAGGAAACCTCTAGTGGGATGTGGACAGCATGAACATTCTGTAGGAATTACCGTTTTTTTATGGTCAAGTGCATCGCAAGTCAGTCACAAATTATCCAGATCTAAATTATGTCAACAACATTTTGTATTGAACTCTAACAATTTCTTTTCAAATAAACCACAAAATAAAACTTACCAGGGATGATGAATTAGGGTTTTAAAGACATTTAACAAAACAAAACAAAATAGTAAATAGTAAAAGTAATAAACTATTTACAGATTAAGGTAAAAATTACCAACCCTTCAAATTGTGGCTTATTTTTAGTTACAGGTCGTTTATACAATGTATGTAGCAAATTGACCATGAAGTGTTAAAGTTGAAATATAAGTGAATTTCTCCTAATCCTCTTATTGACCACAATGGTCGATTCCTTTTCTCAGCCTATTCTGCAGACTCTGACTTTCAGTGTGGTGCCCATCAGCTGCAATGCAACAACGGTGCCTGCGCCGACATGAGACACTGGTGCATTTACGACTTTGACGAGTTTGGGTACCAGACAGGCTGTCGCGATGTGACTCACCTTCGGTTTTGTGGTATGGTTCTACAAATATCTTGTTTGTTCATTTTTGTAGCGCCATAAGCACCTATTTTTCTGTTGTGGGTTCAAGTCCAGCGTAGGGTTTTGGTGCGTGTGCCCTTGGGCAAGACACTTTGTCACGCATTGCTTCTCTCCACCCAGTAGTGAAATGGGTATCTGTGAAGGCAGAGATGGTTATTGTGATTGATTTAGCTGCTTTGTGCCGAAAAGGCAGCATTGAGCTGTATACTCCCCAGAGAGCTGAGATGGTATTTGGAATGTTTCATTGGCCCAATGAGCAGGGGTAATAATGATATCGCACCTTGATTAGCAATAGGCTATTGGTGCATACATGTGTGTGCATTTTTATAAATACACATATTGTTGTTGCGAAAATTAACTTGATTACCATATTGTGTTTTGTGAACATTCCTAATAAAGTAAGGGTGTCCGTGATTTTTCAAAATTTAGATTTTTTTTCGTAACAAATTTGGAAGGAATATAATGTACTCTAACAAATAAATTTGCTAATTGTTTGCATTGGCATGCCTTTACTACAGTTTTGATTTTTTTTTTTTTTATCATCGCTGAAATCGCGCACTGTAGTTCAGAAAGTTTTAAGCGAAAGGTTATAAACATTCATGGATGCTAATTTAGGTAATTGACAGGTACGGATTACGAGTCTGCGCTGCGGTGTATACCGTACAATTCAATATCACATACAAATCTCTGAACACGCGGTACATACGAAAGTACATCCTAGATCAATACACACGCCTCTGGGCTGAACTCACAGCATTGTAAATACCTCCCATCGGGCCCCTCTATTGTCCTCTTTTGTTTGTATTTTAAAGTTTTTGGAAGACCTGTATGTTTTGTTCATGAATCTCAATAGTTAGCGTTTTACATGCAGTGCCTTCACCTACAAGTGCCCTGGTCCTACTGTATTCCCCTCTTTCTGTTCATTTACAGAGCGTTTTACATGCAGTGCCTTCACCTACAAGTGCCCTGGTCTTTCTGTTCAGTTACAGAGCGTTTTACATGCAGTGCCTTCACCTACAAGTGCCCTGGTCCTACTGTATTCCCTCTCTCTGTTCATTTACAGAGTGTTTTACATGCAGTGCCTTCACCTACAAGTGCCCTGGTCCTACTGTATTCCCCTCTCTCTGTTCATTTACAGAGCGTTTTACATGCAGTGCCTTCACCTACAAGTGCCCTGGTCCTACTGTATTCTCCTCTCTCTGTTCATTTACAGAGTGTTTTACATGCAGTGCCTTCACCTACAAGTGCCCTAGTCCTACTGTATTCCCCTCTTTCTGATCATTTACAGAGTGTTTTACATGCAGTGCCTTCACCTACAAGTGCCCTGTTCCTACTGTATTCCCCTCTTTCTGTTCATTTACAGAGCGTTTTACATGCAGTGCCTTCACCTTAAGTGCCCTAGTCCTACTGTATTCTCCTCTCTCTGTTCATTTACAGAGCGTTTTACATGCAGTGCCTTCACCTACAAGTGCCCTGGTCCTACTGTATTCCCCTCTCTCTGTTCATTTACAGAGCGTTTTACATGCAGTGCCTTCACCTACAAGTGCCCTGGTCCTACTGTATTCTCCTCTCTCTGTTCATTTACAGAGTGTTTTACATGCAGTGCCTTCACCTACAAGTGCCCTAGTCCTACTGTATTCCCCTCTTTCTGATCATTTACAGAGTGTTTTACATGCAGTGCCTTCACCTACAAGTGCCCTGTTCCTACTGTATTCCCCTCTTTCTGTTCATTTACAGAGCGTTTTACATGCAGTGCCTTCACCTTAAGTGCCCTAGTCCTACTGTATTCTCCTCTCTCTGTTCATTTACAGAGCGTTTTACATGCAGTGCCTTCACCTACAAGTGCCCTGGTCCAACTGTATTCCCCTCTCTCTGTTCATTTACAGAGCGTTTTACATGCAGTGCCTTCACCTACAAGTGCCCTAGTCCTACTGTATTCTCCTCTCTCTGTTCATTTACAGAGCGTTTTACATGCAGTGCCTTCACCTACAAGTGCCCTAGTCCTACTGTATTCCCCTTTCTCTGTTCATTTACAGAGCGTTTTACATGCAGTGCCTTCACCTACAAGTGCCCTAGTCCTACTGTATTCCCCTCTCTCTGTTCATTTACAGAGCGTTTTACATGCAGTGCCTTTATGCACCTACAAGTGCCCTGGTCCTACTGTATTCCCCTCTCTCTGTTCATTTACAGAGCGTTTTACATGCAGTGCCTTTATGCACCTACAAGTGCCCTGGTCCTACTGTATTCCCCTCTCTCTGTTCATTTACAGAGCGTTTTACATGCAGTGCCTTCATGCACCTACAAGTGCCCTGGTCCTACTGTATTCCCCTCTCTCTGTTCATTTACAGAGCGTTTTACATGCAGTGCCTTCACCTACAAGTGCCCCCGATCCTACTGTATTTTCCTCTCTCTGTTCATTTACAGAGCGTTTTACATGCAGTGCCTTCACCTACAAGTGCCCTGGTCCTATTGTATTCCCCTTTCTCTGTTCATTTACAGAGCGTTTTACATGCAGTGCCTTCACCTATAAGTGCCCCCAGTCCTACTGTATTCCACTCTCTCGACGCTGTGACAACGTGTCGGACTGTCCAAACGGAGAAGATGAAATCTCATGTGGTGAGTTCAATTGATGCTGACCAAAATTTGTTGGCAAATAATTTGCAATTTGGTGGAAAAGACTTAAAAATTGGTTGTCATTTTCTTAAATGTCCATCCATTGTTCATAATTATTATGTACACAAATTATCTATTAAAAATTTAGGATTGTATCAGAAACTTATTATTAGACGGAAATTTGACTTGTGAATATAATTTGCCTCTAAGTGTATTTGTAATAATGTCAGTGACAAAGCTAATTGACCATGATATCTAATGAATTATTCACAGCAATGTTCTAAATCTTTGTGACTTCATGATAAATGTACATGTACAAAGTTTAAAGAATACACATTTAGGTTTAATCACTGAAATCGTGCCAGCTTCGCACATTACGTAGTGTTGGAGTTGCGCAAGAATTGTTTCACTGCAGTGTTTGTGTTAAAATTTACTTAAAGTACGACAACATGGATAGCCAACCACTGACAGTAAAACAAATGACTAATTTTGCTTGGTTTCAGAGGTCTCATTCTGCCCGTCAGGCAGCTATAAGTGTCGTAGTAGCCAGGTGTGTGTGAGTGAGAACCAGGTGTGCAATGGAGCCAAGGAATGTCCACGAGGGGATGATGAGCTCTTCTGTGGTGAGTACCGGTAGTTCCTTCAATCTGCCCTTCAGGCAGCTATAAGTGTCAAAGTAGCCAGGTGTGTGTGAGTGAGAACCAGGTGTGCAATGGAGCCAAGGAATGCCCACGAGGGGATGATGAGCTGTTCTGTGGTGAGTACCGGTAGTTCCTTCAATCTGCCCGTCAGGCAGCTATAAGTGTCGTAACTAGTAGCCAGGTGTGTGTGAGTGAGAACCAGGTGTGCAAAGGAGCCAAGGAATGCCCACGAGGGGATGATGAGCTCTTCTGTGGTGAGTACCGGTAGTTCCTTCAATCTGCCTGTCAGGCAGCTATAAGTGTCGTAGCTAGTAGCCAGGTGTGTGTGAGTGAGAACCAGGTGTGCAAAGGAGCCAAGGAATGCCCACGAGGGGATGATGAGCTGTTCTGTGGTGAGTACCGGTAGTTCCTTCAATCTGCCCTTCAGGCAGCTATAAGTGACGTAGTAGCCAGGTGTGTGTGAGTGAGAACCAGGTGTGCAATGGAGCCAAGGAATGTCCACGAGGGGATGATGAGCTGTTCTGTGGTGAGTACCGGTAGTTCCTTCAATCTGCCCGTCAGGCAGTTATAAGTGTTGTAGTAGCCAGGTGTGTGTTAGTGAGAACCAGGTGTGCAATGGAGCCAAGGAATGCCCACGAGGGGATGATGAGCTCTTCTGTGGTGAGTACCGGTAGTTCCTTCAATCTGCCTGTCAGGCAGCTATAAGTGTCGTAGCTAGTAGCCAGGTGTGTGTTAGTGAGAACCAGGTGTGCAACGGAGCCAAGGAATGCCCTCGAGGGGATGATGAGCTCTTCTGTGGTGAGTACCGGTAGTTCCTTCAATCTGCCTGTCAGGCAGCTATAAGTGTCGTAGCTAGTAGCCAGGTGTGTGTGAGTGAGAACCAGGTGTGCAATGGAGCCAAGGAATGCCCACGAGGGGATGATGAGCTCTTCTGTGGTGAGTACCGGTAGTTCCTTCAATCTGCCCGTCAGGCAGCTATAAGTGTCTTAGTAGCCAGGTGTGTGTGAGTGAGAACCAGGTGTGCAATGGAGCCAAGGAATGCCCACGAGGGGATGATGAGCTCTTCTGTGGTGAGTACCGGTAGTTCCTTCAATCTGCCCGTCAGGCAGCTATAAGTGTCGTAGTAGCCAGGTGTGTGTGAGTGAGAACCAGGTATGCAATGGAGCCAAGGAATGCCCACGAGGGGATGATGAGCTCTTCTGTGGTGAGTACCGGTAGTTCCTTCAATCTGCTCGTCAGGCAGCTATAAGTGTCGTAGTAGCCAGGTGTGTTAGTGAGAACCAGGTGTGCAATGGAGCCAAGGAATGTCTAAGAAGGGATGATGAACTCTTCTGTGGTGAGTACCGGTAGTTCCTTCAATCTGCTCGTCAGGCAGCTATAAGTGTCGTAGTAGCCAGGTGTGTTAGTGAGAACCAGGTGTGCAATGGAGCCAAGGAATGCCCACGAGGGGATGATGAGCTCTTCTGTGGTGAGTACCGGTAGTTCCTTCAATCTGCCCGTCAGGCAGCTATAAGTGTCAAAGTAGCCAGGTGTGTGTTAGTGAGAACCAGGTGTGCAACGGAGCCAAGGAATGCCCACGAGGGGATGATGAGCTCTTCTGTGGTGAGTACCGGTAGTTCCTTCAATCTGCCTGTCAGGCAGCTATAAGTGTCGTAGCTAGTAGCCAGGTGTGTGTGAGTGAGAACCAGGTGTGCAATGGAGCCAAGGAATGCCCACGAGGGGATGATGAGCTCTTCTGTGGTGAGTACCGGTAGTTCCTTCAATCTGCCCGTCAGGCAGCTATAAGTGTCTTAGTAGCCAGGTGTGTGTGAGTGAGAACCAGGTGTGCAATGGAGCCAAGGAATGCCCACGAGGGGATGATGAGCTCTTCTGTGGTGAGTACCGGTAGTTCCTTCAATCTGCCCGTCGGGCAGCTATAAGTGTCGTAGTAGCCAGGTGTGTGTGAGTGAGAACCAGGTATGCAATGGAGCCAAGGAATGCCCACGAGGGGATGATGAGCTCTTCTGTGGTGAGTACCGGTAGTTCCTTCAATCTGCTCGTCAGGCAGCTATAAGTGTCGTAGTAGCCAGGTGTGTTAGTGAGAACCAGGTGTGCAATGGAGCCAAGGAATGTCTAAGAAGGGATGATGAACTCTTCTGTGGTGAGTACCGGTAGTTCCTTCAATCTGCTCGTCAGGCAGCTATAAGTGTCGTAGTAGCCAGGTGTGTTAGTGAGAACCAGGTGTGCAATGGAGCCAAGGAATGCCCACGAGGGGATGATGAGCTCTTCTGTGGTGAGTACCGGTAGTTCCTTCAATCTGCCCGTCAGGCAGCTATAAGTGTCAAAGTAGCCAGGTGTGTGTTAGTGAGAACCAGGTGTGCAACGGAGCCAAGGAATGCCCACGAGGGGATGATGAGCTCTTCTGTGGTGAGTACCGGTAGTTCCTTCAATCTGCCTGTCAGGCAGCTATAAGTGTCGTAGCTAGTAGCCAGGTGTGTGTGAGTGAGAACCAGGTGTGCAATGGAGCCAAGGAATGCCCTCGAGGGGATGATGAGCTCTTCTGTGGTGAGTACCGGTAGTTCCTTCAATCTGCCCGTCAGGCAGCTATAAGTGTCAAAGTAGCCAGGTGTGTGTTAGTGAGAACCAGGTGTGCAACGGAGCCAAGGAATGCCCACGAGGGGATGATGAGCTCTTCTGTGGTGAGTACCGGTAGTTCCTTAAATCTGCCTGTCAGGCAGCTATAAGTGTCGTAGCTAGTAGCCAGGTGTGTGTGAGTGAGAACCAGGTGTGCAACGGAGCCAAGGAATGCCCACGAGGGGATGATGAGCTCTTCTGTGGTGAGTACCGGTAGTTCCTTCAATCTGCCTGTCAGGCAGCTATAAGTGTCGTAGCTAGTAGCCAGGTGTGTGTGAGTGAGAACCAGGTGTGCAAAGGAGCCAAGGAATGCCCAGGAGGGGATGATGAGCTCTTCTGTGGTGAGTACCGGTAGTTCCTTCAATCTGCCTGTCAGGCAGCTATAAGTGTCGTAGCTAGTAGCCAGGTGTGTGTGAGTGAGAACCAGGTGTGCAAAGGAGCCAAGGAATGCCCTCGGGGGAATGATGAGCTTTTCTGTGGTGAGTACCGGTAGTTCCTTCAATCTGCCCGTCAGGCAGCTATAAGTGTCGTAGTAGCCAGGTGTGAGTGAAAGCCAGGTGTGCGAGCCAGACAGAATAATTTCATGGGGTGTTATACCAATACAATATTCCGAAGTGATCAGATTATCTTGTCTTGTCTTGTTTCAGTGTGAGGGGTTGGTTGTTCCCCCACCTTTCTCTGTAGCCCACATCGCGAGTGGCCTTCGGCCTTGTGATCGGCAATTTTCATTAATTTTGTAGTAATAATTTGGTGGATAAAATGCAGCTTCTCTTTGGGAATAATATTATAGTATAAAATATTAGAGTACTTTGTACTATATTTACAGGTGTAGACTGTCCTGATGGGTGTCAATGCATTGGCCTATCCTTCACATGTGTAGGAGTAGACTGGAACCAGACCAAAGCAGAAAACTTACCAGATACTCTAAGGAAATTGTAAGTCGGACCCTTTTGTTACCAGGTTGCGCCGGGATTATTTTAACATCACCGAACCGAGGCGCGCGATTATTTTTAACAAAACTCGATCCGAGGCGTGTTCAAGCCGATGGTACCGGGAAACACACCCACGCATTTTCGGCCTTGCTCGCTGCTGACAGACATTTCCAGCCTTGCTCGGGACACAACTGCAGTTTTTCCTTTTAACTTTGTCGGGTGAATTCTTGTATACAAATGTGTCGAGCCTTGTGGGTAAAAAAAGTGCCCTAATCGTTCCTTTTCAAAATGTTGTTTTTGTGCGGTTTTTTTTGGTTTTTTTGGGGAGGGCCTTATAAATCAATCTAGACGTTGTTTTTTGCTTTTCAGAATTGTGAGTAACCTCTTAGTGACCGGAACTATGCAGAGACTAAGACGGGATGTGTCTAACCACAACGCAACCATGGCAGATGTTTTATTCATTCAATTTGACAGGTTCCACTTCTTATTTGAGCTGTAAGCATACATCACATTCTATCTAATACCACACCTGAGTAGATCCTTGTCAGCTGATTGGTGGATCGTTGACACATGTCACTGAATTATATTGTTGTCTCAATAAGCCAGCTTGGTATTCAATTGGACAGGTTCCACTTCTTATTTGAGCTGTAAGCATATACATCACATTCTATCTAATACCACACCTGAGTAGATCCTTGTCAGCTGATTGGTGGATCGTTGACACATGTCACTGAATTATATTGTTGTCCCAATAAGCCAGCTTGGTATTCAATTGGACAGGTTCTACTACTTATTTGAGCTGTAAGCATACATCACATTCTATCTAATACCACACCTGAGTAGATCCTTGTCAGCTGATTGGTGGATTGTTGACACATGTCACTGACTTATATTGTTGTCCCAATAAGCCAGCTTGGTATTCAATTGGACAGGTTCCACTTCTTATTTGAGCTGTAAGCATACATCACATTCTATCTAATACCACACCTGAGTAGATCCTTGTCAGCTGATTGGTGGATTGTTGACACATGTCACTGAATTATATTGTTGTCACATTAAGCCAGCTTGGTATTCAATTGGACAGGTTCCACTTCTTATTTGAGCTGTAAGCATACATCACATTATATCTAATACCACACCTGAGTAGATCCCTGTCAGCTGATTGGTGGATTGTTGACACATGTCACTGAATTATATTATTGTCCCAATAAGCCAGCTTGGTATTCAATTGGACAGGTTCAACTTCTTGGTATTCCAACTGCGCATGAGTACAACAAGATTTGCCGGCTATGGGGGACGTGGTAACCTAATCTGCATTTTGGGCATTTTTTTTTTTTACAAAAAATGCAAATAAAGAATGTTTGTGAGTGTGATGGTAAAAAAATTAATTATGAGGTGACAGATGGTATGTTCTATTCCATGAGGCGAAGCCGAGTGGAATAGAACATTCCATCTGTTACAGAATGAAATTATTCTTTCCATTGCACAAACGTGAAACGATCATTATTTGTTTTATACAACATCTGAACAAATCCTTGCAAGCTGATTGGTCAGAGCGCGACCATGCAATAAAGTTCTTTTCACTGTTGAATAGATCTGTTTTGCGGTGAGGTATCTGGGCCGGGTGAGGAAACAAATAATTCAATGCACATGATCAACGATATACCAATCAGATGATGGGAACTACTAAGATGTTGAATAAAAGAGGATGGAAACATTTGTTTAAACAAAAGTTTGAACACACAAAACTCCTGAAAACACTTTACTGTCCAAACGTATTGATACAAATGTTACTTTAGAACGCGAGGATCTCTGTTGTGCTTTTGCAAGCATAGAACGAATGTTTATCTCGAAAGAAAAATTGTCCAATTGTATGTGTACATGCGCAGTTGCAGAATACCGAGCTAGCTTGTTGCACAGCGCAGCCGCACTGCAAAAATATCAGTTCTATTAAATGAAAAAACTTACATTGCTTGGTTACACTCTGACCAATCAGATGACAAGGATTTATGAAAGCATTGTATTTTTTGTATGAATGATTTTTATTGGTGCAACGCAAAGAACAATTTTGTCACCACTAAACTCAGATTTTATCAATTTTCTAGTTTATAGCTTATGATTACTATATGTAGTGAGCATGGTTCAAATAAATTACTACAAGCACAAACAAGAATGAAGTGAAACAATGACACAATACCTAGCAAGAATGCCAGCTATTACGATCTAGTACCTGTTCATAGAAAAACAAAATATCTTTCAAATCTTTTAAAATTTGTTCTTTTTGATGCAGAGATATCTCTGCCAATCAGATTGAGATTTTAGACCCAGGGATGTTCCGTCATCAGACAAACCTCTTCTCACTGTAAGTATGTACTACCCTGCTGTCATGACTTGACTGCGAACAATTATTTGTATACTAAATCGTTTCCTATGTAAGTTTTAAGTATAAAGCAATATATGGGACGGAGAGAACCCCCTCCTTTGTGGTGGTCATTGTGCTTGCGGAATGCTGTGGTTTCTTTTGAGATTTTTAGGGGGGGGGTGCGTTCAATAGTCTAGGGAGTGTATATATATGAGGGACTAAGGGGGGAGTCGCTCGGTCCCATATGTTGCTGGGTATACAAATGTGGTATGAAGGAAAATTACGTACAAGGGGTGATTGATACTGGTGAGTTTGTGGCCTAAGTTTTAGAAAATCAAACACATTTATTTTACAACATAATTATTTTCCCTCCTACATTAACACACTTAATAATAATAATGATATTAGGCAGTTGTTATATAGTGCATGTATCTACGAAGACTTTCACGTTATTACCCCGGTCATTGGACCCATAAAATATTCCTAATACCATCTCAGCTCCCTGGCGAGTATACAGGTCGCTGCTGCCATTTCGGTAAAAACAGCTGAATCAACCACAATAACCATCTCTGCCCTCACAGGTACCCAGTTACCAATGAGTGATAAATTGCCTTGCTCAAGGGCACACGCACCATAGTCCCAGGCCAGACTTGAACCCACAACCTGTAGCTTTACCTACAGATTACAAATTAAATGCTCCAGACCACGAGACCACGGCCCTCCACTTATAAGTCCAGTGGTCATGGAGCATTAGATTCCTTCTGTGTAGAATGCTTCAGACCACGAGACCACGGCCCTCCACTTAGAAGTCCAATGGTCATGGAGCATTAGATTCCTTCTGTGTAGAATGCTTCAGACCACGAGACCACGGCCCTCCACTTATAAGTTCAGTGGTCATGGAGCATTAGATTCCTTCTGTGTAGAAGCCATTGTCTTGAGCCCCAGGAAGTGAAGCATCAATGACGTCATTATCGGAGGCAAATTGGCAACCACCGAGCTCCTTCAACTTCGATACTTATATAATTTTGTATCTATGTCAAGAAGAGGAAATAAATGTGTTTGAAATGAAAATTGGAAAGAGATCAGAGGATGCCAAATCAGGCGAAGAGCTAGGGTGAGTGTTTGAATGGTTTGAATCCACATTTCTGGATGACCATGGCCACTGTTGACGTGTGGGCCAGAGCATTGTCCTGGTGGTAGAGCACCCATCTAGTCAGCTTCTCACATCCAATCTTTTAGATTTCCTCCTGTAGCTGTTTCAGGAGATCAGCGTAGTAGGCCCTGGTGATAGTGTGACCCTTTTATAAACTGTAAAGCTCTGCCGTAAACCACAAACGTATCAATCACCTCTCGTAGGAAAGATTAAATATAAAAAGAAATAATGTACATCTATTTTTGTGGTTGCAGGTCAGTTGCAAATAACAAACTGTACAATCTGGAACCAGGAACATTTGAAGGCTTGCGATGGCTTCACAAACTGTAAGTTGATTTCAAAGTAACTGAAAAACACACAAAATACCAGTGGTCGCATGGTGTTCCGAAATACAGTACCCTCTGGAGACATGAACACAATGTGTACAATGGAGACAAAACGTCTCCGGAGGGTAAATTTCTATAGATGAATAGGTCTCCATTGGGAATTTCACGAATTAGATTTTTGGATTTTACTTAAATTACTCAAAAACTAGGATTAGGATGTGGGTTAGGGTTAGTGTTTGGGTTAGGGTATAATATAGGGTATATTGGGTAGAAATTTGAACCCAGGAAAAAAATTATGGTTAAAATGGGAGCATTTTGAAAAACGTGCTCGACTTTCTAACCATTTTGTACACGAGAACAAAGCCATGTCTCCACAGTGATACAAAAATGCGAATGCGTGTGCATGCATTATTTACAATGAGAATGTACACCTAACATCGCATGACATGACGTCACACAGCACTCGGTATTAGCTCTGTGTTTGTTCTCAGTTGTTGCCATCTATCACAGCTTTGAAGGTTTGCCAACTATGTGCTGTGCATGGCACTGTAAACGAGGTTTACTTTAGTGACGTGGTTGACTTTCCAGAACCCCACTTTCATGGCTCCTATAACCACAGCATTTCGTGCTTACGATCAACATTTTGCGCTAACAATTCTGCTCTTATCCTAAAAACACAGAATCCTTTCATGTTTATTGGATGTGCGCATGCGCAGAAGCCACAATTCCTCGCTAACCCATGAAATATGCTTTGTGTAAATTTTAAATTTTCTGCTACGGTAATTAAGCAGAGGTTTTTTCGCAACAGTAATTGCCATGCAATTGCATGGGCCTGGGTCACACGGACCAGTGAGAGAGTCCTAGCTACAAAACAAACTGTATGTATTTTGTTTATACAAGTTCTCAAGCTGTTTCCTATAATTTTTTAAAGTCGCATTAGTTTTTTGTCATCAATAATGTTCAATGTTTTTTCATGTTTGTTCATCAGAGATCTATCTGGCAATCCTCTGGTTCAGATCCAACCCGGGGCATTCCATCATCTGCAAAGCCTTCCTTACCTGTGAGTCAACCATCATTTAAGTACCTGTCCAACATAAACCTTTAATGTTACGTAATTATCATTATAACACCTCACTCACAGATTCTGTGTCTCGATTGGCCGAGAGCGCGGCACGTGTCACTTGCTATTTTTACTATTTTTTACTTGCGCTATCCAAAAAGACTATACCACGCAAAAAAGACTATGCACATAGCAACACACGAACTATGCGCATAGCAACGAAAGCGTGACTGAAACCCAGACGTGTGTTTTGGTGCATTGCGTAAACATTGCTCTATCACCTTCGCACCCGTTCATCAAGGCAACAAAGTACACGTATGATCGAGAGACGTATAATTCGGAGATTTTTTGTCATTACTATACTTTCAGGAAGCTTAAATTGTGCAGAATCTGTGAGTGAGGTGTTATAAAACAAATATTGACTGCTTTATTTCGCGGTATAGTAAAACTAGCCTCCCGAGGTGATCCATGGAGCATTCTATTTTCCCTCGGCTTCGCCTTGGGAAAATAGAATGCTCCATGGATCACCTCGGGAGGCTAGTTTTACTAAAGCAGTCAATATTTGTATACTGTAATTTGTTTGGTAGCGTGGGTGGTGCAGTGCACAAAGCACTGGCCTCTTACCTCTTACTACTGGTCTAGGTTTGATTCCCGGCTCAGGTCATGTGTGAGTATCGTTGATTGTTGATTCTTGTCTGCTCTTTGGATTTCAAAGACGTAAATGAGAGTAAATTGTTTGGCTAAAACCTGTCATGTCGGGGCACACTACTATAATATGGCTGAATAACGGCTGTTGCTTATAATATTAATTCAACGTTTTGGACCAATAGTTTCAACAATAATCACTTTGAGCCAGGGCTTCTATTCCATCCTCTAACAGTGACTTTATCTTCATAACTTGCAACAAGATCTGCGAATCAAGAATTGGCTTAACGTCACACATGAGGATGGCATCAATTTAGGCAGTGATCATCATCACACATCTTGTTTGCTGAACACTCATCCATCGAAGCGACGGGAGAATCCATATGAATTAACTTTCATCTTAGGGATTTACTTTTCTGCCGTTTATTTATTTACAGGGATCTTCACGGTCTTTCCATCAGCCACATATATTCAGGGACATTTGGTGGGCTGACGTCACTTCACAGGCTGTAAGTAAGACACTGCAAGACAGTGTTTTTCTTCAATTTTTGACATGTTCCAAATAATCTACCTTTACAGTATTCTACTTAAAATATGCCAATTTAAATTTAAAAAATGATTGTGTTTAATGATTGATATACTGACTGTTTGTCCTTTTTAACATCATTTTGTATTGATTTATTTGTATTGATTTATATTTATATTTATATTTATATTGTAATGTTTCCAGTGATCTAAGCAACAACAATATCTTGGAGCTGGAGTCGGGAACCTTTGATGATCTTCCGCTAGTCACACTCCTGTAAGTCAGAGGCTGAAGGGGGGAAGAGGGGGATTGGTGTCTTAAGAATTGGTTAAAATGTTCACATAATTGTAACATTCTTGTGACAGTAGCACAAGAGACAGTGTTGTGGCTTTACATACATATAATACTTGATAGGCAGAGTTTAAATATTGGGTTTTTCCTTCACTGACCTATTTTATAAACATTCCATACTCGGTGTTGTCCCAAGAGATTAGGAGAGAACCCCCCCCCCCCCCCCCCCCCCCCTCGCTTCTGACTGGTTTTGGACGTTTGCTACCGTTTGGTAGCAAAAATCAAGATCATAACGAAACACATTCCAGTCGCTTGGTATGGTGGCTCTACGAAGCTGTCCAAGCCACGAAGGCCTTGACAGTGGTGCGATCTAAGGCAATTTCTGATCACTTCATCCAATTTATTTTTTGCAATTTCTTTCGCAAAATCTGTTCTTGGTTATTCTGAGCATGGAGAAAGGTGTTCTGAGGTATAGAATCAAATGTACGGCTATATGTGACCTGTTCCAACGAAACCCGGACAAAGTCGCACAATGTGTTTTGTCACAATGTACTCCTGAAGTCATTTCGGGATGGATTTTACCATTTTGAGGTTTTAGGTTTTCCTAAGTCACTCACTATTAATCTACAATCTCCTCAAATTTGAACAAAATCCGTCTACCAGAAGTGTGTTTTTTTGTCAATTTTGTGAAACATTTGTGTACAGAAATAATACGCTTTTCTGAACTTCAAAGCTGTTTATCTCATAATTAGGTTGTCGGGGTTTTATCAATAAATCCAGACCCCAGGGAAGATAGGGTGGGGGTACATATGTAAATGATACATCATTTTAAAGCTGAGAACCTAGAGAATTTGAAAATAGCAAAATCTGAAAAACTAAAAAGTCGACTTTGTCCGGGTTTCGTTGGAACAGGTCACATATATGGGGGGGAGACACGAACAGTATGATATCCTTCCCCCCCCCCCCCCGTCTCCCCCCCCCCCCCCCCCCCCCCCCCCCCCCCCGTCTCCCCGTCCCCCGTCCCCCACCGATTGACGCCCATGCATACTATCCTAGCAAGGTTTGTTATTGTGTTGAATATTGTAGGGATATCAGCAACAACAGTGTCAGTGTGTTTCCGCAAGATTTGTTCCTGAGCGTTACCTCGCTTCAAACATTGTGAGTATCTATAACCGTATCTATTAAGAATAGTAGTAACTACATGCTATATTTTGGGAGAATTTTACTGGAATTTATGGAGATTATTTTAGTATTAACACAAATAAAGCTGTGAATAACTGAAGAATCGTACATGTAAATTGTCCAATAATTAAGTTACAATTGTTTTGTTCTTAGTCATGCAGACCTTGTGGGATTTTTGTATGTATAGCAGGCAGCTTATTAGACAAAGTGGCTAATCAAAAACATGGACAAGCATACTTCCACTACCCTAAGGCCAAAACTACCTATAACAATGGAGGCAGAATTTTTGGAGAAGAAATATGATACCAAGATATCTTCATTTTGACCAGTAGTTTTAGCTCTAGAAATATTGAAAGCAAAGTCGGAGGTCTTTTTACTATACCCAGCACGATATGTGGCAGAGGGGTACCCCCCTCTTATCCCTATACTTTATACGCACTCAACACTATTGTAACCTAACCCATCCCCCCCTTGAAACCTAAAAAGAATTCCTGAGATTCCGGGAACACAATGGTCAACACAAAAGAGGGGGGGTTTTCTCTGCCACATATCGTGCTTCATATGCTTTTTACATCAAGAAATAACTAAACCTGTCATGTTAAATGTGCAGGTGTAGTTTAATTACTTCTTGTTGTGTACAGCCCTCCTACTTCGCTTCACAAGGTAGGGTTTGGAGCTAAAACTACTACCAGCCCAAATCCAGATATCTTGGTGTAATTTTTCTTCTAGAAAGATTTTTTCGTCCATTGGTATAGATAGTTTTGGCCTCGGAGAAAGATATGATTGTCCATTGAGATATTCTTGTCTGCTGTAAAAATACATTGAACGGTAACATTTGTCAAACATATTAATAACATAATTAATTTGATCTAAAAAATAAGAATACAATTTTTTTTTACAAAAACCTCTGGATCAATTCTATGTAGTAGTAAGAAAAAAATGGCTTAGTTTTCTGATTGGGAAAACTTGTTGAATTCTTGTTTAATTCTCTCCAGACATTCTGACAAGTACCTATTTTGCTGCATGGTGGGTGATATCCAGGAATGCACACCGCAAGCTGATCAATTCTCATCCTGCGAAGACCTGATGCGTAACCACATCTTACGTGCCTTCATCTGGATCCTGGGTCTGAGTGCATTCTTAGGCAACGCTTTTGTGGTGGTCTGGCGGCTACGCACTAAGCAACGCTTCAAAGTCCAAGGCCTTCTGATTCTCAACCTTGCTCTGTCCGATTGCTTCATGGGGGTATACATGCTGATCATTGCTGTCGCTGACGTCTACTACCGCGATGTTTATATTTACTTTGCCGATGCGTGGAAGAGCAGCACGTTGTGCACGGTGGCAGGATTCCTGTCAGCATTCTCTAGCGAGGCATCTGTCTTTACACTGACCGTCATCACCTTGGATCGATTCTTCTGCATCATGTTTCCTTTCGGCCGGTTGAAGCTCGGCAAGAAGTCCGTCCGTTGGGTCATCGCTAGCAGCTGGGGTTTGGCATTTCTGCTAGGCATCATTCCAGCGCTGGGTATGCCATACTTTGGTGAGCAGTACTATGGCCGGTCCAGCGTCTGCCTAGCACTACCCCTGACCGGTGAGCGAACACCAGGGTGGGAGTACTCCATCGTTTTATTTCTAGGAGTCAACCTAATCAGTATTCTCACCATCCTAGTGTGCTACACAGCTATCTACATCTATGCCAAACGCTCAGCCAAGCAAATCCGCTCAACGAAGGGTGCCACTAACGAACTTAAACTTGCCACAAAGACGTTTCTAATCATTGCCACGGATATGTGCTGCTGGTTTCCCATCGTGATCATGGGCTACCTATCCCTCTCAGGGTCTGTGATTATACCCCCCACCATCTATGCCTGGACGGCAGTCTTTGTCCTACCCATCAACTCATCCATCAACCCGTATCTTTACACCATTTCATCTATCGGAATTCCCAAGCTCTTGGAAGTCTCTAATAACTATCGATCACATCGCTGTCATTGTCAGGACGGAGCACCAAATAGTGAGATTGCACTGCCTACTATCAGAAGCAATGGACATTCTCACACAGGAAGAAGCAATGGCCATTCTCACACAGGTAATTAATGCTTAATTATGTATTGACTGGAGAGGGTTCAAACCTAAGACCTCCGGATTACCTTTCTGGTGCTCTACCAACTGAGTTATCCAGCTCAATTTATAGATGCACCATCTTTGCTGAATGTTTTCCCTATAGTGACACTTTGGGGTTTTTTTTCGTTTGGGTGCATCTTGTCCTTTCAAGATTCTATCTTGGGATGCTTCTACCCTGAAAGTGGTCTGGTTCCCTGTCTCTACATAATCAATTATTACAAAGGCAAGAACAAGTGTACCATGCTTTTGTGTTGGGCTGCAAACAATTTAAAATTTGCAAACAACTTGAAATTTGCAAACTAATTATTTTGGTTTTGGAAGGAGAGGGGGGGGGGGGGGGGGGGGGGGGGGGGGTTTAATAGCCTATAGAATATGCACTCGGTGGATATATGTGACCTGTCACCACAAAATGAGATTAAAGTCGCACAATATGATTTGGAGATATTGCCATCCAAAGTCAAAATATGAAGGGGTGGTCAATTTCGAGATTTTGCGTAATTTGGAAAGCCTAAGTCCTCCTCTACATATTCCTATTTTTTGGGTGCAATCAGATAATCAAAAACCTCTTAAATTACGTGATTTTGAGTAGTGTTTGCATAGTTAGTGTTTGGATTAAAGTCCATCAGTGGTCTAATTAACACGGTAATTAAAAATGCAAATTAGGTCTTTGTAACTGTCCCACGTTTTCGAAATTGTTATATTATGTTGATTATACAATAGTTCGTATGCGTGGGAAGTTTCAAGAAGAAATAATGATTAGAACATAGCCGTTGCTATGCTCAACCGAACCTTACTTGTCCTGTTTGGCAATCGTTTGTGTGTTTTGTTTAGGATGTTTATAAGTACGTTTTCTCACAAACACGTTTTGTGAAATCTGTGACTTTCTAGAGCGCTGTAAAATGTATTTATCGCAAAACCCCCAAGTGTTATATACCATTGGAAAGCTCTCTTTCTTAAGAAATTAAAAATACCAATATCTCAATTTTCAATTTTTCCGACTTTACTCTCATATTGTAGTGACAGGTCACATATACGAGCAGATTGAGTGATTTGTTTTAAATACAAAACAAGACTGCAAATTGACCTCAAGATTCTGTCCATTCAGCAAGTGTCTTGCATCGTGATATTGTGACTTTCGTTTACCAGTTGCTATGGAACAAAAACACGGCAACCAAATTGGCCAATCAGCAGCTTTGTCCACATTTTTGCTCCAAATGATGTCAGTCGACTCTGATTGGCTCACACACAGGGTCACATAAAATTAACATGTCTAGATATATCAGACGTTATCCCGTAAGGTATAGAGGTTTAATACATCATTCACAAAAGTGAATCATTTGTTATTGCTAAAAGAACAGCCAGCCCTTTCTTTTTTCGTACTGTACATTTTTTCTGCTTCTGCTAACCTCAAAATAAAGATTTACTGATTAAGGTGATTAAATGGGTAAAAAATCAATCTCTGGCAAAACATTTCTACCTTTATTTCACCTGGCCAGGCCATAAAGCAGTTTTAGGGTTTCTTAGGGCGTTATATATTTCACAAATCCGACAGTGGAAACTGGCTTTAAAAATTATAGAACAGACAAAAAAAGATATGACCAGAAGATACACCTTAAAAGTCCAATATGTCTCTTTGACTTTAGGTTAGTCAGTGTGGATGTCATGTTTTGTGAACATTTCACCCGATTTTTGACAGCTCCAATTCGCCGCCTTTAATGCAGGCTTTTAGAGGCAAATAGCACAATGAATAATAATAGCAGTTGTCATGTTTTTCTAACCGTATTGCTGATAGCTGTGTATCAAAGGAGGGTGGGAAACGTGATCTGTCAAAATGAACCCATAAATTCAGATAAAAACAATCACAGCTAATTCACTTTGTCTGTTTCACTCACATACAATAATATTTAAGTGACAGTGTGGCAGGTGTAGCATTTCATTGGAGTCTTCCAAATGAGCAGAGATTTAAGACAGATTGAGCAAGAAATGACTAACTGTGGTCTCGGTCAGGGAAAAGGTTCTTCTTAAGATGGTTGGATAAAATTGCAAGCTTGCATTGTGGTAAGCATTATACTTTATAAATTGACAATAATCAATTGTGAAATGATGAGTTAAAGGGTTGATCTTTTCATTGAAATAATGAAATACCTTGTGAATTACGAGCAGTTACTAAATGTCATCCGATGCAGCCATTTCAAGGCAGTTCTTGCGGAACAATTTATTCTGTAGCATTTCATCGAATGTCTGCTCCCAAAATAGGGCCTCTCGCCCACAATAGGGTCGATGTCACAAATAACCTCTCCTTGTTTTTCATAATTAATAAGTTTGACATTTTGGGGGTTTCTATTGAGGGTGGGGAAGTGGACTGGCATTACGTTGTGAAGGTTGAATGATTTGTGTGCCATTTGGGTTTTTGTTTGTACATGTACTTAAAGGTAGGATACACCATTTGCAGATATCGTAAATTTTAACTACAAAAAATTAAGAAATATTTTACTTATTTAAAAGTAAATAATGATTGTAGGCATTCTGCAAAATGATTGCGCTAAATATTCTGTAATTGTTCTGAAATTATAGATTTTCTTTAAAAAAAATTGCGATCCTTAGACAGCGATTTTGAAAAAGAAAAGAAAATAAGTATCACTGCCCAACGTCAGTTGAAAACAAAACTCTGTTTTTCTTGCTTTACTCAGCATCGATGATTGTAAAACTTCGGGCAGGTCAGTTAACGATATTCACTATAAAATACAACCCCCCAAATCCACCCATTCATGATAATTCAAACAATTACCAATGGTGTATCCTACATGAAATTACAGTAGACTTTTTAATTGTTTTCATAAAAATACAAACTGAAAACAAATTTACAAACGATAAACAGTGTATTTCTATCCTATTTATTCCTTTGTATTTTATTTTAAAACGACAAAGGAAAAATAATAATTTCACTCAACTTGTTCATAAACATTGCTGGCTAAAAGAATAAAATTCTGAACCACTAAGCATAAACACAACTTGTCATTCCACAGTCATGACGCCCATACACACGCCCCCCACGCGGAGGAAAGAACCTTCATGTGGTCGCTTTCTCCTCTCTGTGCTTCTCTCTGAGGATGACAGCCCAGTTATGAAGCTATCCATGGATGACATCGGGTCAATTGAGGGTGACCTGAAGGAAGCTATGAGAATCTTACATGGGAGGGGTCTGTGTCTTGTAGGCAAGGCAGAGGATGCAGTGATCTTGGAAAAAGAGGTTTGGCATGAAAACTCCGTCATCAGTTTCCACATGGAAAAAACTTGGATTATTTGTTTTTTTGTAACGTCTGAGATCCCATGATGCAGTAGTGGTGAATCTATCCGACTCGTATAATGTGGTGGTACATGTATGTGATTTTGTGGTCAAATGGTACTTGTGTCCATAGGCAAGATGTACTTAAACTGCAATTTCCTTCAGACCATAGAATGATCCCTAAAATGTTTACCAATGCATCATGAAATTTTGCATATAGAAGGTTTTAAGGATGTAGATTCCAACCACAAAAATATTGTTACTAAACTGAACATTTTATGATTATACATTATTATACAGGGTGCCGAGCAGAATTGTGACAAATTTGCATGCGCGTGTGACATTACGTAAATAATCGCATGACGTAACATGCATAATCGCTGACTCATTGGTCAAGTTTCTGTTAAGTCACGTAGTTATACACGCAACGTCACATGCGCATGCAAATGCGACACAATTCTGATCAGATTCGTTCAAGCGATATGTGAGTTAGCCAAGATGGCCTATTCGGAGGTCATGGCGTACGTTAGAGGGCGCCCGCATCTGCGGGCTAGGCGATTAGGACGTCTTGCAACCAAGACTAGTTGACTAGCTGCGGGCTGGTGCTGGGGGCTGACGTAATCAGCGTTTAGGTTATCATGCTTGAAAGAGGCTGACCACGGCCTGATTTCATTGGTGGATTCCAGGCCGAATGATGATGGTTTTAATGTTCCCCCTAACTTTCTGATTGCAAAACACCCGTAAAGTTTTTGAATAAAAACAAATGCTTGACCATTAGGTATTTGGTATTTTTCTTGCACTGCTGCCTGTGCTTAATTCCAGAGCATTTTGCCAGAACGCCTCACAAATATGAACTTAGAATGTCTTTTAAAATTCTCTTTTAATCTCTTGACAGCCAACAGATAGTGAATGGCACGCCAATCTAGTCTTGCCTCGAGCGTCCCCAGACCAGAGCTTCTCCATGCTAGTTGATGAGGATGCTCTAAGCCAAGATGAACAGAGACTGGGAGACGTTATGCGATACATCAGGGACAAGTTGGCTTCATCTAGTGTCTGCTAATACACCAATCTAGTCTTACCTCGAGCGTCCCCAGACCAGAGCTCCACCATGCTAGTTGATAAGGATGCTCTTAGCCAAGATGAACAGAGACTTAGAGACGTTATGCGATACATCAGGGACAAGTTGGCTTCATCTAGTGTCTGCTAATACACCAATCTAGTCTTGCCTCGAGCGTCCCCAGACCAGAGCTCCACCATGCTAGTTGATAAGGATGCTCTTAGCCAAGATGAACAGAGACTTAGAGACGTTATGCGATACATCAGGGACAAGTTGGCTTCATCTAGTGTCTGCTAATTCACCAATCTAGTCTTGCCTCAAGCGTCCCCAGACCAGAGCCTCTCCATGCTAGTTGATGAGGATGCTCTGAGCCAAGATGAACAGAGACTGGGAGACGTTATGCGATACATCAGGGACAAGTTGGCTTCATCCAGTGTCTGCTAATACATTAGTTCAAGTCAGAGTTTAATTCAAAACGAATGGCGGATAAACATGTCACGAGTAAGGCCTGAAATGCGAACAAAAATTTCATCTTATAAATCCCCCCTCCCCCCCAACAAAAACACACCCTACTTTAAGTTGGAGGAACTTGTATTGTATAAATATCTTGTATATGAAATAATCAATATTCTTATTATAATGTTGTTTAAAATAATATGTATACTGTTTTAAGTGTTATTCGAACAACAAGTTTTTAGTGTTAATAAATGCAGTTACTTTTACCTCGTATTTCTAAACTGCCAATGAATATATTTCAAAACTGGGCCCAGTGTTTGTTTGAATGTTGTTGAGAATGAGGAATACGTGGAGTGGAGTGGATTGGTGATGAGGTGATGAAGCATATTAGTTGTGTCCGTAGGAACCTTGCATACTTTGTTGTGGATCTTCGAACCAAAGATGTCTTTAGTATGCAGGGCAACGGCGCACCCAGGATTGTGTGTTGGGGGGCTCAAAGAAAACTTTACTCTCACAAATCAACTAGGCCTACTATGTATGTATGTAAGTTTGGGTTATATTGTATGTATAATATGTATGGGTGGATCTTCCCATTAGGAACTCGGTAACCTCCCATAAGAAGGGGCATATCTCTCCCCCCCCCCCCCCCCTTTTTGTTTATCCCTTTTAGCCACCCGTTGCCTCCCCCCCCCCCCCTTTTTTAATTTTTTTTTTTTTACTTAAGCCACCCGTTGCCCCCCCCCCCCCCCCTTTTTTTTGGGTGCGCCGTTGATGCAGGAATAGGGAATAGTCATGGGGTGTTTACGATATTTGGGTTAAGATTGTTCCAAAAGCACCAAATTTAGACAAGATGGTACCTATAACATACTTGTTTTATTTGATGTGCGCCCAGACGGGCACCTTCTGGGGCCACCATAATTTGTATAAATCCGTAATACCTGCCGATAATATATTTATTCGCATATTTTTTGAAAAAGTTCATTTTGGTGATTTTACTTAAAGCATATACGCGACTGAATAATGATGAAAACATAGAAATTTTCCAAAATGGCTAGGATTATTATTTCTTAAAGTTGCGCGCATTTACCCTTTTCTACTCAAATATCATCAAGTAGTCTTAAACTTAAAATTAAGAAAGTTATTTACTGGGACAGTTACCCCAACAAAAATAAATAGTTAATTATACAAAAAATGAAAATATCTTAATATTTAGCCTTAAAAAACTAAACGGGAGGGAGGGAGGGAGGGAGGGGGGGAGGAGGAGGAGGAGGGAAGTGTCCGTAAAAAAACAACAACGCAACATTATTGTATGGGCAGCATATTGGCCAAATGTGATGCTTTGGAAAAAATTTGAACCAAACGACCCCTATAAAGCCCACATTAACGTCTCAAGGCTGGAACGGATTGTGGACTTGCACACGTCCACAGTCGTCCCAACACCCCCCCCCCCCCCCACCCCAACACCCCCCCCCCCTAACACCCCACCCCCCCCTAACACCCCCCCCCCCCCTAACACCCCCCCCCTAACACCCCCCCCCCTAACACCCCCCCCTAACACCCCCCCCCCTAACACCCCCCCTAACACCCCCCCCCCCTAACACCCCCCCCCCTAAAACCCCCCCCCCCCCCTAAAACAAATATCATATTAATCTGGAGTAGAAACAAATGCGAGTGCCCGTGTATGTGTGGAGAGTTGTGTCGATGTTTGAAATGTGTTTGTGATACATTGTGGGGTCCCCATTGAAGAAATTCGATCTAGTTATGCATTATGTATTAAATAAGTCTCTTATTTTGTCTTTAAAAATACTTGCTGCCTGAAGACGATATTTACATGTTTGCTTTTAAAATGTACATCGCTGTATAAATTGGCAGTATAGTTTCCGTAGGTATATTTTTTTGACGCATTGAACATTTTCTGTATATTTTTGTAACTTGAAACCACAGTGTCTTGAGACATTGTGTCATGTTCTGTAAACGTCTAGCTGAAATAAAATTATCAATTAGTTGTCATAAATAATAAAGGTCAATACAAAGCTATACAAATATTGTTGATATCAATAGGTGCGATGTGATATCATGTTATACACGTACACATTATCAATACATTCTGTGTCTATATTTCAGGTTTTTTAATTGATTATTTAAAGAGAAAATATCTGTCTTAACATTATTGTAATACGTTTTTATTTTTGTTTTCTGGATTCTGTGCGCGTTGGAGATGACGTCTTAAGGCGCACTTAGTTATTATTATTTACCGTTTAGTTAATAATATGCGGCAATGGGGCTCTGCAATATGAAGCAGCATGCAGTAATGTGTAACCCTATGAAAAGTCGTATGAAAATCATAAAATTCTGAGAATGCATTTCAAAATGCATTTAAAAATTCCGCAAGATTTTACCAAAATAAATGTATGCAAATTTACTTAGTCAGTTTTCCTTGTAGTTTATTTGTGTAATGTAAAAATGAATTGCCTTATATAAGTATACTGATGACGTCACGTTTTGTTGACATGTGCGCGTGTAATTGCAGATAATGTATTCCTATAAATATGCCTTTATTATATCTCGAATTTTGGAAGAATTCTTAAAGGCTATTTGTGCTGTCGATTAACAGCTCTACATGAGAATATACGAGAAACTGTGGATTCGTAATTTATCGCCTCGTAAAATTAATTCGTAAATCCAGAATCCACACTTGGAGTATATTCTCTGACTTAAAAAGAAGTATTGTCAATAACTATCCAGTTGAGTAGAGATGAAAAGGTTTGCAAATCTCGTATCGTGGGCGTAATTTACATAAAGGGAGTTTCTGTGGATCTTACGTAATCAAGCGGTGGAGTAGTGTTGAAGAAAAGAATAACCGCGGATTCGTAATTGTTTACAAATAGCTAAGATAAAAACCGTGAATTCCTGGCTTTACTTGTGTCAGTATTACTAGCATTCTACGTGTCATTCTACGCCATACCCGTACAACCAAGTAGAATGTTTGTGAGGAGACACCTTATAGTGTCAACGTGGATAGTTCAGATGTTTTGACTCCAATTTGTTTTCGCAGTAAGAACGAAGATTCTGTAGCGAAGCCCCTTCAATTATTTGCTGAAAGACATTTGCTGTTCAATTTGTTTCTACTGGAGTGTGTTTGTATCACCGCGGCCCTTGGACCCTGGATGTTATAGACATGGATAGTTCAGAGGATGAGTTGTTTTAATTGCAGAGTTTTCACTGTGAGGGTCTCGTAGGCCTAATGGCCGAGAGATTCTTATAAAAAAAACACTACTTAAATTTGACCAGAAAACCGTGAATCCTGCACTCAGCTGACTACAGCTAGGACCAGTTAAAAACGCCAAATAACTCGTCTCGGTATGGAACGTCAGAGAATATATTTACCGAAGGCAGAAAGACAAAGATAAGTGTCGCCCAATGTCGGTATTTTGACGGTTCTTATATAGCACATAATCCGCGTATTATGTTGCATTGTGTAGACTAACCAGCAAGCCTGCTAGGTGCAACAAAACACATACTACCAGGAGAATTGCGTTTCCTGCTAAATGCAACATTTTTCATTTAAATTGTTTGTTGTTTTAAAAGTGTTGAATATCAGATGTGCACAATGAAACCTTTTTTTTCTTCCAAACCTTGGCTTCGGTTCGCCTCCAACATGAATCACATGCTAAGAAGCAAACCAAATGTTAATATTCTAACTTGTAGCTTGATATCAACCGATTCAATGTTTCTGAAGCATTATGAGGCACCGGCATCCAGCCGGAGTTTTTCTGTAGATAGGGGCCTAACATCGACTTGAGCCTAAGACGAAGACAGGGATTTGAAAAGGCCAATAGGCAGGATTTTAACCAGTTCGCGCCGGGATTATTTTAACATCACCGAGCTATGGCGCGGGATTATTTTTAACGAAACTCGATCCGAGGCTGGTTCAGGCCGATGGTACCGGAAAGCACACCCCCGAATTTTCGGCCTTGCTCTCTGCTGACAGACATTTGCGGCCTTGCTGGTGACGTGTATATGCGTCAGCTGTTTTGAATCTGGGGACAACTTTGCGTGTATATACGTCCTCCGGCGCCAACTTGTTAAGCAACGTGATTGCATTTGACATCATTATGAACACGTGCTGCACATTTTGTTCACGTCACCTTTCTTTTAGTCATACTCAGGTAACCCTCGGTGAAGTAACTTAGGGGCGGCACCACTGACCTCTACACATGGACAGATCATCATTGTTTCACACTTGAAGTCGGCGCGAACTGGAAGTGCAACATGGCGGACCCACGACGTCACTCTGTGAGCCAATGAAATGTCCAGGTGTAAGGTTCAGTGGGTACGGTACGTATGACGTAATGTTTATAAATACAAAATGTATAGAGTAAATCCACTGACCTCTACACCTAGACATTTCATTGGCTCACAGAAGTGACGTCTTGGGTCCGCCATGTTGCACTTCCAGTTCGCGCCGACTTCAAGCGCTAGCACAGCAGAATATGGACAATGGTCTGTCCAGGTGTTGAGGTCAGTGGGCGGCACTCCCCTCACCTCGAAGGTTCTCCCCCTTCTGGACTAGGACTAGTCTTGCAAACCAGACTAATCTATAACCTGAGCTACGTGCGTCGTTAGACCATAGAGCAACTCTATGGTTAGACCCACTTCTTATTCCTCCATGGTCATTGTGACTATCTTGGTATCACGTGACGTCTCCGTCATACTTTATCCTTGCACCGCGCCACAAGTCTTTGTAAACTCGTCTCTTTTGTATTCTCTCGTATATTGTATTATACAAGTACTATGTCTTTACTAATTAAGTAAGTATCCACGTGAGGTTGGCATTGTGTTGGAATAGGAAAAGGTGCACACCTCCCTCCCTCCCTCCCACATTATTTACTCCCACTTTCTCTTTGTTTTTCTTCGTAAACCCCCAACCACTCGCCACTCACCCCCACCCAATAACCCCCCTCCTCCACCCTACAACCCCCATCCTCCACTCTACAACCCCCCCTCCCCCACCCTACACCCCCCCCCCCCCCTCTTCCACCCTACAACCCCCCTCCTCTACCCCCTACAACCCCCCTCCTATACCCTACAACCCCCCCTCCATCCCACCCCACCCACTCCCCCGTCCCAATCACTCCCCTCCTCAACCACTCCCTCCCCCCCCCCGTATGTCTGTCTGTCTGTCTGTTTAAAGAGATTTTAACGAAACTTGGTAGATGATCGTTCAAGGATGATTCCATTGTTCAAATTGATCTTGATATGATCCAGATCAGGAATCCGAATCACTTTGAATGATTTGTTTAACACTGGCAAAGTAGGGCGTTGTGGTAGACCGTTTTCTTAAATAGCGCCCTCTGTTGGCCATGTTATGCAGGCCGTGTTGTTTGTTTCTGGTTGTGTCGTTGGTCTGAGCTCCATTGAGTGCCTCTATGCTAGTTGTCAAGTGTAATAATTAATTCACCCCAGAGATTGTTAGTGTTATGCATTTAGATAGTATGTCAATTATGTCATGGAGTAGGCAGCTAGTATACAGGGATTATATCAAGTGTCGATGTTGTCATTTTGCACGGTCTAGTTATGACAGCCCAGGAATATTAATAGAACGACCTTTTAAATGCCAGACGGTTATATTGGTAAAACATGAAGAGATTGTCACCTTACCGTGATGACGTTCGATTAATGTGTGTGTTTATTAGAGTTTCTGCGTCGAATGACTGATCCCGCGGATCATTGCTCGGTTGATAACAATAGCGTGACGTCACTCATGCGGTGCTCGTCTTTCCGAACCGCCTTGTGAAGAACACGCGAAGCATTGTGGGGAGCGCACCTGTCTAATCGTTATTCACAAATTCCACGCGCACATGTCATGTACGCGGAAGTATTGACTTTGGGTTATAGGTTAAACAAAGCACACCCCTTGAAAGTTAGCGTGTAAAAGTCGGTTTTATAATTATTTTGTTGTACATTATTTGATTTCTTAAGAAAATCACCTCCAGAAAAAGCCTTTGTAAAATTGTTGCTAGCATACAAACTGAAAAAAACTGAATGACGTAAAGGATAAATATCGTGCCAAAACTTTCAAAACTTTCCCTTTCAAAAATCTAAAATACCGTGAACTCGTAGAATCGAAGCACTCGTACACAGATGGACATTTATGATATTATTTTGAGGCGGTCATTGGGTAAAAACTTTAACTTAAATAGGAGACTAAAATGTTTTTTGAAAATAAACTTGAAGAACTGATTTTCATTTACAGACAAATTGAAAAAATTACCGTTAATAAGAATTGTTGAAAGAGTGATCGAAATGTATAAAATCTATAATTCATCGGATGTAGGTTGGTCAATCTTCACGTCGTTTTTATTTTCGTTCTCACGCAAGTAGCCTACGCCTTCTGTCTATGGTAAATATGCAACCACTTAATGAGAGACGCAACGATTTATGTAAGTCATTATTTTAGTAAACTTAAGAATAATAATCACAAATTACACCACCTCCTGCCACCCCCCCCCCCCCCCCCCGTGAAATCTAAAATTCATGCTACACTGGACCTATAATAATTCATTAGGAATAGTCAGAATTGTTTGGTCTGGGAACCAGACTAGGCCAAGTAAATGTATTGGTGATACTGGTTATGATTGGTACCCTGTCTATGACGTCAATAGTCGGCCCTGACATTTGCTAAGTTATTAAGATGATACGTGACTCTCCGCTCAGCTTGAGTTTAAATAGAAGAATAAAGGACTTCTGTATTTAAATACAAATGTCACAAAATCTGATTTCTTTTGTTTTCAAATATCGCATGTATTGTCAACATACTGCCCTAAATTGTAACAAGGTCGTTTAATTAGAACCACAATGGAAATTCCGGTAACCCAATAATTTCTGGGGCAGAATCTCGGCCACGAATTATTTTATTTACCAAAACGACATCGGATTGGATGGATTGTTGAGCGCCCTCTACAATACTTTTATTATACGTACGCATTACAATTCAATACATTCTCGTCTTCAGTTGATTCCGTTCGCTCAGTCGAATATATCAGAGGTTGTGGGTTCCAAACCTCGAGGTTGTTCCGTTTGTTATGTCTAATTTAGTTTTTTTCAAATTTGTGGCTCCGGAGGATTTCTTTAAAGGGAAGTGAAGTTCGAAATCAGTCACAGCGTACACCACATTCGGAAGTGTCATAGATCTTAGTGATATTCCCCGACTTCAAAAACTCACAAAAATACAACTCTTCAAGGTATTTGAGACACATCAAAATTATAGCTAATTTTAACATCTTTCATTTTCTGTTCAATGTTTTGGGTAATCCAATGACGTTTGTGAGACATTACCATTCAAAGATTATATCACCCTAAAATGTAAAATAGTTGTGAAACTCGTCGCCATTATGACCCCGCAGTCACAGAGTGTGGAAATGTGTGTGGAGTAAAGTGTATCTGAAATATATTATGCGATTAGGATCTTTCTTTTACCAATGTGCAGACTCGATTCTTGTGATGTACTGCAGTAAACAGTGTAACATCATCAGTACATAGTGTTACTGGTGGAGTAACAACTGGATACACTAGATGGAATAAAAACCAGACAAAATAGTGCCAAATTGTATCCGAATTTGACAGTAATACAAACGGGCAGTTACGTGTACGGTCTTCACTCTTAAGCTGAGTTCGCACTGGATAAACATTTTGGGTAACTGTACCATGACGCCGGGTAACATTCCGATGGGTTAATCTTCCCACCGTCCGCACTTGGAATTAATTGATGCGGGTAGAATTGCCGAGACCATGGGTAAACTAACCGAGCTGGTTCCAAAACAATAAAGAGGGCGCCCTGCGTGACCTATGCTCTCAACATTATTTTCTTACATAATGGTGATGGGAGATTTAACCGAGACGTCGCATCCGCACTGGATTTTCTGGCTCGGTTAAACTGACCTGGTCAATCTTCCTGGGCACCTTTGGCTCGGTTAAACTACCCACGCGGCGTGGGAAAGTTACCTGTGAGGAAAGTTACCCAGGCTGTTCGCACTGGACTTGAAATGGGTAAGTTACCCATTGGCTCGGTTAGTTTGCCCAAATTAAGTCCAGTGCGAACAGGGCTTTAGTTGTTTTTATTACAAACCCTTACGTTCATGGCCCACAGAATGCTCAAATAGATGAGAATTTGAGGGCACACAAATTGTGATTTGGCCCGTGTAGGCATTATTTTGTCGACCGATTTACGGGTCTGCATTCATAGCACCCTGGGGAAATCATCCGTCACCAGGTGCCTGAAGATTTCAAGTGCTACGGTGTCCGCGTCCGGCCGATGGTTTACGAGACTCGGCTGTTATGCCAATAGTACATATAATAGTCATTTGATAGGGCAATCAAATGACGGCTGTGAATGAGACTAAGATTGATGGTCTCGTCGAGATACTGTGTGGGAGGAGTTTCAGATTTATCTCGTTTATTATTTTATTTTCATTCAAAAGAACTCCGTATTTCATCTTTCCAGGATAAATCATTCCTTGCTTGAGACTGCTAAAGAAAAATGTCGTGGTGTAGTTTGTCACCAAAGTAATTTAATGATTTCAGTGGATTTATCTGTTTAGCTGATTGAACGTTAATGTCACGTGATACCAACTTGCAGCGAAGGTATATCAAGCTAGTATTCCTACTTTTCTATATTCTTTTACCTTGCACCTATACTTTTCAATTTTTTTTCACGAAATGTTCTCGAAATATTTACAATGTTTCCTACTTTTTGTTCCACAGCTCCGAAAAATGAAATCTAAATGAATATTTTTCATAGCAGTGTTGGGTGTTGGATTCAGGAGTACTGCAACTGTACTTCCAAGAGCTTAGTTGAGGATGGAGCACAAGTGTTGTGAGTACAGAGCATGCCAAACGAGGCTTATGATGTTGTGGACATGGGTGAGTATCAATGAAAACTGCTTCTAAAAGCTCGCAAAATTCTACTTTCCACCTGATTTTGTTCTACTTTTGTTCTTTAAAACAAATCCGTGATCCTACTCTTCTACCTTTCCACCCAGGTTTGCTTGAAAGCCCCTCTCTTTATTGTTTACGCGGCACCTGTTGTTGTATCCATTTTAAATGATTTCCGGCCGGCAATAGTTGTAAAAACCATACTAGTTTTAAACACTGCCCCCATTTATTGACTTCGTCTGTAGGAAGTCAACTTTTCGGGAAGGCTGTATTGAATTGTAAATAAATCTTAGCAGTAAACAATATTCAATAGTTCTATAATATTGAATGGCTTTGAGGGGGGTACAAAAATATATTGCACGAGCTATAACAATATTTTACGAGTCAAAGACGAGTGCAATATTGTTATAAGGAGTGCAATATATTCTTGTATCTCCGAAAAAAACCCACATGACGATTTTAATCTTAAATCAAATACAATGCTTGAAAATTATCAATTCAATTGGAAAAATATTTTCAGGTTGACACACCCAATAAGCACAAACGCACCAACTTTAATAAGTTTATTTTCCCGCTACAGTTAACCTTATTACAAGCGGCCAAGGGGTTGTGTATTATTTAACATTTGTTCCAACCTTACACTGGCCTTAACTCTGTCATTTTATCAGGATCTTTGGCCAGTGACCAATCATAATGGTCGCCGCTTCCCACCCAGAAATCACATAAATCTCAAACTAGAGGAGTGTAATGGGATCAAATAAATACAAGCCCCGCCAGCAGAAAACGAACATGTCATAACATTGATTTCCCATCAATTTCCCGTGTAAAGACCGCATATTTTCAATACAAATAGTCCCGCGTGAGAGCAACTGGTACTTTGTAAACAAAGGAATTTCAACTTTTAGTTTGAAATCCCCTTAAACCTCTCCCGGACCGCTCATAATAGTTTATTTTATATATTTTTGAAGGGGGGTGGGAGATCTTGATACGATGTATTTTACAATCACAAGCCCAATAATATTTTGGTATCAAGGGTCTATTTTCATCAAACTAGAGATGTAAACAAACAGCGCATAGCGTCCAGGGGGTCGCCTCCCGTAGCTTATACCGGCCCGGGGTCCGAGTCCAGGGCTGCTTGCAGGCAGTACGTGGCAATGTTCACGGTGACAAAAACATTGGGCTTTTTCGAATCCCTGGCTTTGTCTTCGTCTTAGCTTTAAGGCGAATTTAAGCTCCAAACTCCGTAAACACATTCTCGTGCCTGTTGTGCTTAAGAAACAATAAATCAGTTGATATGAACCCAAACGATCGAATTTTCTATTTGCTTCCATTTCTATTTGGTTCTTAATTGGAGGTGAAGCCGAAGCCGACGACGAAGCAAAGGTTTCGAAAACCCCCATCATAATGACTATGGGTTCACTGCAAAACGAGGTTGAGATCTTTTTTATTACAAGTTTGATTTATTGTCCATGTTGACGGGCCACTTCCAAAAAGCGTCACAGCCACATGCACTAGCGGCCGACCGTTTGTTTTATCGCCCCAGCACGAGCATAATCGTGATGGATTTATGCCAGTCCGCGATTCTATATTTTGAAAGGTTCGTAGGCAGTTACCGCCCAATTATTGAAGTAAAACAAAACACGCACTTCCGGGGTCGGTCGTGAAAGTTTCCGAGGAACGCAAAGGCTGAAGGGGAAGAAATATGCTATGCTTAAGATCGCAGACAATTTGGCAAGAATTTTAAGTGCCCTCCGAATGGGGTGGCGATAAATAAAATGCACTGGTCCTAGAAGAATAATAGATATTTCATTAAAGCAAACCTGAATTGCATGTTATTGCGAACCATTGCCGACTTTGGGTAATAAAATCAGACTTGATAGTCTTGACATCAGCAGCGCTGATGTATTTTTAAGATTGGCACCTAGCTAATCGATTTCAGATTCTTTTTTCGCGCAGTTCATGAGTTAAAGGTTGGAAACATAACCTTTAGTCACAGTGTGCCTTATAAAAAGAAAGCTGTGGAAATCACTTAATTGATGGCAAAGTTCGGTGGAATGTAAACCACCACGTAGTGTAACTTGTTACAATAGTTAGTCCAATGCGAACACGGCTTTAAATATATATCTACCTTCGTCCTGGTTTTTAAAGCACCCCTCCTCCCCCCCCCCCCCCCCCCCGATTTTATTCTTCCGGTTTAATATTTTATGCAGGGCTTCAATCCGTTATGATTTCCCTTATGGCCGGTCGTAAAACTAAAGACATGGAATCGGATTATAGACGTGTGATGAATAATAGATATGTTAATCTGGAATCTCTCCGGCATTACCATCTTATGGTAACTCGGCGGCTGGTCTTAATTTATAATTTAACTCTTTGTCATTGTATTTTTACCGGAGAAATAATAAATGAAATGAAATACAAATAAAATGAGTTCAGTGTAAAAACCAGGTCAGATGAACCTCCCCCTAGGCCCTATACCCAACTTTGATTTTTTTGTAAACTAAAAGATAGTTTACTGCTAACAGAACTTTAAAAAGTAACGAATCTATCCATCAACCCTAACACTCCTAAATCCTCCAATTTCAATATCATTTTGCACACACCCTAGGGAGTTAAGATTAGGCCTACGCCGGGTTAACGCTTTGGATAAGTTTTCTATGTCTTCAGCTACTAGCAAAGGCGAAAATATGGGTGGTTCAGGGTAGCAAACCAACTTATACCCAGCACGATATGGCAGAGGGATACCCCCTCTTATCCCTATACCCTATACACACTCCACACTATATTGTTACCTAACACACACCCCCCTTAAAACCTAAAGAGAATTCCTGAGTTTCCGGGGTCACAATGGCCCACACAAAAGAGGGGGAATTTTCTTTGCCACATTCGCGCTTCATAATTATGAACCAACTGTCCAAACCCGCTATCTTGTGAACAAATCTCCAAATTAGCTTTTTACAATTTGCTGATAACATCACCAGTCAATATCAGATTTCTTGCTTCCTCCCTTCATGCAAGCTCCCCCCCCCGACCACCCCCCCCCCCCCCCACACTCACCCCCACTCACCCCCCCCCCCCCCCCCCACCCCCCCCCCCCCCCCCCCCCCCCCCACCCCCTGTAGTATGTATCTCTGATTTGAATAACCGAATTGCCGATAGCAAATTGTGTCGATTTTAAATTCTTCGCTTGAAGACGCCCGCCAATAAAGAATGACGGATCCGTTCAGCCGCAGCTGAATGCCCCCGTGTCTGCCCGGGCATGTGCATCACTTTTAAAATCATTATTTCCAGATATTTTCGCCGTAAAATGATACAGGTCCGTTTACCATCTTTGCCCCCAACCGAACATGTGTCTTTGATTCTGAACTATAAAATTCAGATCAATACGCTCTCCTGCATATTCCAAACATGAGAATAGTCGGGCATTTTAGGAGTGGGTTCATGATGCAGTCATATTCTTTTCATTTTGTTTTATGCTTCTTAGAGATCGATAATTTGAAAATGCCTAAATATTTTGGAAGTGATATAGGCGGAAACGATTGTTGCCACAAAGATTGGAAAGGCTTATTTTCGCCTGTTTTCTCCATGGGCAGAATGTTTCTTTTCCTTAGGGTTTTGGTTATGAAATTGAGATGTGCGCAAATGTATTTGTTCCAACAGGCAATGGGTATTTTTCGTCTGGGATATTGCGTTGAGATGTCTTTCGATTAGTTGCAGGTGTTTTTTGTTTAATAGAGACGCGTTGAGGGGCATGGATGACATTTTGTAGTTTAATTGAAGTCATTTCTATGGCGATAGGAAATGTTAGACTTCCGGATGCTTTTTCGATTGTGGTAAATTATCCGATTCGGTTGTGTGTTTCTTGTAATCGCCGGTGGTATTTCTTAGACCCATCGCGCTGTGGTTCACCAAGCACATTAACAAACAATGTTTCTGTAGTGTTTGGAAATGTTCGTCATTGCTGCTATAATATTATAAGTAATAACCGCACCGGGCATCTGGGTGTCGCCAATATTATAACGAGTGGATTAGTGGTATAAAGTACAAACCACAAAAATGTCGATGACGGATTCCGTCAATTGACTTTCAAACGGCGAAATATTCCCGTGGCATTTCAGCTTTTATGGGACTCTTAAAGTTAAAGCATTCTTGGAATATTTCGTTGAAGCAAGAAGCAGACGTGTGGTTCCGCGTGAATGTGACCAGTCAACTTTGAAAGTGCACTTTGAGAGTTCTCACTGGTCCGTCCAATCTTTGGCCTTGAACGGGGCGATCATTTCTTGGTAATAATGTCGTTTCCAATGATGGTTGTGTTTCTCTTGAGTGATCATGTTTTGAAGTGTACTATTTTTCACCAGTTCAAATTCAAAGTTCAGTTATTTCTTTAGGTAGGCATAGCTGATAAATTTACTGGAATTGAATTCCTAACCATTGGCAAGTCTGCAGCTACCTGAACGTCGATATTTCATTCTTCTCGTTTGCTGTTAACCTTTGATGGAACTGTGGCAACTATTTTTTATATTGCGTGGAAATATTGAATATAGCGGCTGCGGACAGAAAATTACTCTTTGTAACGAAGATTCTTATTGGTCCAAAAATTTCAATGTAACCCAGAATTCTTGTGGTCTCCGCCCATCACCGATGTATTTACTGCGGTCTGTCTGTCTGTCGGGCTGTCTGTTTGTCGGGCGGGCTGTATGTAGGTCTGCGTGTATGTGCTTGTTTTCTTTTGCGATCGAGGATCGAAAAACAAAAGAAAACAATGGGAACAAAAGATCCTCGAAGGACGGTTTCTTTGTCCTCGATCGGCAAGATAAGCGCTAAGCAATGGGGTTAGGTTTCAGTAAAGGAATAAAGGAAAACACAATAAGGAATCCTCGGTCGTAATGGCAATTCACGAACTGTAGGTCTGTATGTATGTAGATCTGTATACATGTATGTGTATAATTATGTATGTTACTAGGAGGATTACGGGAAAACGAAACTCGTCGGGGATGTTACAACGAAACTAATGCACCGAAACTTGGTAATGACGTCAGCTCACGAGATTCGTTTATAGCGAGCCCATTTACGAGACGATATTTTATAGTTATTTAGAGATATATCCAAAGGAATTAGAGACATCTTTAATTATTCATATCAATCTCGAATTATTTCGAGATATGTCTTTAGTTATTTAGAGATATGTCGAGTGTAATCCATTGAGATATATCTCTAAATAACTATGAAATATCGTCGCGTAAAGTAATAAATGTTCAATAGGCTCGCCATAGACAAATCTTGCGACCTATTACGTCACCTTTCTGTGTATTACTACTTTTGTTGCAACAGGTAGACATCTTCAATCTGGGTTAAAGATGATTCTATTACGTTTTTAGAACGATCTGTATCTAGTTTAGGAATCTGGATCAATTTTGATGTGTTTTGGAGATAGGCCGGTTTTGCGTGTTTGCGGTCGGGGCGAAATTTTTCGCTTTGCCGAGTGTCATTTTCTATTTTTGATTTGATTGGTTGCAATCTTCCCATACTTGTTAACCCCTCTATTGTCGCTATTTATGACATATTTATATGGGTCACATAAATTCATGGAAATCGCAATGTTTTGAGTTCTATAGATTGCCTGCTTTGCACATGGGAAAAAGATATGCACTATTAAATCCTTGAATCATAAAAATAAATTCATTGAACCACAAATATTTTGGCTGGATCAAAGACCTCCTCGGCGCTGACAAAAAAACCTGCTAAAATAACTGTCAAAATTGTCTGTGCAGTTGCACGCGGGTCCCGATGAAATATAAACATGACATTCTTATCTTATTTATCTGTCGATTATTTCATCAGATTATTGACAATAGTTCATTTGATTTAGGATAATGTGTGTGGGGGTGGGGGTGGTGGGGGGGGGGGGGGGGGGGGGGGGGGGGGGTGGGGGCATGGTACAAAATTGCGCAATTTTAAGGGAAAAACACAATGTGTGATTCTTCTTCTGATTTGCGGAGAAAGAACTTTGGTTATTGGAACTTGAACGAAATACCAATAAATATAGCCGGTCCGCGATCGATGCAGTCGGTCATTGGGGGAATATATTAATTGGCATTAATCGTTTTCAACCTGCATTCATAAATACCTGGGACAGTTTAAGCATTCCTATTGGTCGAAGGCCCGTCACGTGGCCGGTATTAAACGGACGATAAAGACATGGCTTGTAGTGTTTAAAACCAGCTGGCAACAACGCGATGTCGCATTATACCCGTCCCCAGGGCTCACTTTATTTCCAACCGTACCTCGTCTCCAATAGTAAGAGCGGGTGGTGTTGGGCGCGTACAGCTCGACACCCTGGGAACGAGGTTGCCAATGGCAGTAATAGTCTGGTTCATAGTAAATACGCTTTGTTGCATGTATTGTGTAGAGCGACAGAGGCGGAAACATGTCATTTGACACAGACAGAATGGCGAAACACCGAATTTTCCTTTCGACAATTTTCCGAGATTTTCGGGGCTTTTTGGGCTGAATTTTACAAAAAAGGTATTTATGAATGGGAATAAATGTGTGTTCGGTCGGTTTTAATCACTCTGTTTAATACCGCTTGGAGTCTGGGTGCTGATAATTACCCTCGCCTTCGGCTCGGGTAATTATCAGCACCCAGACTCCAAGCGGTATTAAACAGAGTGATTAAAACCGACCGAACACACATTTATTCCCTTATTATATACATGTAGGGCCTATACTGCATGTTGACTGGGAGAAAGAATTCGAACTCATGTGGAAACTCAGCATACCACCCCCCCCCCCCCCCCTTTCCACCCTCAAATATAACCAGAAAAATAATCAAACACAAAGGATATAAACAAAAATATTAAATATTCACTAAGTTTTTTGAAAAAACTAAACGTTACAGAATAATTTATATTATTTTCAGAGGAAAATAATATAAAAGTAAACACTAGCCCTTGATTTAGGGTTCAAATAAAAGTCACTTCAAGCTAAATCAATAAAAGTCAACTGAAGTTAATAAGAACTCTCAACTTAAAGCATTCACAGGTGGTTCAGATATCTCAAGCCAAATTAAAAAAGACAAGCAACTCAAAGAATTTCTAAAGAACTCCGAACCACAAAGCGTTCCAACAAAGAAATAAAGTAAATTGGATCAATCACAACTTGAGAATAAGGCGAAAGTCAAGAAAAACAAAGTGAAGGTAATTTCACATAAACCTTGAATAGGTCAACCCTTTTGAAGTAAAGTAGTTCATAGCTTTTGGGGGAAGCTGATGGTCCTTGACCGCAGGTCAACCCCAGTGGCTCAATTAGAGGTCACTCACGCTAGTCATTTTCCTTGTTTGTTTTAATTTAAATTTACTAAAGGTAAACATACTCGAACTGTACATCCTAGGATTATGTTAAGAATATCTCAGGTACATACTAATTATTTATTATCACTCAAATGGAATAATTGTACTGGAAGACAGCACTGTGTGGTGAGTTTCTGAGAGAGATGTTTCTTGACGAGGGCCTATAGTTAATAAAAGTCCTGATCTCGGGATGATGGAAGGAACTGCTGTGGATGCCGGTGTGGGTTGGGTTGGTAACACCTTCTTATTCCTTCGTGGTTTGATCCTACCCACACTGACCTTTCCCTTCAGCCTAATCCTCCTTTTGTCTTTCCACAGGACTCTGTACATGCTTTTTCTTTTGTGTTTCTCCCGCCAGCTTTGATGTGCATCATGCTGTATGTTGCCCTATACATGTATATGTTTGTTTCTTGTACACAGCCATTATGTCTCTGAAGAAGATCTTGTTAAGATCGAAATATTAGGCCCTCTTAACTTCATTTGCTTCGTGGTTTGTGGTAGACGCTGCGAGCGAGACTCCCGTCCGGCTTGTTGGACATCTCAACGTCAATAAATGATATGCTGCCTTCCCTTTCTTGTTCCATGGTGTACAGGGTCTGCTGTGAGGCCTATTGAGGTGTTTAAGAGCTGGAGGTTATCCTACCCATGCTTGAATGTTTCCACGCTTTCATTTCTTCGGATTTCGTGTCGCTCAAACGAAACAATAGAATTATTGGAGGAAGCCTTATTGGTAGGTAGCACCGATAGGTATAGATGTTCTGTTGACCATGGATTGCCAGACATGGGGATTTCGAGTTTTCATATGAAACCTAACCAAACGGGGGTAATTACAAGTTGTCTTAGGCCTACTGGTAACGACATACAGGTTAGATTTGCAACAGACCACGCACACCCAGACACACGCTCATTCTTTGAGAGGATGGGGGGGGAGGGGGGGGGGGGGGGGGGGTGACGTTAATCCTAGTAATTATAAGTTCCAATTATAATGTTCCTTTTTTTATCAAAAGACAGTCATAAAATGATTCCGACTATCTATACATATCGTACTCTTTAGTTTACCATAACAAATGGAATTTGAAGGATTAGAAAGACACATTGATCGATAAAAATCTCTATATAATAATGGATGATTCCTACTGTTATCTACCAGATGAGCTAATATTGGCCCTCTCTATGGAAACATTATGCATATGCAGTTCGCTTGCCGCATATATGAATATAAGCCGAGAGACAAGTCGTTAGACCTGTCGGTCGCGTAACGTTGACCGGTGGGCATGGTGGCTCAGCGCAGGTTCATTTCAGTACATTATCTGGCGACTTGATTTCAAGTCTACTAAAACACATTCTACCTGGGCAATTCCATTGGCATGAAAGGCAGAGTAAATTCACTATTATAGGATTTGAAAACTGAGCTCCTATAAAAGCTCTTCCGCTGAAATTAACCCATACCACGATTATAATACACGTAAATATCGGGTACCAGCCTACCTGCTAGCAGCCATCCTTCCTTTATAAAGTCTCGTGTAAAAGTCCGTCCGAGCTCACCATACCTTTGTTTAACTCCGGTATTATTATTCCCCCTGGATGGGACGCCTTAAGTCCATAGCTGGGTGGAGACTGAAGAGAGAAAAATCGGTGTGAAGTGCCTTGCCCAAGGACACAACATATGACCACCAGCTGGATTGGAACCCTGATCTTCTGATCAGAGGTCACGAACTAAACGAAATGTTTCAGAAGACTATTTTTGTTTCTTGATTCTCTGAGTTCAGGCTGTGTACATTTTAATGGGCCAAATCGGGATCTTCATAATTCAATGTTATAACGTCACACCTTTCCGGTCGATCGTCACAGATTTCGTCTACACATCAGTGGATGGTATCCAGGAAAACTGGAAAATTCCAAGTCGAACCGAATTTGCAAAGTGCCAAAGTGTTTTGTCACAACAACCTGTGTAAATTAATTGGTGAAAATCAATTAAACTGGAATAGAGTTCGTCTATACAACAACAATAGTTGCATCTGCAGTGAGGCCGAAGAAACTAAAAAGCCTTTCTTTCATCTAAAAGTAGAAACCGGCTTGTATGTCGTCACTTATTGTTATCGTAGTATCGTAGTTTATTGTGTAGTATCTTATAATACATTAGACTTGTAAATCGAATACAATAATTACAGTTGTATTTAGGCTATTATCGTAGTCACTCGCTGCAAATAAGGGTATTTTCTTAATGCTGTACATCCGGCCATGCTCGGCTGTCCAATTGTTCCGAGTACTATAGTATAAATTTTTTGGGTTCATTTTATGCAAATCGTCCATCACAAGGCCAAAGGTCACCCGAGGTGTATTCGCCAGAGTTGAACATTAATGTGTTCCATTTTTGCGAATTTGCAGAGTGACAAATTGCCCCGACGACACAAATTCGCTTTCGTGCCGAGTACGAACCGGCCTCAGCGCCGAAGTGAAACGCGAACGCGAGTAAGTAACGTCATCGGGGAGTGTTTGCGCTGAAAATGTTAAAATAATTTCAACTCCGGCGAATTTGTGCAGCGAAAGCTTTGTTGCTTCAACTTCTTATTCGATTTCGCGTGAAGTATGAACCAGCGTTTTGGCATAGAAGTGCCAGCACAGGTTGGGTTCGAACCCACAACTTGCAGAATTACCCACAGACCACGAAATCAATGCTCCTAACCACGATGCCATGGCACTTTTTACGTCTCTAATTAGCAATCGTTTGGATTGGTAGCTAGCGGTCGGCTGAATAATTGCTTTGTTTGCGTCAAGTGGACGATGTTTTCATACAATTAGATATTGTTATTTAAGCGCTCGACGTTTGTATGGATATTGTTGTCGGGAGAGCCAAGGCCGCCACAGGACTACGCAATTGCATAATTATAGTCAAGGAAATCAACCAATCATTGTTTGATAGCGTACGTGCCATAACGATGAGACGTTTTGTACATCGATTGCTCTGGTAGGGTATTATTATGATGATGAGTAATTTGAATTCCCAAATTGCCTCGTTGCATTGTATTTTGTATACGCAATTCAAATATTCTTCTTTTGTGATGTGTATGTGTGACTCGGCGTGTCTTGCAATGTCAATAGCGTTGTAGTCAAATGAAATGAAACGGAATGACGTGTAAAAGGTTGCTGTTTTCCCAATAGGTGGGGGAGGGGGGGTGTTGACCAAAGGGGTGCCAGTGGGGGAACATACCCCCCCCCCCCCCCTTGTACCCCGGGCGGCATTTTCCACGTCATACAAACAATAAAAAAATAATTTTAAAAGAAGATTTATGATTGGAAAAAACATACCCGTGTGATTCTGGGTACCGTCCATCAAGCAATGTTACGGTGTTATACGCGGTGCGTGCTCGTCGACCGAGCATGCACTACATCTGCCCCGGTACTCCAGGCGCCCATGTCCGGTGTGTGGTGGCCGTTGGCGTAACCCGCCCGTCGGCTCAACATTTAATAGATGATGGAACCCAGACTCGTACGGGTATTTTGTTGCCACTGTTCGGAAAGGAGCCTTCTTAATTGTTTTACGTCTTTATTGTGTACATCATAAAACAGTTATGCGGGATAATATAGGTTTTCCCAGGCGATATCGAAAAATGTGCACGATCATTTTGTAAAAGATACATTAATTTCGCGCTGATTTTGATAACGACGTATATATCCGGGTTTCATTTCTGCCAAAACAAACATTCGATTTCATTTTGTTTCATTTAAATAAATGAATGTGCATAACATTTAATTTCAACGATTACAAATACTTGATTAGGCTTTCGGTTTCACGCATGCGTGGCCGATTATTATATTAAGAATGTGCAATCTATTTCGCAGCAAATTGATTCGTCATTGTGTCGGCCTGAATTGAATATTCTTTTTCATTTGTTATAATTTAATTCGCATATTCTGCGTTCAATTTGTTTGTATTGCGCATGCTGTGGAAGGTTGGGTCATTGGCCAGACTTTATGGGAGTTAATGTGACACCCCAATTGCGTTTAAAACCGGCTGGGCCGTTTTAAAATAGGAAAATAGTCTCCAAAATAGTCGATAAATTGGAAACTGTCTCAGGTATTTATGATTTTTATTTTAATGTCTTTTCTCTCTCATTTTCAAGACATCGGGGATGTATGTCTAAGAATGGTTGTACCATGCATGCAGTGCGTTTCGTATAGGTGTCACCTCTCCAATGTTTAAAAAAAATAGACCACGTGGGGTCAATTTCATAGAGCTGCTAAGCAAACAAAAATGCCCAACATGAACATTCTTCCAATTTCCAGGTGATGTATTGTTGTTAGTGACTGATTCAGTTAGTTTTTGCTTAGCATAAAAAGTACATGAAGTTTTGGCTAGTAACCTGATTTTACTGAGCAATAATTGTTTGTGCTAAACAAACAGTTGTGCTTAGCAGAACTCCCAATAAAACTGACCCCTGGTTCAGTCCCCTAATGTTACTTTGGTTGAAACATACATATACATTTTCGTTAATGCGCAGGAAATCGGCTGCACATTTAGCAAAACCGATTGTTGATAAATTAATAGAAGAAACATAGGATTTCGAATGTGCATTCGAATTACTTGACAAATTGATAGAAAATGACTCGAATGATTGGACCCCTGCACACTTTCAATGAGACCGCAATTCACACCTTTCGCATGGGCTCATTTACATAAATTATCATATTAGGGTACAAAGGTTAATGTAAAAAACAATTTTCTTTCGACCCAAAATTGTCAGCGTTAGCTTAACATGTTTTCCTCTCCATTTTCTTACAATAATTCTGGTACATGTACTTATACCTGTATAGTGCTTTTTATCGTATACATGTACAACATTCCTAAAGCGCTTTACAATGAAAATATTACCCCGTTAATCAGGCCCTGGACCACGCGGCAGCATTATGCGCTTAATCGGCATCGACCCTCGCATTTCATTATACCCTAACCCAAAACTACCTCCAGTCTAGACCACTACTGGACGAAGACCCAAACGTTTATAAGAAAACAGGAAAATGTCCCCACAACTCGGTCAGCCTTTTTTCTAAACAAAAGAAACTGTCCCCCCAACTAGATGTATACCTACCCACTCTTGTACGTGTTTGTGAGGGGGCGGGGTCGCGCTGATTTTAATGAGACATGTACAAGACGCGTTAAAATGACAAGATTCTCTTTAGTACACACCTGTCCCCCTCCCTAAGATATTCTACACGGTGTCACGATCTTAGATGTCTGTATATACTGCTTTGGTACTCTCCATTACAACTGAGTATAATACTCCACAGTTGATATACATGTACCATCCTCATATGTAAACATGAACATGCGTGGGAATACGGGAAGGCGCTACAATTAAAACGACAACGTCGTGCGGCTTTGATAACGACATCGTCGTACTTGCGGCTTTGGTTACGACATCGTCGTACTTGCGGCTTTGATTACGACATCGTCGTACTTGCGGCTTTGGTTACGACATCGTCGTACTTGCGGCTTTGGTTACGACATCGTCGTACTTGCGGCTTTGGTTACGACATCGTCGTAATTGCGGCTTTGGTTACGACATCGTCGTACTTGCGGCTTTGGTTACGACATCGTCGTAATTGCGGCTTTGGTTACGACATCGTCGTACTTGCGGCTTTGGTTACGACATCGTCGTAATTGCGGCTTTGGTTACGACATCGTCGTACTTGCGGCTTTGGTTACGACATCGTCGTACTTGCGGCTTTAGTTACGACATCGTCGTACTTGCGGCTTTGGTTACGACATCGTCGTCGGCTTTAGTGTTAGGGTTTGGGTATAGTATGGCTAGTACAGCTGTTTTGAATCTCGGATATTCTCGCGAGACAATTAGTGATTTAGCAAACTACTGTGTTAATAACAAAATTGTAAACGTCTTTTGGATGAGGTCCAAAATAAGGATTTTGTTTAATGCCATCAGTAAGTTGCTGATGTTTGTTTATGTCTCATGCACATATTTTGCAGTGCAATCGGGAGGAGGGGGTGGGGGGGGGGGGGGAGAGGGGGGGGGGGGGTTTGTTTACTTCCTCATTATTGTTATGCCTCGTCTCAGTGTGGAGGCGGACTCGCCCCATATCGTCTGGCATTTGTTGCTTTAATTGCTCTAGCATTAACAGCCTTTAAGGCAAGACTAGCCGACAATCTACTGAAGTGTTATATATAGGTAATAACAGTGCGAGAACCCGGTTATTACTGCGTGGTAATGACCGGGTTGGGGGATGACCGCTGGTAATGGATCGAGCCGAAGGCGAGGTCCATTACCAGCGGTCATCCCCCAACCCGGTCATTACCACGCAGTAATAACCGGGTTCTCGCACTGTTATTACCTTTAATAAATATCTTTTTAACGAGAAAAATTGTGAAAATACTCCGAATTTCGCGACTTCGCGGCTTCTTCTAGGCCGTTTTACAAACGCAGCTTCGTTTCCGTATTTCGGCTTTGTTCATGTAGTTTAGCAGTGGTACGCTGTTTTCCTAGTTCCGGATTTTTCCTAGTTCCGGATCGCTTCAAATAAAAACCTACCTTGTTATGGCTTGGTCTCCAATACTATTTGTTTAGATGAAGTGCATTTTGAAAAGAAGCATACAAGCTTCTTGATACATAAGTAAAAAATAAGTCTAAAAGTCTCCAGTATTAAAAAATCTGCCAAAGACTGAACGTTCATTTTTTCCTAGTTCCGGATCGCCCGTAAAATACATGCATCAACTACACGCGCGCAAGCGATTTCATATGACGTGTTCTGTTGAACCATGGAGAAATGGACAAAGTTTATCGGCTCGCGCCACACACGTACGTACACGGACAAAACATTTCGAAGCATTTCCTTGCAAGTCCTCTTTTTAAACGTGAAAGTATTTGAAATTTATTTTATACTGTATTTATATAAATTAATAAATACTTTATCAGAAATATAGGCTTGATTCGGGTTGGTTCTAGCTAGCATGGTTCTAGCGTGAACATTTTTCATGCACGAAGCAGTTTTTTACTCGATCCGGAATTGGTTAAACTGATCCGCAACTAGAAAAAGGGATGTCGGTACATTTGACGTCGTATTTTCAAATAAAGTAGAGCATAAATATCGAAACAAAAACGGTAGTTTCTCCATCACTCAAGGTAAACTACTACACCTATTTCATTTAAATTTCGAAGATTAGACTTGCCGAAAACAGCCTGGATATTTTTTGCGATCCGGAACTAGGAAAACGTCTGTAATGTGGCCAGAATGCAGCCCAAAGCCGGGGTTTAGAAAACGGCCCTTGGAAAGCCCATGATATTACTACATATAATGACCTGCACGTGATCGAGTCTCGGCCAATCAGAAGCCTTCAACTCTCCTAGGCATTTATTAAAACTATTTCATGAATAGTTTTTGTGTTTATTATGCATTATCCCTTTAAGAATGATTGACCTATAAGAGGCCTTCGGTGTTAAGGCGTAACTCCGACGGCTCGTGTTTGCCAAAGCATCCATCCGACCATTTGTCTCCAACCCGTAAATTAATTAAGCCTCTCTCTCGGGGTTAGGCATATGTTTGCCCATGTATGACCATGTTTGACAATACTTCCGCGGCTGGGCCCATTTAAAGATCCGCTCTTAATATCAAAATGACGGCAAGGTCTCAGGACTAAAGCGCGCCAGTATTGCTCTATTCCCAACAGATTCCCTGGTTTGATTTTCGTGGAGGCCACCATTTTTTGCCATAAGTGGGTTGATAATTAGCTGTTGGACGTTAAAGGACAGTCCAACACATTATAACGCATTCACTGAGATGCTATAGGCGCCATGCTGCTCATCTTTAGACTATTTCTAGCACTAACACCATGCATTCCTCAAAAGTGCCTGTACTATATAAATTGGTGGTAAATTTGAAGATATGTTATTGGTTGAAACCCATTGACTGTCCTCTTAATAGCAAGCCCTCAGGAGTGCTTTTTGCAAATAGGAACATGTAGTTTATAGGCCTTCACCACTATAGAATAGGCCTACCAAAGTTAATACGTCATCTTTTGTCTGTTGCCAAGGCAATAAGCTCCACACCAATATTACTCAGCCATTTCCCTGTGATTTCGCAATAGACGTTTGAGTCGACTAATCAATGTCACAATTAAAGATAACCCTATATTATGGATCCATTACAATGACAACTGACGTCACACTTGGGTACGGTGAATGAAAATGTTCGATTTCATAGCCGAGTCCAATGACAATATTTAGTTTAGGCTCGTGCGCCGATCCTTTTTACAAGTCGTGTCCGCGAATCCATTTTATATTCCCAAAAACATGCGATTGTGTATTCACACACGCGCCAACGTGGCGGGAAATTTTCAACTATCGTTGTAGCTCGCTGTACATTTAGACAAAGAACCCAAACGATGGTTTATCAATTTTATAATTACTTCATCATAAAGAAACAGTACCAATGTGTTGTTTATTTTGTGTCATCAGTTCTTCAAGAAACAACTTTAGATGATAGCCGCTGTTTCGTGTCACTCGTGAACGTGACTATAGCTCCCTATTCAAGGCAAAACCACCAAAATGACCTTGTGATTTTGAAATGCAAAGTCAAATTGGATGTCAAATATGTAAATATATACCAAGTTTAGTTTAGGTTTAGTATTTCAACCTCCACCTCACAGGTTTTACTTGTCTAACATCGGGTCGTCGGAACTGGAATTTAAATCGCACCATTACAGATTGTGTAATATGATATGATATAATCACCGTGGATGATAAAAGCATGACAATTAGCAAACAGTCAGAGTATGTCATGAGAAAGATATTTGGCTATAGGGCCGTCGTAGATTTGACCTGTGAAAAAATATGTTTAATAACATAATGGCAGCCATTTATGAATATTTTGAAAATTGCTTGTTATTCCACCTATTGTTTTTTAAAGGACATCTCTGGACGGCCCTATAGCCAAAATGCTATAGGGCTTTTATAATTTGATTGAATTTGTTTCCACCAGTTTGCCTGACTACTATATTGCCGTTTTCGAGAGTTTCAGAACACAAACCATTTAAATCTAGAGCCTTGACCTTTCCCCCGACTCTGATCACTTGCAGTTGTTAAACATTCCGATCAGCCGGTGGTTTTGTCACTAAGGTGAGTCCGGGGAGCCGAGAGGTCCCAGACGATGGGATCGCTTTCTCTTGGGTCCCGTTGAGGGGACAAGGTGGCAATTTAACGCTCGTTCGCCTATCGGCTCCAATGCAGGTCGGTATAATCGCGCCAACAGCTCGGCGGATGAAATATTCATTGGAGATTATTTCCTGGTGGGACCTTGGTACAAGCACAGCTAGGTGCAGCGAGATAGGGGCATGTTAAAAGTGGGAGGGAGACTTTCCATTTCCTGTGTTACTGTTGCTTTTCGTTGCAATTCTTTGTCTTCGGTTATTTGAATTTCAAATGACGCATAATTCATTTCTAAGTAAATTACATCTTATCTCTAAGATGATGACGATAGACATTCGTAGAGCTAGCTTAAACGAAAACAATAATTAACACAAAACACGCTTAGAGTAATTTAAAAAAAGCTCTAAAACTGTAAGTTTTCAGTGTTTTTTACGTTACAATAGACCCGAGACGTAATGACGCCATGGCTTTGTTTGCATACGTTTTCTTAAGAGAGCGAAGTCGGGATGCCAGACGAAAGTAGGGACAGACTCGCTTACAGGAAAGCGAACATCAAAGCGTGACGTCATTAGGTCTTAGGCATGTTTGAATTTGTGATTGTTCAGCGTTTTGATTATTTTAACCAGGTATCTGTGGTTCTGATTTCTAGATGTAATGTGATCTAGATGCAATATCGGACAGCCGGGGGGGTTTTATGGACGTTTCTGCAAAGAAAATAAAATAAAAGATGGGACTATTTGTATATTTGAATTTAGAATTGCAAACCCTACGGGGACCATTGTTAATTGGGGTCGTGCTCTCGGCTGTGTGTCCTATATCTGAGTTACGCTACTGCAATGTTGCTGGTTTTTCAGCTTTTGTAGTTAGTTGGCTGAGCTAGCTTATTGGCTGGCTGGCTGGCTGGCTGGCTGGCTGGCTGGCTGGCCTGGCCTGGCCTGGCTTGGCCTGGGCTGGGCTGGGCTGGCTGGCCTGGCTGGCTGGCTGGCTGGCTTTAATGTTTTAACACTTTAAACGTCCAATTTGGGTTATATTGTTATGTTTGCTTATAATTTTGCAAAATGTGTTCATTGTTTTTAGGAAGAAAGTTTCACCGCCTTTCTGACTCTTTCTGACTGATTTTTTTATTTTGGGAAAGCTTTAAACGAGCTGACCTGGTTCGCTTATTACAGCTTAGCATCAACCTAAATTACGACGCTTGAGCGGTTACTATAGGGTTGAGTAAGCCGGCTACAGACCACTTGACTCGGCCCTGTCTCAAGGTTACCTAGGGTGGAGTAGGTCGATTGCAAAACTATTACGGACGGATACGTAAATGACCTACAAAACTACGTATCCTCCCAAAATCACTGTAAAGAATAATTATTAGCTATCGGTAGCGTATCCGAGTATGCAATTGGCCAGTGATGGTCCAGCCTTTGACAAGTAGGAGCGCTTAGCAATTACCATAATGAGACAAAAGAAAAAAATAAAGATAGAGAGGCCCCCAACTCTCGCTAGCCACCTGGAAATTTCCATAATAATACCCTTATGATAGTGTACGGTAGGATAGCTTCATCATTGTTATCACTGGAAATGGTATTCACCGCGTCTATTCCTTTTAATCTTTTACAAGCCAGATGTGATTGAGTATCGCCAAGTACAGTAAACTTTGAGTGTATCGCCACGATGGCAGACAAAGCAGTTGCAAGGGGTCGCTTTGTAATGAGTGACCAAGAAAAGAGAGTAATTCGTAGAGGATGGCTGGTACACAGAAATAACTATGTCCGTTTGTTGGCTTATGTTAGGGACAGACTTTGTTATCCTCAACGCGGTGCTTAGACCACAGGGCTTGGCTGCAAAATGTGCTCAGAAATCAATTTCCTTGGCGCACCTCTTGAATCTAAGTGGAATCACTGCAGTCTGTTAGCTGGGATCATGTGGATCACGAAAAACAAAAATCCCCAATTAAATGTTCACCAGTTAATTAAATATTTGCATTTTAATCACCTGTGTATAACGGGCGCCCTCTATTGACCAGGATTGGAAATGGGAAAAGATTGCTTATTGCAGTTGCTTGCTCAAAAGGGAATCTACAGAGACAAAATTCGATTAAAGAGGAATTAGGATGTGTTTTAATGTCTTAATACAAATTTTGTTCATTGCCATAATTTGAACTTTTTAATAGTGTCATTTTTTTATTGTTATTGTTTGATTTTTGTATTATAATTGTTTAATTTTTTTTTTTTTTTTTGGGGGGTTGAAAATCTAAATGTAAATTGTATGAAAAAAATATATACACGACCAGAGTTTTTTTTTAGCTTTAGTCTTTGATACATGTTTATTCGTGACGGTAAAACTGAAATTTGTCCATGTCTTTAACAATGTACATGTGAGTGGGTGAACAACAACTCGTACCGATTTACATTTAATACACAATTCTGTTATAACAAACATTTTGCCCATTTCCAGCTGAATTTATATTAGGGAGAGTCAGATGGAAAGCAGACTGTGTGATACAATGTTTCTGTGGTGATAAGATCCTTCCCTTCGATCTGTGAGAGCAGCCACTGATTTTCTTTTTTCCTCGCTGCTTCCAGAAGCTTTCCTACAGTTAGCGTCTGGCATTGTGAATGTTTGTCAAGGACAGTTGTTCGGGTCTTTTTGTCCAAACTCCACCTCTGTTCTCTTTTTTTAACGGCATATACTCAACTACATCACGTACTGTTGACAATGCGGATTCCTGCGGTACATCAACCAGTGCGTGTACGATTGGAATGCCAATAATAATAGCAGGTTCTTATATAGCGCATTTCAGATCCACTGGATCTCTCAATGCGCTTAACAGTATTATTACCCCTGGTCACTGGGCCATTTTCAATCCTTAAACCATCTCAGCTCCCTGAGGAGTATCGGCGATTTTTGCTTGGATACATTTTCCCACCTACCGGCACAAGCGTGGAATTGTTTTAAACTCTTTTCAGAGAACAACAAAACCGTGGAATCTGCATCTGAACCGTGCATAATATACTTTTTCTTGTTCAAATCGCTATCATCTGAGCAGCTCGTGTCAACAGCGCCTACGCTCGCTCTATTTTACAACGCCCGCTATTGGTCCATTTTCCCACAATTCGCACAAACGTGCCGCACCACGACAGAAGGGCCTCGTTGATTGGTCGTTGGAAAACATGAATTTTAAATTGAGATTTTATCGAGTACTGGTTCGCAGACCGTTTGGGGATTTTATTTGTGAGTTTCCCAACAACTTCCTCAGTAGTTTAAAGTAAAATTTATATAGATTCACGATATGCGTCAAGAAGGCGCAAGATAATCGGCCATGCCCTGCGGTCTAGCTCTCACTGACATCAAACAAAACCGAAAGCGAATTAAAGTCCGGATATTTACGGAGCCAGATTAATGTCATTAGTAGTCGGTTCTGTTCATTTTGCAACAAATACAGTCAACAGCAGTGGTTAATTGTCGGAGGACGTTGTCTGTAATGCTGTGGAATGGAAAGGGCGTTAAACAAGTAAGACACACCCACCCACACACGCACACAAGTGGGTAAATGCCGTCAATAGGGGACGGGGCATTGTCCGACCGTCTTCCCTCTTTTGTTTGTACTCTAACGTTTTCGGATGATCGCCATAGGATTTGCACACGAGTCTGAATCGGGGACCTTTGCGGAATAGGGGACCCCATTGTTCCCTTTGTCATACGTCCCCTATTTCAATCAAAAACAAACTCACGCAATCATATAAACCCTTTGTTAGAGCCCAGTAAGCGCCATCCAATCAGCATGCACATTGTGATACCTTATCGGGTACGTAACCTACGTATCCATCCGTAGTAGTTTTGCAATCTCCCTAGTAAGCCGGCTACAGACCACTTAACTCGGCCCTGTCTCAAGGTTACCTATAGGTGGAGTAAGCCGGCTACAGACCACTTAATCCGGCCCTGTCTCAAGTTGCTGTCAGTGCTTCCATCCCCAGAATGTTCCTAGACATGGTCGGCCACCTATGTCTCATTTCTTTCCCTAAACTCAGTTCACCTGCTAGTAATCTGATCATAGATGCTCTCTCTTCCATGTTCATACCTTTTCCTACCTAACCACATAAAAGCACCTTTTTGCAAACTAGAATTTGCCTCTTTTTTTGTCAGGGTTGCCCCGACTCAACCTTCAAAAATTACTAATAAATGCTTCAATTTTTTATAAATTCGTACCAAATGAAGCAAATGCTAATATTCTAACAAAATACTAAACAGCAAAAAGTAAATACTTTGGGTTTTGGGCAAATACTCTCAGTAAAAGCATTTACTTAATTGTTATTCATAAAGATGCTAGTAAACGCCTAAAAATTGGTAGCAAAGAAATTGTAGATTTCGGACCCGAGTGGGCAAATATCGGCTGAACAAGCCCTCACTGAGGACCCCCCCCCCCCCCCACCCACAACCACCCCCCCCCCCCCCCCCCCCACCCCACCCACTCGCCGATACAGATTTACGCCATCGGTCCGATCGTAAGAGACAATGTCGTTCGCCGTTTTGTTTATACATAAATGACATAGTACATGTAAAGTGCGATTGCCCTTTCGTCGAATTTGTGTTAGCCCGCTGCTCAGGTCTCAACCAATCAAATCAGCCGCTCAGACCGACTGTAAACTTGAGAAATCACCATAGCAACTGTCGTTGCCATGAACCTGACGGGCGGAACGTTTCGATTAATATTCTCTTTCCGCACCAGAGGCGCCATTGGGTATTACCGCAAAATTGGAAAGGGAAATTAAGGGAAGTTTTATATTTTTGCTTTAGCTGGTATTTGAAACCTGTAACCAAAGTGCTAAGCTGTATATCTAAGCTAACATATTTTGTTCAAACATAATTAAAAAACTTGATAGAAAATAGCAATGCTTGGTTATACTTGTAGATCCTGTAGATATACAGCAACAGCAGTCTTTCTCAATACGTTTCCAGGTTTGTTGTACGACTTTAAATGGAAACCAGGGAATTATTCAAAGTTCCTACGATCAACCAATTTATAAATCTTTGCCTATGTTTTCTGCGTTTTCATTTCTCCTCTGTTTGTCTTATAGACTAGGAGCAAAGTTGTGAAAGCCCTGTAAATAAGAATTTTGCTCAACACCTACTACATCCAAGGTTTGACTTCACAATATGGAAGAACATACCCTACTGAACACTGCTAGGTAGTATGTGGCTTCAAATTGTGGTATCACTTTTGAGAAAAACTTGGTTTTTGAGGGTAAAAAGTTGGCATTGTTCTTAATTTGGCACCAATTGTTAGTAAACAGTCTAGTCATATATTCATAAAAAAATAAAAAAATGAAGCATTTTATTTTGTATATATCTTAATATCTTATATAAATTATCACAACTATCATTTAAATATTTTTTACATTTCATTTTTATAAAGTACATACTAAAATGTGAAATAATTTTGAAATAAGAAAAAAGAAAACTTGTACGAGGCTACTTCCCAAGATTTGTTGGTTTATTTTTATTTTTTTTAAAGGTTATCTTTTAAAGGGGCGTGGCCACGCCCCTTTGTCTCCTTAGACCATAATTATTATTTTTTTGCCAATGAGGAACATTTGAGTCATGAACTCATTAAACAGCATCATTTGCATGAACAAAAGTGATGTTTATATGCTTTCATTGTGTCAAACTTATCTTAAATTTGTTTTTTTTATTATTTTTTATCAAATTAATTTTTTTGTAATATTTTTTGATAGCAGCGCTAAATTTATACCACAATTTGAGTCCACATACTACCTAGAGATGTTCTACTAGGTCTATTCCACCAGATAAAGCAATCGAACCTTAGATGTAGTGAGAGTTGAGCACCCACTTTTTTTTTTGGTCCGTGCTCCTAGTCTATTAGTTATATATCTATATAACAAGACTGGTAACCCTGGTAGGCCTATCGTCTCGGGTAATGGCTCACCCACTGAACACATCTCCATGTTTATTGACAGTTTTCTTAAACCCCTTGTCCATAGGATTCCATCATACATCCATGACACCCCGGACTTCCTGCGCAAGCTCGAAGGAATCAAGGACCAGATTCCCAGAACGGCCATCATTGGGACCTTTGACGTCTCATCCTTGTACACTAACATACCACACGAAGAAGGTATTCGTGCTTGTTCCATAACCCTAGCTAGGGCAGGACACACGACCCCTCCCATAAGTGACATTCGCGCCCTCATGAAACTTGTACTAACGAAGAATAATTTTTCCTTCCTAGATAAGCACTATCTACAGGTACATGGCACTGCAATGGGTACTCGTATGGCACCCTCCTTTGCATGCCTCTTTTTGGGTGACCTCGAGGAACGCATGCTTGCCTTAGCACCGTGCCGTCCCTGGATCTGGTGGAGATACATTGATGATGTATTTTTCATATGGACCAGTGATGAGGACAGTCTACTGACTTTCACTAATCACATGAATTCCTTCCACAGGACCATCAAGTTCACATCAGAGTACTCACATCATCAGGCCCACTTCCTGGATGTCACCATCCGCAAGGAGGACAACTTAATAACCACTGATCTGTATTCTAAACCCACAGACACACACCAGTATCTCCACTCCTCCAGCTGTCACCCTAGGCATTGTAAGACTGGTATAGCATTTAGTCAAGCCCTCAGACTCAAAAGGATTTGTTCCAACGACTATGATTTCTCCCGCCATTCACAGATACTGAAGAACAACTTGGTTGCCAGGGGTCACAGTTCCCGCCAAGTTCAACGTGCCATTGCCAGAGCCAAAGCCGTACCCAGAAATTTGGCTCTAAAGGTAAAGGCCCCCCAGGCTAATGCCAAACCCATGATCCCCCTGGTCACTACCTTTCACCCCAGTCTCCCTTCCCTTCGCAAAATCACCAACGACAGCCATCACATTCTCCACACTTCAGATCGCCTTGTCCGGGCCATCCCCGACAGCCCTGTATTGGCCTATAGACGCCCTCAAAATCTACGAGACCTCATTGTTCGAGCCGAAGTTCCCAGCTTGGATGCATCTCCCCCCATCCAACACGGAACTTTCAAGTGCAGCTCTAGATGTGTGGTCTGCCAGATCCACATTCAGGAGTCTGACTCCTTTTCTGGCCACTCTTCTGGTACTACTCATAGAATTATTGGTAACATCACTTGCAGTACATCTAACGTCATATATCTCATCTCTTGCAGGTTTTGTGGAGTTCAGTATGTCGGAGAGACCAAAAATGCCCTAAAAAAGCGTTTCTACGGTCATCGATCGACTGTCAACACCAAGAAACTGGATACCCCTGTAGGACATCACTTTAACCAGCCTAACCATTGCATTTCTGATATGATTCTTCAGGGCATAGAATCACTTGGCCATCGGAAAGACTCAGTCCGCCTCAGCCGGGAGAAAGTCTGGATGAATCGTCTTCGGACTATTGGGCTTAACATCCAACTAGGAAATGATTAACTTCTATTTTTTCTCCATTTGTCATCTGTTTCAGATTCATTCCTTGCCAGAATTTTGTTTTTGTTGTTGTTTTTGTTTGTTCTCACTTCTCTGGTTTTCCTCAAACCCCCCCCCCCCCTCCTCATTACTCCTATTCATACTTATTTGTTAGTTCTTCCCTTTGATCTCCACCCTGGACCCCTTTCCTCGTGGCTTTACCCCTTCTGTTTTTGTTCCTACCCCGCCTTTGATCCTACCCACACTGACCTCACCCTTTAATCCCTCAGCCTAATCCTCCTTTTGTTGTTTGTTCCATTGAACTCTGTGCTTTGTTTCTTTTGTGTTTTTTAAGCGTCCATGATGTGCATCATGCTGTATATTGCCCTATATATGTTTGTTTCTTGTACACAGTCATTTAGTCTCTGAAGAAGATCTTGTTAAGATCGAAATATTAGGCCCTCTTAACTTATTTGAGTTATATATCTAGAGAGCAGCGAGCGAAGCGACGCAATAGACGGGCCATTCAGAAAACGGGTTATCTAGGGAGAGAGCAGCGAGCGAAGCGACGCAAGAGACCGGCCATTCAGAAAACAGGTTAAACCAACAAGTATTCTTAATTAACGAGCAGCAGATCCCGGGTGCGCAACCAGTATTGTCATCCCCTGTGTATCGATTGTTCATATTATTTTCTTGACATTTTGAACATTGTTGCTAAATTGCAGTTGAGATGATGTCGCAATTACTCCTACTATATTAGAGCGTGGGCCGTGACCACCACCAGATATTCTGCAAACAATAGAGATGTGGAGATTTTCTAACTTGTACTCGTACGTTTACGTGTAAGCACGCTATCAGATTACTAACAAAATAGACAAGTTTTCAGTGTTCATTTTAAGCGGATATGGTTGATTTTATGAGTTTCAAATCAAGTTTGCCCCAAACGTTGACATTTCAAGAAGTAATTGCGCTTGCGGAATATTGTGGTCTTCTCAGGAATTCCTTTTAGAGGATTTTAGGAGGGAGGTGGGGTGCGTTAGGTAACAATAGTCTAGAGAGTGTAAAGGTATTGGGGACCAAGGGGGAAGTCCTCGGTCTCATATCGTGCTGGGTATAATTTGTCCGGGCAGATTATTCCAAATATTGGTACCACTCACAGCAAAACTAGTGGCATAGCATTATTTTCGGTCGAAAAAAACTTTCAATGCTTTGTGGATTGATTGCCTTGTTTCGTGAATCACTGTAAGTGGTGCCAAATGTACAAAAGAGTCATTTTGTTAGGACTTAACTATTAAAAAGCAAGACATAATAGCATGTCCAGGCGGCAAAAAGGAAGAAATAGATTAAATAAAACCTTCAATTACAATCAAAAGAGAATGCACTTCAAGTAGAACGTAAGAGCGCGATATTTAAATGACGAACGCCATCTTGAAAAATGGTCACCCGACGGACCTACCAAACTTTTAGTAATCAGTTTGAATCGGCCACTGGTTCGCTTTATCAATTAGGCGGGATTTCATTGTGAACCAATGGCCGAATCACACTGATTGAGATCAGTGATCCAGCCGCTGTTTCACTCCATCAATTGAACGGGATTTGATTGTGAACCAATGGCCGGATCACACTGATTGAGATCAGTGATCCAGCCGCTGGTTCACTCCATCAATTGGACGGGTTTGATTGTGAACCAACGGCCGGATCAGACTGATCGCAATTCGGAACTGCGTGAAACAAGCATGCCCGTATAGTTAACAAACAAAAACTTCCGAAAACTATAGCCTATCCAACCCTCTGCGCATATCCACCGCGCCTACAGTTGAACGGGTCTAACAAGTGGGAAGGGACACGGGAAGACATTCAGTCGGTGATAAAGGAAAGAGAGATATATAGATAGATAGAGAGCTGTTAGGAAAACAACATGATTAAGTGTGACACGAGGCATTAATAGATGGAAGCCGGCGAATTCTTGACGAGACGAAAACTGACAATCGGTGAATTTTAGCTCCGTACGACGACCGATTAGATTAACCGTAGAAAAAACAACGAGTTGCAATATATCGAAGTGATCTTTATAGCCCCCCTCCCCTCACCCTCCTCCCCCAAATGGGATGTAGATGTATATTGTGATTTTAGTACGTTGGGAGATGGGTAGGGTTTAACGCCAAGTGCTTAAATAATGTACCTGTAAGGTGGGTCCGTTGTCCAAGACGTTAATATCGATGTCTGGTCACTCTGGGAGAGGAACGTTTTGAGTATTAAACGACGTCCAACGCCACCGAACCTTCTCCTGGGGGCTCGTTTTAAATTCTGACATATAATAATTGGCGGCTGAATGTGGAGTTTATACAGCATTGCATGGATGGATAACTATACCTCAAATATCTGGTAAAATAAACAGCCTGTAAAAATGGCATATCACTCTGAAATAACTGTTCACATGCTGATGATTTTGCCAAACGGTAGGTGTGCTGGGACAGTTTTTAGAAAACGTCTCGTTTGATAAATATAACTAGAATCGTTTGCTTTTGTGCATTTTGCCGTTATAACCAAATAACCGTATAATCAAATCGCTCCAAATCTAAGGTAAGGTACATCAACGCACCTGATGAGGTTTTATTTCAGTTTTAGTTTTAGTTCAGTACGGGTATATAGCCATAGCCCTATGGCTGGCTGCGTTCAAGTGTTTCACTAAGTAGTTTTAGGTTTTGTACGGATATATAGCCATAGCCATATGGCTGGCTGCGTTCCAGTGTTTTACTAAAGTGTCCCAAGAAGCCTTTTTTACATATCATTGGAACTCGGTTGAACTCAATGGAACTCGGTTGAACTCAATGGAACTCGGTTGAACTCAATGGAACTCGGTAGAACTCAATGGAACTCGGTTGAACTCAATGGAACTCGGTTGAACTCAATGGAACTCGGTAGAACTCAATGGAACTCGGTTGAACTCAATGGAACTCGGTTGAACTCAATGGAACTCGGTAATGCATGACCAATAATGTAAAGCTTACAACCGCAATAGTTTAGGATACAACCATAATTATACATAATGTTCATAGTTTGTTTATACATGTACATTTGTTTGTGGTTTTTCTTTTTATTGGGACATATTTTGATAGCAGTCCTATTGAGAAAGATTGATGTCATTATAGGCCAATTGCCTTGGCAACATACAAAAGATGACGTATTGACTTTGGTATACTCATTAATTCAAACAGTATTTTTAACCGGTGCGTAATAATCCCCCCAAATGTCAGCTCACTAAAGTGAAGATGTGAGGCAAAGTTCATGCTCCCTTTATACTCAAACACTAAGATACACACGATGGTGTATACAATATTTGCATTAAAAACAAATATCACTTATTTGCCAGACCACGCTGAATGGGTGCAATTAAAAGCAACCGTCGTGTGTGCTAGTCACGCCGAGCGGATCAAGCCATGATGCACTGAACTTTCGCGCCGACAAGAAATCAATTTTTCTGTTCAGAAAGCAAATTATTCGCGTTGTATTCCGCCGCCTCGCACAAAACCCGACCGTGCATGTTTCCTAGGATTGACTAGTTTAACTGGTAGACTATCGAAGACGTGATTAATAATAATTCAGTTGGTCGCTATATGCGCCTCTCATAATACTAGGCCAGTGAATAAAACATCTCATTGGATGAAGATAATCATGACAGTTTTTTAGATTTCTTTTCTGGAAAGTCTGTTTGAACATTACGGAATTTCTGCAGCTGCATGTCCATTTCTAACCACAATAGGCTCAATTTATAAGCAAATGTCAACGTTTATATAGTTACAAAGGTTTTGTTTTTGAGGTTGGTGTCCAAACACTCATGATTTCCGATAAATTGTTCCCCTTTCAACCTCAACAAGTGACATGTTTTTCCCTCAGTAGTGGTAATCTACTAATATTTGTTTGCATCTCGAGTAAAGAACTTGCGAAAGATGTCCACCCGCCGTCGATTTACGTCCTAGCTTGCAACGCCAGACGGGAGCCTCTGGTCGTAGACTTCAGATTCTGTGGACCGTCTGTGTCCACATTTGACCGTCGGGGCTAATTACTCGAGATGGCTGTCCAATTTCAATGAGCCGTTGTCTTGCAATGCATTTCATGATTTTGCTTGTCAAACTCGTTTACACTCAATTGTTGTAAATGGCAGCGCTGTCGACATTACGCCGTTTTGTCTTTAAAATCAAGTCTTGTGAGTTTCTTTCACAGTATTCTCTGTACAATAAGTTGCAGAATATTTTTATTACAATTACTATATATAGAATTATACGTATATACGTTTATGTTTGTAATCATTGTTAACAAAAGCCCTGTCATATTATACAATCTCATAATTATTACAACGTTTCAAAATGAAACAATATCTCAATTACGTATTTATGACACGTTACGTTTCCTGTCACTTTTCCTGTACTCTGAAGTGTTAATTTTGCAAACAAAAACAGATTCTCCAAAAAGAAAAGTTTACTAAAAACATCAGAACTGTTGTAAGACGCAATTACAGCTTTTGTCTTTGAAAAAAAAGATCTGCGTTAAACTACAACAAATGTTAACTGTGTGCGGTTTGAAATCCTATTCGTGCTGACGTGATGATTGAGTATATAAATTCTGTCTAACTATGCAACTTCTCCATCACTGGGGTTTCTTCGGCTTACAAAAGTATACATTTACAAGACACAATGAATTAAGTATACAGTGAACACACGCCGGGGAAGAGTAACAAATCTAATGAATTGGGGAAAGTCGTCTTGCAAGCTAACCTCGTTCTAGGGGTTTAAGTCCACATCGGTTGAACCTGAGTGTAAACTCAATTCATTTGCTCCGATTCGATCGCGCCATCACAAGTATTTACATGCTCGAAGTCTAGTTTTAAATCAGATGCCTTGACATTATTTAAAAGCAACACTTTAAAGGCAAATTCGCGCCTAATTATAACGTCCAAGATTTGTTTCTGGTGCAAAATGCTAAATACCAGGCTGATGGCTAGTGATACTGACCTTGGAGTATACAATAAAACTAAGAACGATGTTGTCTTCCAGAACTCCCAACGTTATCCAAAGGAGCACTATTTGGGTGCGTTCGTTTAGACAAAGGTTATAGCTCTGACGTCATACTCAGGGCTTTAGTCAGTCACCACAGACCATTAGCCTCTGTCATGACCTTTCTAAAAGGTCAACGCGAGGAAAATTGTCAAAATGGCGGCGCTTACCAACAGCAACACGTGTGTCGTCGATGTCAGAACTTTATGGCTTACGACGGAGCTCTAAAGGCTGTGGTTATTTCGAGAGGATAAACCGTAGGCATAAGGTTAAATGTCATCCAAAACCGTAAAATTACGAAAGAGAAAGAAACAGCGACTGAAAAAATGGTCAGTTTGTGAAAGCGTGCTGCGCTATATACGTACGTGCGTAGCTAGCGGATGTCAGACAAGTCGACCGTTGAGACAACTCGACTCGGGACAAGTCGACCGTTGAGACAACTCGCCCGTTGAGACAACTCGCCCGTTGAGACAACTCGACCATTGGGAGAGCTATAGCTGTACTTCGACGTTTACATTGTTTATAAACAGTAAATGTTGGGCCGACTTTCCTCATGCAATGTTGCCATACTTCTTTGTTGACAAACTGCAAATTCATTGTACCTTTACCATGTTAATGTTATTAATGCTTGCTATTTACCCTCTGTTAACAATTTAGGTGTAAGCTTAGTCCGAAAAAAAACCCAAAACGGTGGCGTCCAGAAATTGTGCACACAACCGAGTGCTCCCTAATTGGTCGTGGCGCAATTGAATAATTCTTGAAAAATTCAAGTTTAATATTTACGAACTTCTTTTAATGTCAGGTTTCAGTCAATAAAAGGGTAAAATATTACTAGATTTCACAGGCGTCTGTACATTTAATGTGACAGTATTTAAAACTGGTTTTTAACATTGCAGGATCAGGAATGTTGAGGTTTAACGTCCATATAGTAATTATGTGAACCAAGTGCTTGTGTGTAAAGCCCCAAATTTATATTTGATGTCAAAAAATAATTAAAAATACAAAAATAATATTGCTTGTACATGTATCAAGTTGTATGAATTGGCCCCAGAATTTGTTTACTGTATGGCATTCAAATATGGCTTTCAAATAAAGCTTCAGTTCAGTGCCACTGAATTTTTTGTTTTGTTTAAATGTTAATTGGGCCTAACCGGTTTTCTAAGGAGCATAAATACACGGCGGGTCTTTTCAAGTGCAGGAAAGAAAATCTAGTTTTATGATTGGCCATTTTTTATTAAGTATTTCCCCGCAATTCACTAACTATCTGTTGTCTTTCCTCCATGGTATAGCTACTTACGTTAGTCTTACGCGAGAGCTCGGAAGCCATATTGACAAATTTCCGCAAAACGCCCTCTTCGGTTGATTTTCGTCATTTCATGACAGAGGCTAATGCTCGTACAGTCGCTGCTTGAAGACGTCACACGCATGCGTTGTTTATTCCAAGCAATAGACAAAATAATGGGCGGGCAGCGGATATAGATCCCTAAAATAACTTTATTGAAAGTCAAAACTTTTTTTTTTAATAACGGAAAACCAGCAAATTTTAAAGAAAGCCGAACAAAATGTGCATTATCAATGGTTACGGCAGTTGCTATGAGACCACTCCACGCGTAATCCAGAGTTCGATTGGCGCGGTTTTCAATGCTAACTCGCCTGCTTGTTAACTAATCCGGTAAGCTACTCGAACACACCCATGGATACGGGCATGTAACTCGTGTGTTTCACCGTAGCGTGACCATCTTCGCTACAGAGTATTTACACCATGGTCATGTGTATAATTATGAATTCCTGTCAACCATAATCTTCGTAATTCCCTCGTAGAATTGACCGCGTTAAAAGACAATACACACCAATTTATACTACGGCACGACAACGATCTTCCGAAGATGTAGTAAACGTCGTCTCTGTATACGAAAATGGTTATAATGCAACGGTTTAAATGGAAACACGTAATCGTTGCTAGGAAACGTCGCTGATGCGCGCTACATGCGCATCTTGCCTTGAAACAAGATTACAAATAATCTCAAGGTTTTCTGTTTGAAATGTTAGATGTTTAGATGAGTTAACACGAGGTGGTAGTTGCGAAGACGTTTTTATAATCGTGTAACTTACTCATCTCGAGCCATCCCATATAACAGTTGAGGAATTAACAGGTGTTATACTATACAAGGCATTAACAGAGAAGCTATAATCCTGGATTGAAATGCACTTTCCAGTGCTTGGAAGACAGCCTGAATATAAAACTAGCTAAGTAACCTTTTACGTAAGGTTGCTGGTCCACTGTGGAATTATTGTTGTCTGAGAAGAAGTGTGGTTCAGAGACGTATCAGAAAGAACAGATTACATCGTCCGTAGTTCCTACGAGAACAATGGTTTTCCTTAAAGGTGGATACACCATTTGCAGATATCAAAAATATTTACTGCCGAATTAATAAGAAATATCTTACTCATTTGAAAGTAAATGCAGATTCTAGGCATCCAGCAAAATGATTGCGCTAGATATCCTGTTATTATTCAATTTTTTTTTTATTTTATAATGAAAAATTCGCGATCGCTAGACGGCGATCGCGAAAAAACAAAGATAACATAAGAATAACTGCTTGACGCCGGTTGAAAAAAACCGCTGTTTTTCGTGCTTTTCTTGGCATCCATGATTGTAAAACTTCGGACAGCTCAGTTAAACGATATTTACTATAAAATACAACCCCCCAAATATACTCATTTATGATAATTCAAGCAGTTACCAATGGTGTATACTACCTTTAAACCCGCTTCATTTGGAAAAATCTATGGGACAAAAACGTATTGGGGGTTAGGGTTACATACCTTGTGGAATTATCTTCTCCAATATTTTCTTACCCAGTTAAACTTGACACAATTCAATAAAAATGTCGACATTACGCCATCAGCCTTGGAGTTAGTCGGTATCGAAATGAGGGGAATCATACAAATGTGTCTGTGTGGTATTGTTTTGCTGCTTATGTTTGTTTTGTCGAATATCTGCTCCAATGATGTTTACCAAGCCCTTATTATAAACTGTTGTAAACACTGCAATATTGGAACTGCGATACTAACCAGCGTACCTGCTTCTTCTCAATTCAAGACCGAGGCATTAATAACCATTTTCTAAAGACCCTACGCGTTTCAGGCATTAGCTATAATCATATCAGATGCCGTTATTTGTTTTGTACTAATGAATTCACAAAACAGGTTTACTCTTTCCTGTTTAATCGATGCATAACTGCATATTACGGGATTTGTCATTGTATAAGTTCTTAGAAGGTGCATTAATTCCTGGAGCCTTATAAACTGTAATTTCGACTGATCGTTCATTTACCCGACAACATATTTACAAATTATGTGGGAGAGTGGTACACACATGCAGTCAGGGTCACGCAAACCAAAACCGACTTCCGGAACCGGAAAAAGGCTGTTTTTGTGATACGTTGCCATGGACACGTCGTCTAAAAATACGCGGTACGTCTGCGGCGACACCACGCACGCATTTATAGATGGCCAGTCTTCCGTAGATCCGGGAATTAAACCCAATCGGGGCTCCCGATTTAATGTTCTCGATGTTTGTTTGCGAACCATGCTGGATTGCTTTCCAAGTATTATGTCACCGCGTTTCGGCTGCCTGTGACTGTCTGGTTTTGTCATGTTGGGATATTCTTGCGGTTTTCAGGTGTCACTGTCAATCCTCCATCTATTAACATTGTGTTATGTTTCAGCCAAGGCCCCTACCCCTAAAATTCGCGTGTGACACGCAAACCGGAACACTCACAACCTGTTTCGCTATATTTAGCCACAGGGAATGTCCCCGTATGAACCCGCTTGTCTTTTGACTTTGTTATTAACTTGTATAAGTTTTTATCTATCTTGATCGTTTGAACAAACAGTCCCAAACTCGCATACCTAGATTACCTCCTGGTGTGTTCACAATTTCACCAAATCTTTGCGTGGGTCATGTTTTTCTGTTGGCACAAAAATAGTCTGGTGACTGACACGGACATTTGTGACATATCTACCCGGAAACAAAGTCCCACTGCGGGACGGGTCATATCTCGAGAACTCGATTTCAGAAGTATCAATTTGGTCCGTTTTATGACGCTCAAAAAACTCTTGAAAAAGATTTACAAAAGGAGAGGCCTGTAGGGAAAAGAGGAGGGCAATGTTGTTGGTACAACAAGTTTAAAAAAAAACAGTTTCGTGTTAACATGGATAAATATTTAGCGATTAATTGCAAAATTAATTTCTTATTATCTCGATACAAAATCAACAGAACGCGAACAGTCATCTTATTAAATATTCGAGTAACAAAAACATCTTACCAATATATTAAAAATGTACAGTACTCATATGGTAAAAATAATACAATAACACTTTGACAAGTTTAGAACTAAAACTATCAGGTTTAACACCTGTGGGGTTTTCTTTTCAATTGTCAGTAATTTTGATTGACATTCAAAATACCTGGCGGTGTTGTCACTACTAGTTTTGAACGTCTCGGGTGAGCAAGGTCGAGCCGCACACGAGAGTTGCACATCTGTCTAGTCCCGCTGGCCACCTGTAGCGTAGCCGGGTTCAACCAATAAAGACGCAAAGATATTTTGGACAGCTGATTAAATACGAATACTTGGAATTGTACTTGAATGCGTGGTGCGCCAACTCGTGAGATTCTGTATGGATGAAAAGTAAACAAGTTAATGCCAAAGCGGGCATTACCTTTTGTCTTCGTGGTATCGGCCTGTTTTGTTTTAGTAATATACGTGTCTGTTCCTTGCTCTATGGTCAGACTGACCCCTTCTTTTGTGTTGGTCAAAGTGTTACAGGTATTTCAGGCATTCCTTTGATATATAGTTAGTGTATGGACATGGGGGAACCCCTCGTGTGGTATACTTTTGTTAAGATGTGGTATACTTTCACCTGTCGATTTACAATGCTTTTATTTCGAGTTAGGTCGATGGGTCAAGGAATATATTCTGAGTATTCAGGTAAATCAAATGATGACTATAAAAACGTCAGACCGTTTACAGTGAATTTCAAGTGTGTGCTTTTTTAGTTCGGTCACAGAAATCCATAAACATTCTCCAGGGACATTTGGGTTTTCTGTGGCAGTAAACGACCCAATACCATGACGCGTGCCAGGGTGACGGTCGATGTCCGTCCGCTCAGCGTAGTGGTGCATGCGTTTTACTAGTCTTGAAATCAAGTCGTTAGACACTGCTGTTCAACGTACCGTGACCCGACAGGTCCAGTCTAACGACTTGACCCATATGAATCCGGGCTGATATATTCATATATGCGGCAAGCTCACTGCATATGCATAACGTTTGCACAGAGAGGGCCAATGGTAGCTCATCTGGTATAATAGGAATCACCATCATACACAATGAACATCTTTTTCTCGATCAATGTGTCTTTCTAATCCTGCATATTCCATTTGTTATATTAAACTAAGAGTACGATATGTATAGATAGTCTGAATTATTGTTGTCTGTTGAATAAAAAGGCCCAATATTATAACGAAACTACTATGATTAATGACCCGGTCACCCTTCCAAGGATGAGCGTGTGCCTGTTGTAACTCTAATCTGTAACCCAGAAAACGTGTGATTGTCCCCGTTTGTTTTCGTTTCAGAGCACTAGAAATCCCCGGTTTTGGCAATCCATACTACCGAACATGGTCTATACTTTTCGATACATTAGGCTTTCTCCAACACCCAAATTGTTACGTTTGAGCGACACGTACGTAATCGCATTCGCTATAAAAAGCATGTAACATGAATGTTCATATTCTAATTTTCTTTAAATTTGCAACCAATGCGCCGTAAATAAATATTCATATTTTCTTGATTCTTAACCAATCAGAATGCTCCGTCCAAACTTGGTAACAGGCCCCTGCCTCGTGCACAACAAAAATTACAGATGATTCAAATACATAATTGGGGATCGACATACATGCATCTTGGGGCTGAGGTTGCACAGAACGTTCCCACATTATTAGTATACCGCTCGCTACACGTAACCCCTGAAAGAGCGGTAGAGCAGTGTCAGTTGCGACGACGCAGGCGCAGTAACGACCAATTACCGATTGATTTCAAGTCTAGTGTTCACACACGCGTTCGTCAACAATTTGTTTGATTGTATATTAGGCCCTCTTAAAGACAGACATCCAAACAATCACTTAAAGGTAGTAGGCCTATACACCATTTGCAAATATCGAAAATATTTACTACCGAATTATTAAAAAATATCTTACTCAATTGAAAATAAATAATGATTCTAGGCATTCAGCAAAAGGATTGCGCTAGATATCCTGCAATTATTCCCAAAAAATGAATTTTATAAAGAAAAATTCGCTCTCACCGTCCGGCGATCGCGAAAAAACAAAGATAACATAAGAATAACTGCTCGACCCCGGTTGAAAACAAACGCTGTTTTTCGTGCTTTTCTTGGCATCCATGATTGTAAAACTTCGGAAAAGTCAGTTAAACGATATTTACTATAAAATACAACCCCCCAAATCTACCCATTCATGATAATTCAAGCAATTACCAATGGTGTATACTACCTTTAACATACCAAGAACTACAAAGAAAAAACAGGGAGTTACTTAAAAAAACTGAATGTTACTTTAAAGGTAGGATACACCATTGGTAATTGCTTGAATTATCATGAATGGGTGGATTTTGGGGGTTGTATTTTGTAGTAAATATCGTTTAACTGACCTGTCCAAAGTTTTACAATCATGGATGCCGAGAAAAGCACGAAAAACAGCGTTTGTTTTCAACCGGCGTCGGAAAGTTATTCTTATGTTATTTGTGTTATTTCGCGATCGCCGTCCGGCGAGAGCGAATTTTTCTTTATAAAATTCTATCTCCAGAATAATTACAGGATATCTAGCGCAATCATTTTGCTGGATGCCTAGAATCAATATTTACCTTCAAGTGAGTAAGATATTTCTGAATAATTCGGTAGTAAATATTTTCGATATCTGCAAATGGTGTATAGGCCTACTACCTTTAAATGGTATGATGATAAGTGTTGACGTGGAACAACACGTATTATAGGCCTACATTATGTGCTCATTTTAAAAGAGATTTGTTCCTTTGATGATACAACCATGGAACTTGGCACACAGTCAGAGTATGTCATAAGAAAGATATTTGGATATTCATGTAGGGCCATCGCAGAATTTTGTCAGAATAACAAACAATTTTAAAAACTTCCAACTTTGTGGCTACCGTTGCTCTTTATTCTACCTTTATTTCTTCAGATGAAAAATCCTTACACGAAGGGGCGAACTTCATGAATTTTTTTCTATTTATCGATATTTATCGATTGTTTTTATGAAAACGATTAAATATTGCAGTATTTACAACCTGGTAAAGTTATATTATCAACAAAAAATTATTAAAATCCCAATTAACCATATAAGTCATCAGCAGTGGGGAAATGTATATATTCTGACTCTCACAGCAACAGGGGCGAATTTGCTAATTTATCGGGGGTTTTGGTGGTTTTTTTTTCACGAAGAGGTGCTTCTATTGATTGATTAATTCTGCAAAACTAATCACCTAATTGTTGTTTAAGTTTGCTATATTTAACGGTAGGATACACTATTGATAATTGCTTGAATTATCGGCACAAGGAGCCATTATGTTACAGGATGCTTCAGACTGCCATTCCCTAACAGTCCAGTAAAGTATTTTGTAATATATTTTTTTCATTTATTTCTTAGATTTGCAAATGTTGTATATTCTCTTTAAGTTATCTTTAACGTTGTTTTGACATGTTGTATATTCTCTTTAAGTTATCTTTAACGTTGTTTTGACATGTTGTATATTCTCTTTAAGTTATCTTTAACGTTGTTTTGACATGTTGTATATTCTCTTTAAGTTGTCTTTAACGTTGTTTTGACGCATGATAACATATATACATATATTTATATTTGAACAGTTGATCAATTCTTTATACGAGCCTAGTTAGAATGGACGCTGTGTATCGACGATTGCTGCCACAATTCTAATAAAAATGTCTCCAACAGCTAAGTAATAGGCTGCGTTGAGTTATGATGAAATTGATAGGGAAAAATCCAATCTGTATTAGAAGAAAATTAAGCTGGACCTATTATTTAAATGAGTTTAACCACATGTTGTGCACCCACACGGATAGGCTGTAATTATGTATGCTTACCGTCACCAGCAGGATTGAAAAGTAATAAAATAGACATTGGAAATAAATAATGTCTGGTACATTGTCGAAATGACAGAACGTGCTGTGCAAATATCAATCTGCGAGGTAAACATGTCCAATAATCATAGAAGTGTCCTTAGGGCTGTGCCGAATAGTCGAATAAACGAATACTGATTCATACATTCGATAACGTGAGACCAATCCGTGAAGATGAAGAGAAAACGCCCACGATGATATTGTAATCGTATAAGATGCGTGGTCATTGTAAAATGCAATGCTTTATCGAAAGGCGATTTCAACAGACGTAATTTGGGAGTTTCAGTGAAGAATATTTAGCTCCAGTTTAATGTGTGCAATCTGCTGAAAATCAGCCTTAAAAAAACCTACATACATGATGTTTTTATTATTAGGCTTGTTGTAAATATTCGAAACGCATGTCCAAATGACGGTCAGCCTATAGGCTGGCACTCGTACAAATTAACCAGCGCGTTTCGAATATTGTAATAATATACATAGTGGCCCGTATAAAACAGATAAGCATACCCAGTACATGTATATACTAGCCTAAGGCTAAAACTACCGATATCAATGGATGGAGAATCTCGCCCCCGCGAATTTAACATGACACGCGTTTAGTTATTTCTCAGTGCGAAAGGAGCTCTGACTTTACTTCACAAAATATGGTCTGGATCTATAACTACTGGCCTAACTCGAGATATCTTGGTATCATTTTTCTTCTAGAAAGATTATCCATCCATTGTCACAGGTAGTTTTGGCCTCAGAGTAAGTGGAAGTATGCTTATTCGTTGAGGTATGATTGTCCCTTGAGGTGTGCTTGTTTCTTGAGGTATGCTTGTCCGTTGAGGTATGATTGTCCCTTGAGGTATGCTTGGCGACGTTCGTATACGTGTGCGTGTACATGTACAGCACTGTATAAAATAACTGCTTCCATTTTGTAAACGACCGAACATTTATCATGTTACATGTACATGTACATATTTTCTTGTGCTGAATGAGTGTACGATTTAACAGTTCGGTGTAATAATGTTGTATCATGATCTTCAAACACTCTTCCAATTGATTCGTTGTAAAAGACAGCTGTATATATATTTTTTGCCAAGTCAGACTCTATTTTTATTGATCTTTGTTTTTTTCACAGTGGAATTTATTTTCCCCGACTCCTGGACGGGGTCATAGTTCAAGAATCACTTGGCTTTTTGTTCCTCATCCGTTTTCTGTGTATTCGTCACTCTCCCCGTTGCGAAATACAAAACAAAGTGGGACACTGCAACCCCTGACGGGAAATAACTGGGGTTTGTTTGGCCCAAATTACACCGGCCGCGATCAAGTAGTACTTGAAAACAAGTGGTGTTTACCCCCGTAGACCCCATACAAGGAATATAGGTTGGTATGTTATTATGTCATCAAGAATTGGGTGAGTTGAGTGATCACAAAATATATATCGAGGTAAATATGACCGAATCCATCGAAATGAGTCTTAAGGACATGTTTTCTGGCATAGCTTTTTACTTGCAGAAGAAAGCACATAATTTACTCTTCACTTTGCTATATCACCGAGAGTGACATGGGCGAAAACGTCCATTGCTCATTAGTTTCTATTGTGCAGAATGCTGTCAGAAGGCTAGCTCTAGCTCTGGTGACTTGTTTGTGACGCCTTTATTGGGTTGGGTCCCACATTGTTTTTCTGCTTGCCTGAAAAGCATATTTTCGTGGTTTTTATATAAAAACAAATCTACTCTTACATTTTTTTCCAGACACACTATGCTACCCCACACTAACTGATTTTGTATGTTTGTACTGATAATCCGTGCATGTCGTCCTATTTCGAGCGAGCGATGCTATTTTGATCTCCCGGGTTTCAAGCTGTTTTTGACGGAAGGTATGTATGCCCTAGGTGCATACGGTGGTTGAAAGCTTGGCGACAGACATGCATTCCGTTAAGTAGGCCTAAACATTGTGTCGTATTTCTTTTTCAATTTTGAAAATTGAACAAAGAAATTGACTGCAGCGGGGCTTGATTCAGCGACCTCTGGGGCGTATTCGAAACCCCTTTCTCGTGTTAAATGAACCCGCGAACGGTGTTCGCAAACAGGATTTTCACTCTCCGCTCAATGGGGAGAAGATGAAGAACGTCAAGAACAACGAACCACAAACTCAGTTGGTAGAGCACTAGAACGGCAATCTGAACGTCGCAGGTTCCAACTCGTATAGGCCCACACAACTTCAAAATAGTATTAACTGCACATAGTCAGTTTCCCTTGTGGTTCAATTGAAATATTTGTTCAATGATGTTTGCAATTTCGAAAGTGTTCGTCTTCATTTTCCTGAAGACGAACAGAGTGTTTGAAACGTCGAGACCATACTTCAACCACCGGCTCTTTTCAGAACCAACACTCCCTGACAAAAAAAACATCTGTCCGCAAATCTACTGCTCTGTTTGTCAATATTAATATAGAGACACATTTACAATGCTTTTACATGAGATTAAACTATCCTTTTCCCCATCAACATTTAATTAGTGACGAAGGGGATGTGTACAACTTTCTGTAAAAGTCTGTAGGCCTAATCTCAGAAATTTAATTTTCAAAATTGTCACAATCTTAATAAACAACATGTATAAACTTGAAAACCAAAGCACAATATGTGCCGTGATTTCACAGGATGCTTGAGACTTATTCACCCACAGTCAAGTAAGGTATTTCATAATAATTCAGTATGTTTTCTTTGTTAAATTTATGTTTGCAATTAAACAAAACGTTTGGACAGCGAAGTGTTACCATCGTCTTTTCTATTGCACGAAAAAAACGCATTGGTTACCACGCTTCCCATAGCCTCGTGTACCTTGTGTACATCACTGCCGAAGCAACTATTGTCGTTGTAGGCGAACTTTATTGAAGTAATTTTCCCTATTCGATTTGCACAGGGTGGCACACACTTTGGCACTTTGCAAAGTCGGATCGACTTGGGATTTGGCAGGTTCCCTGGGGACCATCCACATATGTGACGATCGTCCAGGAAGGTGTGACGTTATGTAACATTGGAAGATGACGTCATCTAGTATCAGATTACAAGCAACCAAACATAATATTTTTGAAAATCAATATAAAATCAACTGTAAAAGATGTGATTATAATTTTGACGAGAACTGATATAATAATCCAGGTTCTGCAGCAGAATTACGTGACACTTTCTTCTGTCCAAACCGAAAGTGCCCTTGTAATTTGAAAGTGGAAAATGATGTGAACTTACTTTCAACAATGTCAGTCTCTTGCTACATTTTACTTCACACAAAAAAGTTACCGGTGACGTCATCAAATGCCATAGCGCCCTCTAGCAGCAGGTTAAAACGTGTTTAAAATGGACAATTAGTTATTAGTGTGGCGAAGTTTGCTGAAATCACTTTATATTAATGTATATAATCATATTCATGCTACGAACCACAGGTGACGTCAACTAACCAGAAGTTACAATGAAGATACCTTTAAACCCTAAAACACAACGATCTGATTGTCACGAAACTTGGTGGGATGGCTTGCAAAACAGCAAAATAAGGCACTGAGCTCTGTTTTGTCATAACATTTATAATTATGCTTAAAACACGCTGACGAAATAAGCACGAATATAATTATTAAGAAATATTCATAATACGGAAAACCCATATGTTTTGTTCATCGAGCAGACATAGGCCGTTTCTATGTCACGGAGCTATAAAAATGACCTGTTTATAGCTCCATAGTCCACTCGTGTTTTACTTGTTTGATTAATTTCAAGTCAATATAATTTTCTTTCGGTTTGTTTTTGCTAATAATAGCATATTCTTGTTAGGTTTTTATTGGGGGGGGGGGGGGGGTGCTTGAGGTAACAATATTCTAGAGAGTGTAGAGGTATGGGGGACTAAGGGGGAAGTCCCTCGGTCCCATATCTTGCTGGGTATAGACAAAGGAGAACAAAATAAGGGAAGTCAAGTTGAACATTTAGGGGGGGGGGGGGGCTTTAGCATTTAACAAGCCCTGTGTATTCCTCACGCAAGCACACTATACCGGTGACATATTTTCTATGATTGGGTCACTTTTGAAGTCATTGCCAAACCAAATCATTTACTCACACGAAGCAACTGGTGTTCGTCCACGAACATAATATTTCGAGTTTATCTTTCGCGTTTATAGAAAAAATTGTCCATTCTTGTTGTGAACATGCGCAGTTGGAATACCGAACAGGCTTATTACTGTTGAATGAGAAGATGCATATTAATGCTGTGGTTGCTATGCGAGCTAGAATGAGTAAACACGAAGCAGTTTATATTCAATATATTCACCTCCTCACATCTCAAACGCCAACCGGCACTATAAATATTTATTTAAAACCCATCGCAGATTGCAGAAAAACAACTACATCATGACGACGTGCTTTAAAAATGATCCACGTTTGAGAGTGGACCAATATTAAATTTACAATCCCGATATGTTGTTGAATATTTAATTGGCGTGTTCAATATTCCAATGGATTGATTCTCTGTTCGTAATCATCTATATCATAGAGCAGGTACCGTACATGACGCAGTCAGAGAGCGCATTGTGTCTAGCAACCGACCTTGACTCCCACGCCTGTACAAACAACGACACTCCAAGCCTCGCTGATGACGTAGAATTCATTAGGCTAGATGAATCCAACAGTTTGTTGAATTATTTGATTGGGTGGAGGGGTAATTTCATCCGGATTAATTATTACATATTCGCATATTTTAGCGCCAAATATTATATTTTGCAATAACTGGGAAAAGATATTTGTTTTATTTCTTTCTTATAGAAGCATCAACCTAGTTTGATATCATTGTGTGACTCAACAAGACGACACACGAACCGTCGCTTTCGTTTGTTTTCGCCAAGGTTTACATCCCAATGATTGCATCTCGTACATGTAATAAGTATTAAGTTCGCGTAAAGGTGCCTGCGCGAGCCGCAGCACTGTAGCAACAGACTTCACTGTGTGTGAGTTTACGCAAAAACAAAAGGCCGTGGTCGCGCGCCTTCTGGGAAAGAAACGCACGCACCTGTGCGTAACTTCCATATAAAGCTGGCTGGCTCCTGGTAGGTTACTGAACTTGGTGGAAACTGGCCGAACTTGAACCTTTTCCAGGCTAGTTTCCCGTTTGTCTTTCCTTTCAGGCGGTTGTTTAGTGATTTCCCCTGTTTGCACATTGAACTTGTCGGCCACTAGTCGTCCAAAAAGAATAAACTGTCTATGTCTATCTCCAAGACATCTAAAACCAAACTTCCGTTGCCAACGCACGTTTTGGTTGGTATGATTGTTTTTACCGCAGTTCATTCTTCGGTCAAGTTTTAAGTCTGCTTAAAAACAAAAAACAACAAAAAATATTACTTTCTGTTTAACGCACTCTTATTAATTACCTCTTACAATTAAGTTCAACTTCTAAAAGGCGTTTAATATTAAGCCCACATGTAAAATAACAGTGGAAGTACAATAATTTTACTTTACAAACGACCCCACACCTTTTCGACAACCGGTACTGCCTTGTCAATGCTTCGAACTCTGACATAGGTTACGACTTTCAAACCTCATTCCCTATCGCTCTTTTTACTTTCCGTAATTTTCATTACATGTGATTGTTTGTGGTCAATTCTTGACCCTTCTTTATTGCACCCTTCGTTATTGGTGTATCCTACCTTTAAATCTACCTATTCATGGTAATTCAAGCGATTACCAATGATGTATCCTACTTTTACATCCACCTATTCCTGATAATTCAAGCAATTAGTGTATCATACCTTTACAGCTACCCATTCATGACAATTCAAAACAATTACCGATGGTGTATCCTACCTTTACATCCACCCATTCACTATAATTCAAGCGATTACCAATGGTGTATCCTACCTTTAATCTTACCTAGCTTTGCGCTCTGATTGGATACATTGTGTGTGACCTCTGAACTAGAGGTCACCAGTTCCGCGGCGAAGCTGCGCTGTCTTCAATTTGAAATGTCACGGTACGCTATACTCAAAATGCCGTGCGTTCCCTTCACAGAATTCTGTGAAGACTCATCAGCACTTCTCAGCGTCCATCAGTTGAGACGGTGCGACCAAGCGAATGACACATTATTCCTCATTTAAAACAACAGCCTAGGGCTGACCCGAGAGATAAACATAACGTACACTGTGACTGACCCCCCCCCCCCCCCCCCCCCCCCCCCCCCCTCCCCCCCCTGCAGAAACGACGGTGCTGAGGTTTAATTGTGAATCGCAGCCCGGGGGAGAATGTCATGTTCTTTAAAATGAGACAAACGAATTTTTTTCCGACACCTTACTCTACAAAAAATGTGTTTAGCGAGTAAACATAAACACTTTCTTGCTATCAGTTTGTAAACATGTTGACATGCTAAACATGTTTACGGATGAGGACGGATAGCGTTTGAACATTGATGTTTAGGAATTGGACACGTGCGTTTAGTTTATAATGTTTACAAACTGATAGCAAGACAATTAGTGTTTACTTGCTAAATATTTCCCGCCGCCTCAACAAAACATAGATTCTGCTGTTTGAGAGACTTAACTTGTTTTTCTGTTAGTATTAATCAATGATATATAGCAATGCGGCACGGAATGAGCTTATGTAAAACTAAGGTTTGTAAGATTTTAAAAAAGCTTCGTGACCTGCCTTTAATTATCTGCATTGGTGACTCGCTGAAGGTTTGACTTCAAGTTCAAGTCACTAAATATAAATTACGTCCTAAACAAGACGTTCAGGTCCAGTCAAACTATAGTCTTGTTTCGGACGCAAGATGGATGACGCGTTGTTTGTGTCCAAGGTATAAACATAGCTGGTGTCACCGCCTTCGGGTGGTCGATTCCTCTGGCGACAATACCCGTCCTCCTCGCCCCTGACACGGGGGCTGTGGCATGACGTTTGTAGTGTTCCCTCGTCGATATATCTACTCATTAATTATCTTTCGTTTTTCTCCCGACATACAATGCGTACGGCGGCGTGTCAAAGACCGCATCTCGTGGGGGGGGGGGGGGGGGGGGGGGGGGGGTTGCCAGCTAGGGTACTTGATGAACCTGTAAGTTGGTCTTTTCAGTACCCTAACCTGACATTTAACCAATTTGGGGGGTTATTTCCATGGCGCTTAAACAGCCATTCTACAGAACCAAGCAGAGAGGAATAATTTATATGAGAGTTGAACGTGAACAGCCAGTTAAGTTATTTGATAAGTCATTTACCCTGTCCTATCGTCGAGCAATGTCAGACCTCAGCCTTTTGTACTTGATCTCGAGTGGTCGAGAACAACTAGGTAAATCAACTATCGGGTTTAATTATTTCATCGAGATCACCCCATTAAAGGTGGGATACACCATTGGTAATTGCTTGAATTATTAGGAATAGGTGGATTTTGGGGTTTGTATTTCATTGAAACATCGTTTACCTGAACTGTCCGAAGTTTTAGACAATCATGAATGCCGAGGAAACAAGCAAGAAAAACGGTGTTCGTTTTCAACCGGCGTCGGGCAGTAGTTCTTGTTGGTTTTTTTTCGCGATCGCCAGCCGGCGATCGTGAATTTTTAAAATAATATTTTCAGAACAATTTCAGGATAGGCGCAATCCTCTTGCTGGGTGCCTAGAATCATTATTTAGTTTCAAATAAGTAATATATTTCTTAAAGGTTTTCGATATCTGCAAATGTGTATGCCTTAAGTCTGGACTACTGCACCTTTGGAAACACAAAATAGCATTGTGCTGCGCAAATAAATCTTGACTATGTAGGCCAGTGTTTGAGAAATGTCAGCCTGAATTTTTCAGGAACTGAATTCGAAAACGTCAAGCAGATAGACATGAATACTCAAAATTGCCTAGATCAAAACAACTTACAAAAGTCACCGATCAATCTCATTATGAGATTAATCGGTGACTTTTGTAAGTTGTTTCGATCTAGGTTCCTTTTGTCTATTATCTTGGATCTGTGGTCGTGATTTGATTCATGATGTTGGACTGGAATGGTTTTGGGGCATCCTTGGGTGAGGAATACGCAAAATCGAAATTCTTTGTTGGAGGTCGAAGGGATCTGTATGTGCATGGTATCAATCGCGTAATGTGGTCAAAAAGTGGTGGATCAAGGATTAGCACAGCTTGTAGTGTCTCCTCCTCCTCCTCCTCCTCCTCCTTCAACCTCGCCTTCCGTTCACTCTCGCCTTCCGTTCACCCTCGCCTTAGTCAAACCCCAGTCATACTGAGAGATGAGACAGATCATATAGCAGGGATGTAGTCGAGTCCATCACAAGTCCCTGCAAGTCCCTGTAAGTCCCTGCAAGTCCATCACAAGTCCTTCAGTTCCAATTCAAATCACAAGCTATTTAAATCAGCTTTGACAAAGGCATTCCTTTGTCATTGTTCATCCAGTTACTTGTGACTGCCTTTATGAAGGGACTTGTGACTGGCTTCACGAAAGGACTTGTGAAAGGACTTGCAGGGACTCGACTACAACCCTGTCATATAGTAGGTTATGATAGGCTACGACTGAAAATCGCAAAGAATCGTACAAATGTCCTGCCATAAGTCCTTGTTGGTCTTGAGTATTCGCACGACCGAATTCTAGTCTTAGCTATATAGGTCTTCAACAGTCCTGGCGATTGTCGTGCGAATATCGCAAAAGTCGTACGACGGTCGTGTAATTAGTGGTGACTTTCAAAGACCTATCCTGTTAGATACAAATCGCAGACTAGTCAGGGATACTGTGGTCTTATTGCCTGCTAGGCTATCCTCGCAGAAACCAAAATACAACCGAACTAAGACCGCGCCAGATTGCACGACTGGCATGGTTGCATGGTGTGGGTAATCGCAGCTCGAATTGTGACTTGGGCAACAGTGAATCAAACTTGCCTCTCGATTCCAACCGCTGCAATTTCTCCTGGTTCAAACGTTCACATAATGTCACTAGCTGTGACCGTAGGCAGTTTATTTGCTGCATCATTGGTCTTAATAAACTAATCGAACCGAGCTGTTTGAAATGTGTGTATACAAAGAAAAGGACTGCCGTTTCAGACTTCGTCACTTTAGATCCCGCTTACTCGTTCAGATTAGTTGGCTCAGTGAACCTTCCAAATGGCGAGACCTGTTTAGAGAAGGCCGTTTCTTCTATTCTTCTATAAGTTTTTATTTTTTTATTTCACGTGACTCTTGTGTTGAATAAAAACTGCACGATATGCAATAATTACTTTGGTGTATATAAGCGCCTGTGTGTGAAGCACACGGCAGGTTAATAGACCTCGTTGTTCCAACGTCCGTTCGTCGTACCATCCACTTAATTGCCATCCATGAAATGTTTGTGGCACGAGTTTATTAAATTACATTCACGCCGATGCTTCTGTGCAACGGCCCCCAAAAATATGATTCTAGAGTCTATAATTCAGCAAAATAGTTGCCGAAGGACTCCTAGAGTGGACGGGACAAATTGACGCCCTTCTTATCGCAACAATACCCTAATTGAATGGGACCAGTAATTGGTCGGTATTTGGGTGTATGTTGATAGTTTTAATTAGCGGTTTGTCGGATGTCTTATATTCTTCTTGCCCTATTATATATTGCAAATCCTTAATAAAAACAACCTTTAGTGTTATTGTTGTACTTGCTTCCTTTCATTCAACCTCCATATTACATAGGCTGCAGTGTGCTCCATACGGTCAAATTAGCGCCTATGGTACTCAGTTTGTATATAGATGGCAGCATCTTGTAATTCAGCTAAATTTGTAGCTTTTGTAGTTTCACTACACGGGACCTCATTTATTTGAAAGACCATACAGAATTATTACTGTTTGTTCAGTTTTATTTTTAGGGATGATAGGCGATTGGATAGTACCGCATTAATAGTTTATTTGTATATCTTTGGTGGTGTGTATGTTTTGTCGGAAATGGGTTCGACAATGCTGGAAAGCGACACCATATGCGGGACGCCCGCGCGGACGTGTGATAATCATGTCGCTATGTTTCCTACTGTTTTGTATTAACCCGGCTTGACCAGCCAGACAGTCACAATGTCATGATGCCGCAGTGTCATCATGTTGTGCTCCTTAAAGGGTATTAAGACTGTGAAACTTGAGTTTATTCAAATTTAGGATCGCAAAAGTGGGATCCACAATTCAAACAAGTGCGGGAGAAACAGAATTTCACGAAGGCTTTGAACCGTAGCGACAAGAGGTCTAAGCGTGTATGGAATAATATTGGTATTTAATTCTTATCCATGAAAAGTTATACGAATATATTTTCTTCAAAACATAATTTATTTATAAACTGTATGTACGGTTACAAGACGAAATAAAAATAAAAATCACAAATTATAATTCATAAAGATTGACAAATATAAATCATAGAGCTTGACAATGTTATCCGTCACTGTACCCATCCATGCACTTGTTGTAATGACCCGACAAAAAACTTAGTCTTGTTTCCAACCTGGTATGCCATGCTAGCGTCGATACGGAATGCCATTTACAAGATAAAAAGCTGTCAATAAAGAAATCCAACGCTGCTGTTAGCCTCATCTCCAGTCGTCCATCTCCATCAATCTCACTAGTAATATGATTTACTGCACGCTGAGAGGTGAAATGTAAGCGCGCGCGTGCGTGAACGTGCTATTTGATTCCATGATGACATATAGCACCGCCTACCGTGAACCAGCGGCTGTGGTTGGATTGCGATAAAATAGCGCTTCAACCGGTGGTACTTCGACTTCCGACGGAAGCACGCCCGCCCGCGCATGCACAGGCTTATAAAGGCAGTGCGTGCGCCGCTCAATCTTCAGTTAGTTACTGGCTACGCTACAGTTAGCTTGATAGACGAACGACACAAGAAGAAAGATACCCTTGGTGTATTCACAGCTAGCTCAGTGCGCAAACCCAAAATAAAATAGCAATTAGACGGCGAGGTAATCTGTACTGCAAACAAACAAACAAGGCCATTTTCTTGATTGTCTAGTTTGGAAGAAGGACAACTCGAAGGAAAGTGAGAAGAGTAAAGACTTAAAACAGTTGAGGCGATTGAGACCATGAACATGAAACCGGACAGTATGTTGGTTGTTAGTGGCACGGTTTGGTTGGTTCTACTGGTAGTGACTGTCTTAACAACAGGTGTTAATGCGAAGCCCTTTGATGAACAGGCGACGCAGCTTCAACCTAGGAAGCCATACCACAATCGGGAGTGGTTCCGATTCACCAGGACTGTGCCTGATTTTGTACTGGGCGCTTTGGATCAGCTACATCACCGCGAAAAGAGATTCCCCAGAGTGGTGAGTACTCCTATAATTGTCAATTGATAACAATTTGTCGATCTCTCTCTAAATTCCAAAGAGTGAAACTAGGGACTAGACGTTTTAGAGTGGTTCTCACTCTAAATTTAGATTGAAGCACACTTAAAAATGGTACCATTTTAGTGGAATTTGATTAGATTTCAGTGGAATTTGGGGTAAATTAATTTCACTCTAAAACGTCTGGTCCCTAGTTTCAGACTGTGGGAGTGAATTTTCAATCGAATAAAGTGAATTTTTACTCTTTAGAAATAAGAGAGAACCACGGTCTGACCTATCTCATTTTGTTTTGGTATTTTCAGAGAAAAACGCATTTTAAATTGGGCCTATTTCGAATCCACCATTCCCCCCACAATTTTGACTCAGTTTTTGTATAAAAGTTGGGTAGTTAAATGATATTAAACTGTTTCTATAAGTAGTTTGCAGTAACACCAGGTGGTAATTCTGTTTAATGAGTTGTGTGGTTCTGAAGGAAAACAACGGAGGGAACTCAACGTTTCGGACAGTACGCTCTGCCCGTCGTCGGGAGACTGATTAAAACTATGCGGCAAAATTGACCTATCACGATGCGTTAGTTTGTGAAACGATAAACTTGCATTTGTTTGAGATGTAAAAATATTTAATTAGCTGAATTAGATAATTAGACCACATGAATTTGAATTTTGAGAAAATAAAGATCATTTATAACTACAATATGCTAAAACCCAAATTTGTAAAAACAAATCAGATAGTTCAGAACATGGTACGATCGACAAAATGTTGTAGCCTCTAATCTAGGTACGATGTTACGTTTTATATACTATATGCACCAATCAGAGTTACCTATATAATAGTTTCCCGGAGTGTTGCCACCGCTGTAGAGCTCGCTGAAGTATTCCACGCAATGCGCTCACCTATACCGGTTCAACTGGCGCCGATTTCACCAATGCTAATTTCAATCTTAGGAAGATTTGTATAATAAAGGCGCACAAACCCGTTACCGTATTCAAAATCTAATTTGTGTAAAGACAGAGACACAATAATATTTGAGGGAAAACGCAAGAGGGTTGTTAGTTTTAAGACGATGTTCGCTACACCTTACCTATACGGCTAACACGATTACTACCCCTCGCTATATAATTTCAGTGTTTATATTATACCATTCTACATTCATTATATTAAATCCTTTTGTGGGGTTTATTTAGTATATGTACAATGGTGCTCATTGCGCTTGCGGAATGTTGTGGTTTATTTTTAGGGGGGAGGGGTGCGTTAGGTAACAATAGTCTAGGGAGTGTATAGGTATGGGAGACTATAAGGGGAGTCGCTCGGTCCCATACCTTGCTAGCTGGGTATATGTACGTGGAAGTATTCAGCAAAATGTCCCACAGGGTTCAGATAAGATTGGCCAGTTATAAATACAATCCTTGTCTTGCGTGACTGCTAATGTAACGAAACCTCGTTGAACACCTGACGCACGGGATCTAATGCCGGGGCCCGAAGACTAAAACTGTCTGCCGGCGTCTGGTAACTAATACCTTTGCCTGTATCATCTCGTCGGGGTCTTCCAAATGCGCACAGCATAAGTTCGATCATGGTTCGATCATGATCACTTAATTATTTAAAGTTTTAACTCAATTCAATTCAATGGTTTATTGATATATTCGTCTTTCGCGGCGCAAGGCGAAATTGCAGTTGGATTAACAGTAAAATCTTTTCGAAAACAACTAAAAATTACAACCGAATTGCAGTTGGATTAACAATAAACTCATAAAAAAATTGTAAGACACAAAAACTAATTCAGGAGTAATGACTTATTAAAACAATATAGACGCGCTGCAGTCTTTGCACAGCGAACGAGCACACCTTTTTCCAATTTTTTTTCGAATTTTGTTTAAACAAAATTATGAATTTTGTAACACTTGTATTCTGATTGGAACTTTAAAATTCCCCATTTGGTATTAGATTTACTGAACCAAATGGCACTTTTTGATCAAACGCAAGAAGTTGATTTTAGATGTTGTGAATGTTTATAGATGATCAGATTTTGCCTAAAGATTTTGTTTAAAATTGACCAAAACAAGAAAGAAAAGGGCTGTATTTTAATGTTGAGGTTTTACTTATTATTACATTTCTTTACCCAGGGTGTGCCCAAACAGTTTAAAAACTGGTTTCCTGTGGGGCCCTGCATACATCATTAAATAAAAATTGATAACAAATTACATCAAAAGTTATCAACAAAACCGTAAACTACCAACTAACAATAATACATATAAATACAACAACATGTGCACAAAAATACAAACATAATTTTTACAGACGTACAATGATATTTACAGGAATACAAAACATTTATACCCAAGTGTGTCTGTACATTAACTCTTAGAAAAGTCCTGTTTTAGGCCAATTCTTAGTTATAACTCCGTAGATCAGCGCAATTGGCATAATATCTAACGGATGGCATTACTGAGCTCCGATTTAAATGTGCCCAATGAGTCTAATGTTCGCAATTGTTCGGGCAGATCATTACAAATATTAGTGGCACCCCTCACAGCGAAACTTGTGGCGTAGCATTCTTTTTATGTTGACTTAAATGTGTGCATTGCTGTCGTATTCAAAACGTGAAGTCTCGTTAATGTTTGCGTGTATAGTTATTGATGAAGCATTAAGCCGATGAGGAACAACACCAATGTGTACGATTTGTAGCTTTGATATGGTGCCGCCAATATTCACAGACTGACTATACGATCACTTGGGTATATAAATTAATTACAGAAGATGACATGTTCATCTTTTCAAGTTTCTCTAGTAGGATTTCATGATCAACACAATCAAATGCTTTACTGGGATCTATAAAAACACCGAGTGTAACTTCTCTATTCCCCATGGCCCCAAAACACTTGTTTGTTAGGTCGTGTAGGGTGCTTTCAGTTGAGTAAAGGTGTCTAAATCCTGAGTGGCAACTAGGAATCTTCATTTAACTAATGAAGTTACAGCATTCCAAGCAAAGTCAGAGATGGTGATTAATATCACGTCTCGTGAGTAGGTCATATTTTACTCCGTAACAACATTTGTGAGAGTTGTTTTTCTCAAGATGTGACGATGTTTACCTGACCGGCTGTCGTCACAAATCCTTGTCTGTGTTTACCTTCTCAGAGCTGCGCGCACCAGCAGCGAAACCTTTTAAAATAAAGATCAATATACCCATAAAATTAGGTCGCAGTTAAACAGGCGGTATTAAGATTGTTGCGAAACCACTGGCAATAGATTCCACAAGTTGACACGTTAGTACGGGAGATAGGTGCTGGGGTTGTGCTATTGATAACACAAACATGGAATTTGGTACATAGTCAGAGCAGTATGTCAGGACATTTAACTGTAGAGCCATGGCAGATTTGTCATTTCAATAAACATATGATGAAGAATAACAAGCATTGCAGCCATTTTAAACATTTTAAAAATTGCTTGTTATTCCACCTATATTCCTTTAAAGGACTAATCTGCGATGGCCGTATATAGCCAAATATCTTTCTCATGACATAGGCCTACTAATGTGCCAAATTCCATGGTTGCATTATCAAAGGCATATTTCCCCAAATATTTCCCCAGTCTGTCCCCAGTGATTTGACTGCACTTGAAGGGTTACATTTTCCGCATTTTTGTCCGAGTGATTTTTTTTGTAATAATGAGGAATTTACATTTCCCACCCCTGATTTTATTATAAACCTTCGGTATGATTCTGGCGAAAGTTTCCGAAAGTAAACCTCCCTAATTGAAGGGACGATTTTGGCCCACCGGCATAAAGGATTCCTAGTCGCTGAATATTCATGATTTTTCATACATTTGCATATAAATTTGTACGTCCAAAATGTGCACATTGGGTGTCCAAAGTAGCGGGGAGGTTTTCCGAATTGAGACACCAAAACGCTAACATTTAATCTTGCTTGAGTATTTGATTTTTATCTGTAACATCCACTTTATAAAAAATACACGCTCTTTTAAAAAAAACACTAACGTTAATCTTTAAGATTAAAAAAATATAATTATGCGTCATTTTAATATGGGAAAATGTGGTTCGCGGTGTTAAACAAGTATGTTTAAAACCAGCTCATAGGACCTGGACGCGTTTATTGCTCCAGCCGAAGACGAGCTAGGCATTAACGACATGAATGGCTCAATTGTCTCTGGTATTTATGAATGTACATTCAAAGAAAGCAGTGAAAACAAAGATCGTTTTTAGACAATCGTTTTTAGACAGAAAGTAAAATATATCTCAAAAGATATCTAATAATAGGTCCTATTTTTAAACCTGGTAAACGTGAATCTGGACCTCGATCAAGCAAATCAGTCAGGAGTCCACCATTATAGCGACCACAGTCAAACGTCTGTATATGTAACACAATTGATGACAGATATTGTCTTATTAGCCTCGTCTTCCAATGTCTATCAGCAACGATCGTTTAGCACGAAGCGATCGGATAATAATGCCGGACTAGACGGAATGACTGACGACATCTCGCCTTGCTAATGTCATAATCATCAGCATACTGGTGAAATATAATTCGGAATTCCGGACAAGTGTAGGTGATTGGCACGTGTGAATGACGGCTTAATCAGGGACCGAGAGTGGAGTTCAGACTTCGCCCGTGTTTGTTACCTACAGCTCGGCGGACGATGACGCTTCGTGACCCCCTGGCAGGCCTGGTCGTGCACAGGACTCTCAACGGTCGCAAAGTCCGGCTCGATTTAATTTGGGTTAGAAGTCCCCAGCGTTCCTACTTTGATACAATTTAAATTGACGCCCGTTGATCTGCAATGTATTAATTTCAAAACCACTTGTGTGTCCTCCCCGCTAAATTCCCTCCCCTTCTATTTTAATTAGAAGTCAAAATATTAGAAGAGATTTTAATAAAGACGCCTCAACCTTCTCAATCCCGAGACTAAGAAGGTCGGGTCAATTTAATAACACGTTTTCAAGGAGCTATTTTATTGCTTTATAATTTTTGTGGACATGTCACCACGAATTTTCTCTCCCAAAATTCTCGTTTTCAATTATATTTCGAGCACTGTTGAACACATAGACACTTGCTATTAAACACTGAATCGAAACAAGCATGCTCGTCTTTAATGCATGGATAATAAAAGTCAGTATGCTTATACTATTATGGGTTGTCTGTTGATAGCGGAGGGATACCACGAGTCATTACCGGTAACACAGGTACACCTCGGCATCTATACCTCCGCTAATGTCGTCATTATAAGCCTCTATCTATCCACTTAACAACTAGTGCAAGCACATTGCAATGCCGTCTACTTAATGAGACGGGTTTTACTTCACTTTTTTTTAGTTAGCAGTTTTCTCCATGCGACAAATTTTAGCTCGCCGCTCACAAATTTAAAATCATGTGGATCCTTGAATATTTATTTTGAAAAGCATAGTCATAGTTTAATAAAATAAAAGTCTAAACTAAAATTAAAACCACTCATTGGTTTGTTCAGTATTAAGTAAAATATATCTAAGGCAACAAATCCGTCCACCCTTTTTTAAGTCCAGTCCTCGAATTTTAACACCGGGCGGATAGACATTGAGCTGACTGAACCAAACGTGAAAGGGAAAACCCTGTGATTCTACCGGTTCCGTTTCCTCGACACTTTAAGTAAACAACAACGAATACAGCCTAGTTAATATTTCCGATTGGCGAGTCAGGCCGACACACACCGAGGCCGATACGGCGCGCATGGTACATTATAGTTGGCGGTTGTTCACGTTCGCGTCTACATTGATTTTTAACGTATACATAGAACACATCCTTTTATAGAAAACAACTCGGTAGTTAAACCAACCATCGCTAACACTCGATGTTTGTTCACCAATTCCTCGTTACAATATCGATCAGTCATTACAGAATATAAAAGTCGTGAGTATAATTAAAATCTCATAGCTTGCGCTCGCACGGCCGAAGAATTACAAAAAGGCCCCCTGTAACGATTTTACTGACTTGACGCGCGCCAATATTTTAGGATTAATATGCGAAAGAACGTTTAGCTACATTAAAATCGAGTGAGGGACACGCATTACACGTACACAGCCTGCCGAGTAATGACAGCCTGGTGTCATATAGAAATCAGACTCCTGTGAAAATCGGACCCATGTTCCTATAATTATGGTTAAATTCTCATGTGACCAACCACTCTAATATCTTTACTTAGGCATGCGCAATACTACCAATGGCGGCGTATTTCATAGTTTGAAATCATGCTACACCGGTTTTGTTATACGAAGAACACCAGCGCATCCAGGTCCGTGTGGAATTTCCATAACAAAACATACCTCATTTTGTAAAGGAAAGTGAAACGATATTTTGCAAGGATCAGGAAATACAAGATATTTTCGAATCTTTCCAAATGTATATTTTATATTACAAACACCTACTGACCAAAAGTGTCGTTTTATTAAACTACTTACAGTTATTCATTATTGTTCAGGTGAGAAAAGCCTACACGGACAGCGAGGAATGATTCTGTCATATTTTCCCTTCTAAATTGAGGTGTTTAAAAACACTACATATACTACCAGTAATGCATTTCAGAGTCACGAGACCATTCATTCACCAATCATCACCGAGTTTTATTGCAAAGTGAATTTTGGCTTTTTCATAGCTTTGCACCAACAGACCACATCTCTTGAAAAATTGACCAATCACAGCACATGTCACAGCGCATGATTTAAGGCCCGACAAATTACCGCCAATTGCCGCACGCTTTTTGCCGATTTTACTTTCGTTTCCCTTGTACTGTTTAATAGCTCCATGCCTGTATGTGCTTGTTTCCTTTTGCGATCGAGGATCGAAAAACAAAAGAAAACAAAGGGAACAAAAGATCCTCGAAGGACGGTTTCTTTGTCCTCGATCGCCAAGATAAGCGCTAAGCAATGGGGTTAGGTTTCAGTAAAGGAATAAAGGAAAACATAATAGGGAATCCTCGGTCGTAATGGCAATTCACGAACTATAGCTCTGATTCAATTATGTTTGGTACCGGGGATAGGGTGAAAGTAGTTTGTTGGCCATTTCCTAAGCCAACGATGTTACCTACATTACACATGGATGTATTATACTGTGTGCACTTGCCGGCTGGCCGGCCGAGCAAGTGTGACGTTAGTATGTACGGTACATGTTATTATGGTAAGCGTGGCATATTGGATCGGTGTATTCATATTAATCCCTGCCAACTTTACAACCAACCCGTGTTAATTCTCAATGACAACTGACATCCCTCAAAGATTACTGTACAATGTACTTATAACCACGAGTGTCTGTAGGCGCGTGTCGTTAATCCATCTACATACAGCAGCAGTCCCCCCACACTGCCGTCAAAACCATCTATATAATAATACGCTACTCTCTGTCTGTCTGTGTGTCTGTCTGTGCGCGCTTTTTCGTCCCCTTCCCGGGGTCGTGCGGCGTTCAAACTCGGTGGGTGGGTCCGGCTCGGTCCCCGCGAGAACCAGTTTGCATTCGCTAGGGCGTGCGAGGTCAAAGGTCATCTAGGGGTCACCTTTTTGAAGTTGGTCGGATCGTGCTTAAACTCGGTGATCGCAATGCTCGATGCGAAATAAAACGGGTTAGCGTTTTTTCGGGTCTTCCGGGGTCAAAGGTCGTCTAAGGGTCGAATTTTCAAAGTTTGTCCTATCGGGCTAATGGGGACTGGGAAAAAAATTCTAACCCGGGAGGTCATTCAGGGGGTGAAACATCCCTTCAAAATAATGGTTTGGGCCAAAAGCCATAGAGTTGTGCAGACAAATCGAAATCTGATCCCTTTGTGTTTAGCCGCTGTCAAAAAAAGTCTCTGACATCTCTTTGAGCGGCCTTGGTAGAGAACAAACACAGCTGTTATCAATCGCCACCCAGATATCCCCTGGGGGGTAGTTAGAGCTGTTGGTCGTTGTATCATGTATCATATGGCTGTTTCATGTCTGTATTGCGCAATACTGATTTCAATGTTTACATGCTTGCAATGGATGTCCTTAAAAAAATACATAAAATAGCCAGAATGTTTAGTCCAGGGTCCTTATATCCAACTGTTGAGACCGTGAGAAAAAGATTTGTACCCCCAAACACAGTTCATTACCCCCAACATAAAACGTCCCCCCTTTGGAGGCACGAGGTGCCTCGACAAAAAAAAAAAAGGTGGTGTCTCCCAGGGTTAATAGACAGCAATATTGCACGATTTATGCAAGTATGGTGGTGCTTTTGAAATCAGGCATTTTTATTTGGCACCTCCATGATAGAGTCAACATGTATCCACAATCCCCATCCATCCAGGGAAGTAGCTACAAACCCGAGAACCGACAAACCCCGGGTGACCGCCTAGTGTGATAGAATTACTGCCAATCTCTCAAATATTCGTAGTCTCGCTGCAGACGGCGGTGTATACAATTTGAATCACGAAAGGTACTGACGCTGAATGATTCTCGCCAGATCTGACGTGTGAGATTTTCTGTATTTTCTTTTCACTTTTGTTGTCTCTTTCCTCCTTAATGTCAGTGCTTCTTTCTTGAGTATTAATGTATTAGTGTAAAGCAAAGTTCACTCAGTAATCCACGGTGGTTTTGTTCATTTTCCATCAAGACGATTTAAGTACAAACTCGTCACCTTCACCTTTTGTGTTCAACAGTCAAAACAATACCTCAGATGCTAATCGTTTGAGATAGGTTCATTGCCACCCAATGCGCGCCAATCGTTTACGTGCAGAATGCCAACATACCAGCTAGACCGTGGGCCAGAAATCCTCTCGCCTGGGAAATAAAGTCCGTTCGTGATTGTTGGTGGCAACCTGTTTTTGTACTTTGTCAATTCGAGGGTGCTCAATTGGAATAGGGCCTATGTTTGTTGCCAGGCTGCACGTTTAGGCGCAATCTTCATCCAAAGTTTAATCCCGAAATGTCAAAATATATCCCTTTAAAAATCTGAGGAACAACTCCTCTCAATTTAATGTCGACATTCATCCACTTACAATAATTACTGATAAATGACAGTTCATAGACAATGAGATTTCATTTTAAGATTTCATTATAAGCGGTTTTCGATCAAAAGACAGTGAAATGTATAGTTTTACTGTGATGATAACTCGTACGCTTAGCTATTGGGATGATAACTCCTACGCTGGGCTATTGGGACGATCATCACTCGTACGCTGGGCTATTGGGATGATAACTCGTACGCTGGGTTATTGTGATGATAACTCGTACGCTGTGCTATTGTGATGATAAGTGCATTTGTCTAATTTGGTTTGTTTTCTTTTCTTTCGTGTGTTCTTCTTGCAGCCGATGGGGGCCCAATGTACCGGCGACAGCCACTGTCCACATGACCACTGTTGCGCCATGAAGCTAGGCAAGGCGGTGTGTATGCCCCGTCTGACTAGGGGACGCACCTGCCTTGTCAATGGTCCCCGAGCCTACTCCACCAACATTCTCTTCACTCAGTGTCCATGTAACAACTTACAGGGATTATCGTGCCAACGCATGGGCAACGGTAACCGAGGCGTGTGCAGCGCAAGATAAACCAGAGTTCTGCTAGACTTGAAGACTTACAAAGTCCAGCTCTACTGATTCAACAATATCAACAACAACAACAACAACAACAACAACAACAAAACTATACATAAACAAGTCGACTTGGACCTGTAGCTGTGATCGTCAGATGAATCGATTCTCTGCTTATCCCAAAGCCCATGGCGTCTTAATTACCGTTTCCACCATGGAACAATTGTGTAAAGTGAAGCAAAACAAAACAAACTGTAGAATTCGCCCTGTACATTTTGGTATAGTTAGCTCTGCACTGCACGCGTCTCCAGGCAATCAACGCACCGCATGCAATGCACAGCACGAAACACGTCTAGAGATGATGAACAACAACAACAGAACAATTAAAACGACTAGAATTTCCCTTTAAAAAACGATGTGTGTCCTACAATAACTCGACGCTCGTTGTACGAGATGCAACAACACCGACCTTGCCACGGCGACTTCACTGGTATATTCGTGAATTGTCTTTGCAACTTAATAGACTGACATTAACGCACTTTAATCTGCCCTGGGAACTCTTACCAAAAAGAGTCAAACCAATGCAAGAACTGACTGAAGACGGAGTAAAGAAAGCTTCGCGTGAGTCGGTGATGATTTATCGAAGTGGTAACTTATCCTTGGCCTTCACAGATCACACTCATCATTTATATCGAGTATGGCTCGACCATTCTTAGCATCAATCACTTGTCATACCCTACCTTCAAACATACAAACAACCATCCTCGCCACCGACGAGCGCCGGGGAACGATACGCCTCTTCAACCGTTGATTCACCCACTTCATCGGCCAATCGATCGGGCAGGCTTCGGCCGGCCGCCGTGTCAATGCTGCACAGTTTGATGACTGGCTTCTCATCAAAATGTTCCCTTGTCAGGGAGACTTTGGTTTTTAATAATGCGGGTGTTTTTCTCTTATAGCGGGAAAAAAATACAAACAAAAACGCCGCGTGTTTAAATTATTTTGTCATACTGAGCTTTCAAATAATGGCTAATGTATTCTTATTACATAGACGATGTGACCTCTGTTTACATCTGTATTCAATGTGCCCAGCAGTGTGCGCAGGCATCGTGTTTTGCATAAAATGTTGACGTCGCAGGTCAGATCGCCTTTGAATTATGTGACCTTTGATGTCACAAATGTATGCAAAACGCGATTAGTGCGCATCCCGCCAGGCACACATGAATTTATATGTAAACGTAACAGAGGGCACATTGTCAACATAGTTTGCACATTTATGTTCTTAATGTTGCCGGCCTCGTCTTGTGAGTACAATTGAAAAAGGCTGGCTAGCAAACAAATGTTCCCTTTTGGAATTACTCACGAAGTACTGTAATATGTTAAGTATACTAAATGAACTGAACTGAAAAATGAACTGAACTAAAGTCTTTCTGTATAAGAATGTGTATTTTAACTTAAAGGCGCGTTAAACAAACCAGCACTCAAGGTTTATGAGTCGTATACACTACTTGCATACGTCGAATTATTAGGAAATCCCACCATACCGGACTCATAATTTAAGCACTTACCAATGGTGTATATACGACCTTTAAAGTAGACTTTTGGAACACATTGTTAAGTGTTCTGAGAACCATTTTCAAAAATGTATTATTTGTCCAGGCTTTGGTCTTTCACCCAGGATTCTTTGCCCTTATTGCGTTGGTTTACGAACCGTATAGCCAGTTTTACAGAAATTGTATTTGTATGTAATAAATAAGCCTCCGTAGCAATAATTCTGGCTGTATACGTATGCAATGTCATTCTGACTTGCTTCGATATTCAATCACCCCCTAATTTGGTGTCACAGCATTTTATTCAATCAGTATATATTGCTACATGTATTTTGTATTATTTATTTCGAAATCTTTACTAAAACTTGCCTTTTGTTGTGAAGCTGCATGCGGGTTTTTGTTTTTTTTGTTTTGTTTTTTAAGACGAGTTATTATAAAGAAAATTTTGCCTTGCTTTTAAGAATTTCTGGTGGGAAATATAAATATATATTATTTAAAAACAACGTATTGTATATAATGACTACTGTACATAAAATGTACTGAGACGAAAATGTACTCTATTATCGACAAATGTAAATGTGACTGATAGCTTGTTTGATTAGATTTAAACTGCTTTCACACTCAGCGTTGCTTTAGATCGCAGATTTTATTCAGAAATAAGATTTATTTTGAAACTAAAATACGAATGCCCCGTTGTTTGGCTGTAATGTAGATTGTCAAAAAATAAATAACGTATTCCATAATTAAATTAAAGAACCTGCTATGGTTGACGTAGGCTTGTCTTAAAGTACTTTGAAAGCATTCATCAAAACTATCGGAAATATTGTATTTATTTGAAGACTGAAGATTTGTAACGGTATAGTGTTACAGTAATGTTTAGTATGATGCGGTACATGCATGTTGGATTTGGGTTTTTATAGTCACGTTAAATAGGCGTCACACGTTCATTCACGATCTGAGGACATTTCATGGAGATGCTAAGCATAACAATTCTTCCTGTTGCAAACCAAATTTTCCAGAGATGTATAATGTTTGTGACTGGTATTCAGCTGGTTTTTGATTAGCATAAAAAGAAGGCAGAGTTTTGGCTAGTAACCTGTTTTTACCGAGCAAGATTGTTTGTGCTATTAAGCTAATTTGTTGTGCTTAGCAGCTCCATGAAATTGGCCCCATTCCCTTGCCTTCAAGAAACGCAATCATTCGGGCAACCGAGTGATCATGTTTTACGATATGTTGTCTTGAAGTAATGTCCTGCGCATGCGCGGCAGTTTCGGCCTTATGCGTATTATGCCTATTGGTTCAAGAACTACAATGTATACATTGTACATGTATACAAGTACATGTACAAGTGGATACCGATTTTAATCCCAGCGTGCGTGCTGTTGTCGATAGGCAGTACATGTATTAGGAACCGCCTTATTACACATACATTACACGCACGAGAATTTTGCATGTAATCATTCTCGCTCTCGCATTGTAATCACTAATGAATATGCGAAAATGTTTACACACCCGGGGGTATGGATGGTTTAGGACAGCGGGAATGAGGATCCAACAACATGACTGGTTTTGTTTTTTTCTTTTAGGCGCATTTTTACTAAGTTTAATGTAAAGGGGTTTTATTTGTTGGTCATTATAGAGCAAATGTTTCGAGCATGTCAAATACCGAATACAGCGAATTACTTGACGAACGAATCATACCTCCAAGCAAAAGAGAAAAAGCGGTGGTTTTAATTTTGTTTTAATATAATAAAAGACCCTATTTTTCTGGAAATAAAACCATCAATAACTCAAAACGCCCCAGGCACTAGCTTGCAAGCCTGAAGAAAAATGTAGATATAGAGAGAAAACAATGGGAAGAAGATTTCAGACGTGGGAGGAAAACCACCAGAGGAATATTATGGAGGGAAAACCCACGGAACCAGGCAGGGACTAAAAACTCTATCCACATGTGAACCAGGGCAGGAATCGAACCCGGATCACAGTGTCTGATTTTGGGTATTACGATACGTTGGATTTACAATATTACAATACGTTGAATTACTTGGCTGCGGCTTAAAATTGCACAATAGTATACGATAAGTGGCCATAGCCGCTATGTATAATATGTTAGTAGGCTAATGCCAAGCCATAGTCAGGTAATTCAGACACGGCCCTTATCTCAAAAACACCTTGAATCATTCTTAATATCAAATATCACAAGCGGATTCCAATTGTTGGAAACCCTTGCAAATTATTCCACCCATTTAGTTGCCTGCTGTGTGTGTATCTGTACAGCTCGTTATCATCGAGTAGTATGCGCGTATATCCGTAGTACTGGACTGCAGCGCATGGAAGGTGTGTCTAGTTGTTCATATTCGTTTCAAGTGTAATGTTCATAGCTGTAATTTATGTTGTGTACAAAATTTATGATCTTGGTGATGAAATTATTGTTCTTTAAATTATTCGCAAGATGAGCTCTAGATGTATTCAAGTTGATGTCGAGTGAAACGAATAAATAAACAAATTATATGAAAAGTGACAACGATTTTGAATACGTGAAATTGTCTGACGTGTAGAAAGAGATTTATCGTAGAATGTTTTAATTTAACTGCAGCTTTGCTTTGGTCAATTGAAATTTAGTTAAAGGCGAATAGGATCATTTGCTTTTAATAACATCATTCAAGATACAAAGAATGTTTTAAACATGAAAGTTGAGGTTATTAATAAATATCTTACTTATTTGAAAGTAAATAATGAATTCAGGCATCCTGCAAAATGATTGCGCTAGATATCCTGTAATTTTTCCGAACATTCAAATTTTAGATAAACAAAATCAAATACAAAGAACAACTTTCCGACGGCATCTTGGCATCCACGATTGCAAAACTAAAACGATATTTACTATAATTAACCCCCCAAATTTACCCATTCCTGATAATTTAAGCACTTACCGATGCATGGTGTATACGACCTTTAAGCTCAGTGGATATGACACTAATGGATAAAACATGACATAGGCCTACACAACCTTTTGTTCGTTAAACACGATTTCTCAAATAGCATTAATTTGACTGTTTGGTGGAAATCAATCTTTCTTGATTTCTTCAAAATGTCTCTAATCCAGAATATTTTGGGAATTTTTGATTAAAATACACTGAGAAATACATAATTTGAGTGTAATTCGAATTGGATTTCGATCTTTTTCGAGTGAATAAATTTCAGTCTAAAACGTCTGGTTCCTAGTTTTAACTGTGGGAGTGAATGTTCACTCTTTTTTAACGGGTATCATTGAAATATTATCGTCGTGACTTTTTCTAAAGGCCAAAATTGCGCCCTCTCTCGAACTCACGAGTACAGTCACAGTACTGTTTATCTTTTGTATTGACTTTTTTACAACTCGCGTAATATTATTTAAAGACGCATTAAACCATTGCTATGACGTCACTCTATTGTTAAACATGTGATTCGTATCTGCGAATCAACGCTTTGGACAACAAGTGTGGATTCATATCTACGAATATTTAGTAAAGTGTGGATTCAGTATAGGAGAATACACGAGAAAGTGTTGATTCGTAATTACGATTTCACGAGGCGCAAAGCGCCGAGTGGATTCTTAATTAGGAATCAACACTTGCGAGTGTATTCTCAAACCTCAAACCGTACTCTAACATCAGTAAACGATGCAACTTATGCACAATGGAGAAATTCTATATTATCTGCCACCCAGAAATGGCTACTCTAAACAAAAGATCTGAGCTAACTAGCGCATGCCGGTGTGAAAGGTAATTCTGTCTCCCCTGGTAAATGTGTCCCCCGGACAGACTTACCAGGCCGTGACCCGGTAAATCTGTCCTCGGTGACACATTTACCTAGGTATTTCTGTCCCCCTCCAGGTAAATCTGTCCGCCTGCCCAACGTAAAACGCCCCCCCCCCCCCCCCCCCCCCCTGGTAAATTTGTCCCGTACAACGACAAGTCTAGCACCCACTAGACGCAACAACCAGCCGTCCACTGTAGTACAGGTTCCCCCTTCCAAACTGAATGACAGGGCCCTTTTTTGTTTTTATCCAGGCCTGGAGGGTGTTGTCTTGAAGACAGGAACTCTAGAAGTCGCTGCACCTCCTCCACAAAGTCGGCCATGACGACAACATGCGCTATGCGTACCCGTATATATACGTAAGTACGTACGTACGTACCACCAGGTTGAGAATAAAATTTGTACGCGTGCAAGAAGTCTGAAAATACTGATTACTGCCATTTTCCCTTTCTCGCAGAAACGAAGATCGGTTGATTTATATAATAAAGTTTTTTTTTTTTTTATAAATCGATGAAGGGAAGAGAAGTCCAAATAAAAAATACCCTGGGGCTTATTTTATTGAAATAACATCAAAATAACCACTTATGTGTGGAACAATTTGGGGGACAAAATTACCTGGGGGACACTGTTACCTAGGTAATTCTGTCCCACAGAATTACCTTCCACACCGGCACGCGGCTAAATTCAAACTGATAAAGCACGCCAAAACCACGCGCAGAGTGTAATGTTAGGCCGTGTCCGAATTGTTTGGCTGCGGCTTTAAGTTACACGCGGGTCTATGGTGGTGACTGTAGCCACTTCCCATGGACTCGCGTGTAATGTCGAGCCGCGGCCGGGTAGTTCGGACACGGCCATTATTAACACGCCCGCGTCATCGCTCATGTTGTCCACATACGCCCGCAATCCCAGCGCGTGTTTTGCGTTCGCGTGTCCCTCCAACTTGGCGCACAGGTTGATTGTTTTGAGAACGCCATTACAATTTCCTGACGAGTGGAGGTATCCACGAAATAGATTTGTCGGAATAAAAAATGGTGAACTAAAACCTATCCTAGTTTGTGATTGATTATATACACAGTTCGTTAACCTTAATCGGACCTTTTAAAGAGTCTGTTTAGCAGCTTTTGAAAAGAAAATACGAATATATTCGACTATAGCCACTTGTTAAAAGTTTACAATGCAGATGGGGCTTTTTGGGTGACAAAAAAAACAGTTTCCTAATCAATTCAAATTCATGCACGCATGCGCATAAATAGGCCGGGAGGCAAGAAGCGAAATCGGCCTATTGACACTGTACAGGGGTCAAAACAAGATTTGTCATTCTCTCTCGATTTCTCCAGGATTTGTCCCATTTGAAATAGGAAATGTGCCTGAAATCATTATAGGTATTACTTTATGGGTACAAAATCAAAACTTTAAAAAAATGATTTTGTCTCGTGCGCACGAAGTGAAGGGAAATCAGCTTGGCTACTTCCCCCACTAGTCCAACAAATCCTGACTTTTGGGGGTACCATTTACCACATTGCGGGCAGAATAGCGCATGAACTGAATCATGGCGCGAACTACAGCTTGCACAGGCACAAACACTGTGATTCACGCCTTGAATCACGACCAGTGATTCTGTATGCAATGTGGTGGATGGTACCCCGAAAAATATATAGGACAAAATACAAAACAGAAATTATTTCCTCCTAAGAATTGGCTGTCCGCTTCCAATAGTAAGCCAATGTTTCTGTGTAGAAATCAGCAGCGTTGATCATGCATGCACGACCTCACTTCCACACGTACACGCCACGATACGTTGTAGAATCTCAACCTCTCCAATAACTCAGACAGGGGCGGAGGGGAGGGAGAGATTTCGAAACAGTTCGGTACAAGGTCATTCATAGAGCCTTGTCCTTTTCCGATATTAAAAGATTCATTTTGTGGTCCTTGAGCGAGACTATAGAGATAGCACATGTTGCTGTCCCTAATTTATTTGGTTAATTAAAACAAAGTAAAATAGATTGTACTTTCGCTGATGATCATTTTAAAATTTAAAACTAACAAGACATTTTTTTTTTAAATAATAAAAGAAAATACAATATGGCCCACAATTTACATTTTTTTAATGGGGCTTAAATGAAGTGTGATTATGATATTTGATTTTGATATTATAAATATTAAGCTGCAAAAGTAGACAACAGTTATTTCAGCTCGATTTAAAACTGGAGTATAATGATCCCCCTTTTAAAGAAAACAGAAAACATTTCACTCCTTTTTTTTTGAAAAACAAAGTAGCCAACTCTCTAAATCTAAAAGAGTAAAAACAAACAATCTCAACGAAGAGATGTCGGCCCTATCTCTCTAACAATGTTTTCATATTTTACTATAAAACCACTCCAAAGAAATCAAACTTTTTTGTGGTAAACCACAGGGCAGACAATTTGTTTGCGACTCTTTCACCTTTTATTTTAGAGAGATAATTAATGTGTAAACAGCTTCAAAAAAGGCCCCGATATTTTTGCTACTCGTGATGTGGGATTTCTACAACTGTACAAACAATTGTCCCGGGCTCTTTTGTTTGTAATTTAAATTGTTGGGAAGTCCTCCCAACTGTTTTCGGGGGCGTTTTGTAATACCAATAGGTGATCTGATATAATAGACTTGTGTCATCAACAGAGCACTTAAGGATCACTGTATATCTCACGATAGTGTTTTTATTTTTCATAATAACTGTCTCATAATAACTGGGAACGTGCCTCGTTGAGTGATGCGTCTCCAGGCAGGGGGGGGGGGGGGGGGGGGGGTAATCAACGCGGTAAATGCGCCACACGTCACACTCGCGCCCATGGGACACGGATATAAAATTTTAGGATCACAAAAATCCGAACTTAATCATCGCTCACATTTTGCTGGCGAGACAGGTTTTTTTTGCGAGAACGCCCTGCGGAGTTCATTTTATTGAGGCGTGTCTTTTCAGCTTATAGACCACGTTACCCGTGACGTCATACCAATGGCAGCCAACAAGTGAGGCAGATAGGGTAAATATTAAAGGAAATGTGCCTTTGATGATACAAGTATGACATTTTGCCCACGGTCAGAGTATGTCATGAGAAAGATATTTGGATATAGGGCCATCAACCCTAACCACCCCAAATTCTCCAAAATCATTTCTCAATCTGTTGCCATTTTTATATATATATTTGTTGCAAGGCCCAATAGAAAACACGCGCCGGAATGATCAGATTCTGCGCATTTCATGCTTGCGTCATAAGAGGCTATTCTGTTGACTTTCACAGAGGAGAATAGCGAAGAAATTTCCAATAGAACATATTTGCCTACAATAATTACCAGCTATTTTAAAGCTGTCTTTTAAAGACATTCCTGATGTAAACATCTGTTGGTTTCCATTCACCATAGGCAACCTTACCCGATCCAATTGAATACTCCCGGGTGGGTATACTATCGCATATTATTACCTCCAAATAGGCACTTGGGAAGACAATCCCATAGAGATGTACACAAACTAGATACATAAAAACGCCAACTGACGATGTTGCTCCAGTATGTTGTTTTTCCTTAATTTAAAAGAAAATGCCTAAAATTAAAAACTTGGTCCCATGCTCAATTTGACCTCTGTTGGGAAATTACTCGTAACTCATTAAAACATTATTAGATTTTGACTTTTGACGTCTCATATTAAAGTTGAAAAGGTGTATCTTTCGATATTACCGACATTTTCTGTGTTGGTTACACATTTTACATGTGGCATTCTGTTAATGTTCTATATATATATTTTTTAGACACACTGTTTAATGTTTATCTTCTGTCATCTTATGGGAACAAACTGCCGATAAACGTCAAGCTTACAACTCCACCAATCACACCACGCACTATTGAGTTAATATTGGCGTGGCTGTCAAATGCGAACATTGTCGTGGTTTATGATATAGGAATGTTAGGTACTTTCTCTCTTGAGTGTATTGTCTCAAGTACTGCCGATGTATCAACATCGAGTAAAGCGTGTGATAAAACACTTGAATATGTCAGCGTTATCAACATGATCAGCATGATGCAGATAAATGGTATCGCATACACCGGTAGTTGGTATTATAGTGGGATTTATTGAAGAGTTTTGTCCATTTTGGTGTTTAATTAGGTTTAACTGAACTTCAAGTGCATCTCCGTTTTCCTTGTCATTAACCTCCACCCGTGACGTCACCCTATTGTCCTACCGCTCCATTATTTTGAACGAATGGAGCGTTGGAGGCGATATCTCTCCATTATTTTGGGAAGGTAACGCAAGTGAACAAAGAGGAAGTCACTGAAACTAACCAGTGTAGCGGTTTTCGTTGTATTTTTTAAGAAACCTATGTACTCCAATCCGATTTTCCCTTCAATCTTGTTCTATGGTTAAACTAACCCATACGAAAATGTGTCGAAGAAAAAGACAAACATTATCGATAGTCGGATTCGAACCACAGACCTTTCGATCCATAGCTCTCCTCTCTACCAACTATGCTATTGACGAGTTGGTGAAAGAAGCTGTTCTTTATAATTCTTTATAGTTATTTAATGTATATGAGTTGCCATTGCTCTTTCTCATGAATATTTTAATCACGAACCACCCAGCTCCTGGAAAAAAAATCACGAACCGCTACACCGGTTAGTATAAAGTGTCTTCTGAACAAAGACGCTCCATTCGTGCAAAATAATGGAGCGGTAGGACAATAGGTGGTGACGTCCCAGGTGGAGGTTAAGTCAGATAATGCCCTCGTTAACGCGCCATTCGTGGTTAATAATGTCCCTCGGGCTTCGCCCTCGGGACATTATTACCCACGAATGGCGCGTAACTCGGGCATTATCTATAACTTAATACCCCCGTCACACCGGACTGGCGTCCTTACTGCGTCCTAAAATGGAGGACGTCGATGGTCGCCGTGAGAACCCCAATCCTTTTTCTTTAAAATATCAAGATTTCGGTCACCCGTCACACCGGGGTCCTGTGCTCCGCGATCTGTACGTCTACTCGGCGTCCCCACGGCGTTCTCACCACGACCTTACCGCGTCCTTGGCGTTTCTATTGAGTTTGCACGGCGTCCCCACGGCGATCATCGGCGACCTCACGGCGTTTTTGGCGTTTCTACCACGACCTTACCGCGTCCTTAGACGTGGTGGGGTCGTGGTAAGAACCCCATAGACGTGGTAAGGACGCAGTAAGGTCGCCGCGGGGTCCACGATCCATTTATTCGCGTCTCCACGGCGACCCTACCACGTCCATACTGCGTCCCTAGGGCGTCCTTCGAGTTCCTATACTGCGTTGCTACGGCGACCATGGCGACCCCAGGGCGATCCCACCGCGTCCTGAGCCAGGACGCCAAACCTCGGCGTTTACTTTGAACATGTCCGAAGTAAACGCCGTCGCTCTGCGACCTTCGGCGTCCTTGGGGTCCCCACGGCGTCCTTCTGCGTTCTCACCACGACCCCGCGGCGTCCATGGCGTCCCTACCGCGTCCTGGGTCGCCGTAGGAACGCAGTAAGGACGCCAGTCCAGTGTGACGGGGGTATTAGCGACTAAGAATATTTCTACTCACCAGCTAGTATACCAAGGGTTAAAGAGACTTGTCAAAAGACACAACATAGCTGGATTAGAACCCCTAACCCTTTGGTCATGAGTCGCATACCCTTACCGAGATAGACCAACTTTGCTTTATAGGCCTAATGCTTAATCAAGGAGCTAGTGGTTTAACCATTGTCTGTCTTTACATCTTAGGAACCTCAGAATTCATCAGTTGACGGTGGAAGCCATCCTTGTTCTATCTTCCTTCGAGGTTGACAGACTTTATGAGTATGTGAGAGCCTTCTAATTCACTGGGAATTCACTTTATGTGACTTGACGGAACACCGACTGTGGTTGTTCCTTTCATATCACTGGGAATAGCGCATTTGTCGACTAATAATTTGTGTTCTGTTTGCTACAGTTTTGTGGTAGGGTATTTACCGCTTTGTACTTAGCATGTCGAGAGGTAGCAGCCGCGCTGGTTCACTAGCGCTTCAAGCGAAATACAATTTTAGCAAAATAAGCCAAATTCTCAATCTATACAATGAAGTCAAACTTTTTTTCTATTAATTATTCACTGCGGTATTTTGTGGTCAGTTCTCGGTGCTGACCACGCGGTCGCCGGGATTCTAGATTGGATTTCCTGCGTCGATTACTCTGGCAATTGGACAGCTAATTCCCTCCTCGGTTTATTCTGGGCAGAGAAACCGCCGCCTGAGGGCTCTAGATGTCCACCCACTTGGAGTGCTCAAGTCTGAAAGACTGCTTAGAAAAGTTTGTGTGCTAAACACAATAGGCTGGGAACTAGACACAGTCATACACACGGGATGTAATCTTTGCTCGTAAACAGCATTTTGTTTTTGTGCTAACTAACTTCTGTGCTTAGCAGTACCGTGAATGGTATAGCTTTTTTCCCCTAGAATCCATGGATCACCTGGAGCTATAGGGTTAATATACCCAGTCCATCGGCTCGTGCCGCTGGCTGTCTAATAGAACCCATTACCGTCTTTTTATTGGGAATTGATGAATTTGTGCATATAATGCAAATGACATTTTAGTTGCCGCGCAGGCATTGCAGTCGTGGGGCCTTCACCTTACATGGAATATCTGTTAAATTTTGCCGCAGGAGTAATTATCGTCTTGAATACAAATGCGTGGCAAATAATACTCGTGTCATTTGTGATCGGATCGACATATTAAGTAGACATTGACTTCGTATAATTTGACCATTTCTATTCCAAAAGTAACTTACCGAATTAATTGTTATCAAGAAGCTTATACTTTAAAGGTCGCACTGGGTCTCCATGAAGATTTGTTTGTCAGGTTGGGTGTCAGGTTGGTGTAGCGGTTTTTCCTCGCCTTCCACTGCTGTGACCCAGCTTCGAATCCCGCTTGGGCCAGTACGTGGATCGGGTTTTCAGTCCCTGCTTGATAACGTCGGTTTTCCACAGGATAATGGATATTCTTCTGGGGTTTTTCTCCCACCTCTAAAACTGTACCCTCTTCTCAATGTCTTCTCTCTACAGGTTTCTTCAGGCTTACGAGCTACAGTGCCGAGGGCGCTTTTGAGGGATCCTTGATTTCATTACCAGAGATGATGGCGACGACGACCACCACTGCCACCGAGGTCAAGGACAAGTGGTGGGAGCACGTTCCGGAGAGAGTTCTGGAAACAGAGGAGGTGAAAGTTCTCTGGGACTTCACATCAAGACTGACTATGTTGTAAAACATAGGCGGCCGGATGTTGTTGTCTTAGATAAAAATGCGAAGATGTGCCACATTATAGATGTGGCAGTGCCCAACTCCGCAAGTTGTGCATGGAAGGTCAAGGTGAAGGTCATTCCAGTTGTTGGGTCCGATGTTTACAGGAGTCTGATCTTTAAATCACACAGTCATTCAGATTGATGAGTTGGTCCTTCTGAACTGATCATTTGACGAGCAAACAATTAACAAACAAAAATTCTGGTGCGATCACCAAGTGAAGAACACAAGTAACCTCTAAGCCTCCACTTGGCGTACATCAGCTAAATATGTATATCGATTAACAGCTTAATACTAAAAAAACATCGATTAACAGCAAATTTCAAAATGAAATCGTAAAACCCCGTCAATGGTTACCGACGTCACGGCCGCATTTTGTACCAGCAAACACAAATAATTTTATTTTACTCGTCCCAACTCCTATACATTTCATTTACACACAAATAAACCAGAAGGGAAAGTGACTAGGTAAATTTGCATAAATGTGTATACATTTCAAAGTTAACACAGACATTGGCAAGGCGGGACTTGAACCTGCGACCTCCAGAATACCGGACAAGCATTTCATTTATAGCGTACATAATTGACATTTAATTCAAAATAGAGATATCTCTAGTATTAGTATACATGTAATATGTATATCTATGTTACAAAAAGGGATCTCTATTAGTAATAAAGATATCTTATTCATCGTTAAATAAAAATATGTCTATTAATAATAATAATATCTCTATAATTACTAGATATATCTCTAATTTGGATGAAATGTCAAGTATGCACGCCATTATCATTGTTGAGATTATTAGGCTACGCATGGCTAACGACATAATAACAATGCCAAACCCATACGTGTATTGTCTACAAAAGATTGCTTTCCTTTGTAAACAAAATCGCATTACCAAGCCACTTACAAAAGCTTTGCGATATCGCTGGACCATTTTTGGAAATAAATCCGTCCATTCAGAACGATTCTTCAACGTGGGGGAGAAATCACGTACGTGACCCACAATATTAAGCGACTTGCCCGAACAAACTCGACAATCGGCCGGATTCTATTTAAAGAAGATTTACAACAGTAGCCTCAGTCAATAAAAGCCACGATAGTCGGATGGCGGGAAACCTAATTGCGCCAATTAAGCAAGACACGTACTCTAGGTGTCGTCTGGTAACGGGACACCGTACCATAGAAACGCGCCGCGGTTTTAGGTGTTAAAAGCTGGGCTTTGTGGCAAATGTCGTTGGTCACTAGTGTTGAACACGACGTGGATGGCCGCGCATGCACAAAAAAAGCAGATCGATCGTTAACACGAACTTGCGCGTTTGTTGTGAAATGTACGGTTTGGCGTCATTCGGAAGACTTAAAGTTTGTTCTTTTGTTATAATAATTAGGTTAGGTTATTTGTTAAATAATGTACGAATACTGTTATTATATGGATTTTAAAAAGGTGTTGTATTTAGATACGTGGGCACACGTAATATACGAGCGTGGGGACTGGTTGATATTCGTTACAGTATTTGATATGACCGGTAACTTCGTAAGGTACATAAGTTATATATCTACAAATGAAATTTACTCTAAATGTCAGAATTATCATAAATAAAATGGTATTATCGTGCGGTGAAACAAGGAAAAAGATGCAATTTGGATGCAATTTGCAAAGACCACTGCGCGATCGAGGGAGCTGGACTATGAATCTTGTCGTTAGCGGGCGCGCTGTCGAATACAGTGTTCGTTGACAAAGACAACCCCACGCGGACATCACAACGTATCATTTGATGCCTTGTGGTATAATCTGCGGTTATTTTACTTGAATAAACCACGTTGTCTAGATTGGATTGTTTAGATTAGATTAGATTATTGTCCGCATCATAAACATATCGAAATATTGTTTTCATTGGCACATTTAAGAATATAAAAAATATACATTTAAATACATTAATTTACCCACACAAATTACACGAATTTAAAGAAGAAAACACACTTAATTAAAATATTATTTACATCCTCTAAAAATTACAGCGTCTTATAGACGAGGAACCTTCAGCGAACATCAGAATTTGGAAACCCCTGTGTTAATTAAATACATAGAACCAGAAATGATTGCCTGTATCGAGTGAGGTTTGTACGAGAAACACAGAGAACGAGTCTGAAACAGGATCTATTAAAAACAAAACAAAATCAAAAACAAAGTGGTTGTGTTGGATCGGATAAAATATACGTAACGTATTGCACGTTCCAAATCTGGTCATTATGTTGGCAGTGTCTACAACGATGTTTTCGCTAACAACGGTTGCCAACTGTAATGGTAAACCATCAGTGGGGGGGGGGGGGGGGGGGGGGGGGGGGGGGGGGGGAGGGGGGATGGACACGGTGTTACTATGACGTCGTACGATCGGAGTCTGTACACAACAACATTCAGCTCTTTGTAGAACTCCGTAATTGACCAAACCCATCACCTTTGATTCTACTCACTCCGGTGGATTTGTCTTGATTAAATTTGTGGTTTCGGGGGAAAATCGCTAGACAATGAAGAAAACGATAGAACGTTCAACTTCATTGCACATAAATTCAATATATTTCAATATTATTACAAAGTGAGCCCGGCGCACGCTGGCACTATTATTAGTGTTAAAGTACGTGATGAGAAACTAAATTAGCGACTAGTCCTCCTACAGACAGTCATAGTTGAAAGCAATGATGATTATTGGGTTCAAGGCGCTGATATACCAATGTCTCAAGGCGCCTTTACTTTAATTACCCGCTATTCATCAGGCCACGGGACCATACAACAGCTCCAGTTTAGTGTAATCATGCCCATTTTTAGCGCTGCTTAAGAACCGATTGTTGTGCTTAATACAACCTCTGTCATGACTGTTAACAGGAAGCGCAATTAATCCAATTAAGATAGTGTATGCAACATGAAATTCATCATTCATCATTATATTCTTTTTGGCAGACTTTTCAAGACCTTTAGGTTTCTTTACATCAGAATTGGTCGCCAAAATGGCCTTCACAGTGGTCGCTAATGCCCAAAATTGGCATCTACATGTATTAGAAGAAATTTTAAAAATGAGATGTACAGCAGCGACCTGTTGGTACTATTATCACTTGGACTTGGCAACATCATTTTGATTCGGAGGCAAAGCGTTTAAATTTGTGAGAATGAAGATCTCAGGCGGGAGAACGTCGCCGACTAGTTCTTTGTGAGGAAATAGCAATGGGGATCAGGCGGACCCCGCCGGGCTCCTAACGAAGTGTCCTTGATATATCGTCACCGTCACCACGACGTAACACTAATGTTACATGATACGCGCGACCCACTTCTGGCGTTTTCACGAATGCTCATAGCTAATACACACGGATAGAGCAAATTTGCAGAGTGTTTTCAACAAAAGCTTGCTCCTCTCAGCAGTTCTCTGAGTGGTTTCCACATTTTGAGTACAGATCATCAATGTCGCTCAGAAATCAACCTAAATTCAAACCTTACAGGTGTAACACTACCAGATCAAAGACAAGCCCTCTGCCTTACATGACTGGGTTGCTGAATGGAAAATAGTGCAATATTGTTATCTCTTGCAGTCCACCATAATGTTCATGTGTTCTGTTTTAAGTTTATCTCCCAAATTTAATGAAATTAGTATTATCTACTTGTATTATCTGTTTGCTTTTTCTAGTGTGCATTTTTGTATATTTTTGTCTCAGATTGTCTGAGTTTTAATATTGTAACTTTTAATATTGTAAATTTCATGTAATTCAGCTTTTGGCTGCAATGTGATTTTAAAATAAACCAATCAATATAGCGTCAGCGTACCAGATTTGGACGTTTGATGTCTCATTTTCAAGTGGAAACCAGTATTTTTGAAACCATATTTATATTATCGATGTTAGTCATTACATTCTACGTGTGGTATTCCGTTATATTTTGTTGCATTTTTGTGTATACACCCGTATAGTGGCGGCCATCTTTAATTTCCATATTTTCCTCAAGGATGCCGAGGTGGCATCATCCAGACTCGGAATCAGCAGGTCTCAATGACCTATAGAAACCATCAAGAAACATTGTATGAACGGTAAAACAGAGTTATCGGGTTAGCCACTGGACGATTGCGAACGCTCAGAGTACATGTAGGCCTACATGCAGACGACAATTCAAGATGGCAGCCCCGAATTAAAACTCCGAAATAAAATAAAATAAAGTAAACTATTTTACAAAAATAATGTACATTTACAAATAACAGTAAAAACTGTCCATAAACAATGGTGTTCAACAGGGGTTGATATTAGGTCTACTTGTATTCATTGTACATGTATATAATAGTGATATTCCATTTTGTATTCCCCAAACTTCAACTTGTTTATGTACGCTGACGACTTTAAATTAACGTGTAGCTCCCCAAACAATAATATAATAGCAGGCAGCTTAAAGGTAGGATACACCATTTGCATATATTGAAACATTTTACTATACGGACCAAATTATAAAGAAATATCTTACTTATTTAAAAGTAAATAATGATTGTACGCATAACTAAATGAATGCTCTAGGTATTCTGTAATTGTTTCAAAAAATCCGATCGCCCCACGGCCATCGCGAAAAAAACAAGAACAACTAGGCCTATGAGAACCACTGTCCGTCGCCGGTTGAAAACGAACGCCGTTTTCCTTTCTTTCCTCGGCATCCATGATTGTAAAACTTCGAACAGGTCAGTTAAACGATATTTACTATAAAATCCCCAAAATACTTATTAGTCAAAATAATAACTTTTACATACAGGAAATCACTCATTTAAATATAATCTTTAATTTAAGCTAGTAAAAAACACATTACATAGACCCTTTCCTAGTCCCAGTTTGGTAACTTCCAACAGTACTTACGTTCGATTCGCAAAAAAACAAAAAAAAACAACTCAAATGGTATTGCAAAACCCTAACTAACATATACTTTCAATTCCAAGTCAATTATTGTGTGCACACGTCTATATTCGTGTTAAGATAAACCGTGAATGACAGTTATGCCATGAATTTCATTCGTCCATTTTGTTCAAGTAGCAACACGCTACCTGTAATCGTTTAATAATTATGCCCCGATTGTCTTCCTTGTATTATAATGTATTCCTGCGGTATAAATTATTCTCACGCGCGCACACAACAGCGGGGTTCAGTTACTGGTACTTCCATCTTAGACTGGAACAAATATCCAGAAATGTGCCTGGAAAAAGTCCTGTAGGCATTTTTGAGGAAAAGCGGCCAAACAACATTTTCTAGAGTGGTTTTTCGTGCAGATTACAAATATTTTGTTTGGACATTTCAATTTTGCCTAATTAGGTCAGAAATCGAGGTCAAAGTTCAATAACTGGCCAATTACCATATTTGACCAAAAATGTACATAATCACGAGGCCTAATGGAATAATGAAAGGTTCCTTTAAAAATACTTACCATTAGGGGTGTGGTAAGCATTGTATTTGACAATAAAAATAGAAAATGTGAAGCATATTTATCATAAAATACCTCATATCTCCTTTAATACTGAACATTCCAAAAAATCATCACAAGTTCACTGATATTATTTTATTTTAGAAATGAGAAGGCACTATCCCATTCAGTGACACACCCTTTCCCTTGACTTGTTTTTGGCTTAAAATGGGTTTTAAGCATGTTTTAGTCTTTGCCAGTTATGTCCAAATTAAAAGGTATATTGGGTGGACATAAGAGATTGAGTGACTTCAGTTGGATGGATTTGGGATTATGGGTGCGAGCAGAGGATTATGTTTGCAAATCCTCTTGATAGCAATAGCATGCTTTCGTGCCTTGCTGTGGCACTCGTCAGTTGCAAATGGGTGATTCAAAAAGAATCGAGGCTGACTCGCAGAGAGGTTGTGGTTGGGATTGGGTATATTCCAATCATGTAAGTTTGGTTTGAGCCATATGTTTGTTAGTCGGTTTCAGATTGTTCCTCCAGTAAGGAGAGCAATATGTTGAGGGTTTCGTCTGGTTCAGTTGGTTGTTCGAAAAAGCCAGAGTCTGTTGGGAGTGGTTCGAGCTTTTGTATTCGCTGTGGTAGTTTAGCTCTTATTAGTTTCTCCCGAATGTTTTGGGCTTTTTTGAAGGCAATAAATGGAGGTTTCGGAAAACGTTCCGAGAGTATTTGATTGCCTTCGATTAAATTCCAGTTTCGGTTTATTGCTCGATGTATGTCACCGTGATTTATGGCTGGGTTGTAGGTGGTTGTGAAGACAAGTGGAGTTTGTTTTGTTTTTTCTCCATCCTTTGTGTTGTGTATTAGTCTCGATCGGTCGGCATGCGAGACTTTGGTTGTCGCTGTTTTGATTTCATTGGAATTGTAATCTCTTGTGGTTAGTTTCTCTGAGAATATTTTGACTTTGTTGTGGAAATCATCCGTGTTGTTGGTGTTTCTAGCGTAGCGGAGTGTTTCTCCGTATACATGAACGCTTTGAAAGTATGGGGTGGGTGGGATGATGTTTTATGGAGATATTGGAAGGTTTCCGTTGGTTTTGTGTAGACTTTGGTGTCTAGGATTCCAGTTTTATGGAAACGGTCTCCTTTAAATATGGTTAAGTCAAGGTAGTTGATTGATGATTCAGAGGCTTCGTATGTAAATTTTAGAGTCGGGTGCATCTTGTTTATCTCCGTGATGAGATTTTGGAATTCGTTTAGAGTTCCGTTGTAGATGACCAATATGTCGTCTCTATAGCGCCACCATGTAAGGATGTTATCCGCTTTTTGGATTATTTTGTTTTCGAAGTCGTGTAGGGTGATGTCACAAATTTCAGGGCTTGCTGTGGAGCCCATTGCACAACCAATTTTCTGGAGAAAGAACTTATTTCCGAATTGGAAGCAGTTGCGACCAAGGATGAGTTCCAGAAGTTTTGGGATGTAGATTGAAGGTGGTTTTGTGATTGGATGCTTAAGGTTTGTGTTTTCGAGGGCATTGCAAACACATTTGATTGCTTCCGTCTGTCGGATATTGGTGTACATAGAAACGACATCTATACTTGTGATTAGGCCATTTTGTGAAAAATGTCTTTCTTCCAGTTTGCGCAAAATGTCTGCTGTGTCGCGGACATATGTGGGTTGCGCCACTTGCGCGGTTGCTATGGGAAGAAGGAAGTAGTCTATGTATTCTGAAATTTTTGCTGTAGGGCTAGTACAACCACTTATAATTGGACGTCCAACAAAAGGTTCTCCCGGTGGTGGTGTTTTGTGTATTTTGGAGAGAAAATACATGGTTGGACATTGACAGTTTTGTGGAAGTGGGTCAAGGTATTTCAGAGTATCGTTGTCGATGTGTTTGTTGTTTCTCATTTCTATGAGTGTGTTGTGAACCATTGTAATAGTTTGTGGGGTAATATCTTGGTCCAGTTGGGTATAATGATGGGACTCAAGATGGTGGTAACCCACTTGTAGATAATCTGAGTGGTTCATAATGCAAATGCCTCTGCCTTTGTCATATGGTTTGACTACGATGTCAGGATTGTTTTTGAGTTTATTTATGGCGGATAAATCCTGCGTGGTTATGTTTGTTTGCCGTTTCCTTAGCCTGATGTGGGCCAGTTCGAATTTTGTGGCTTCCAAGTATTCTTCTAGTGCTGCACTAGGGGATGATTTAGGTTGCCAGTTAGAGGGTGGTTTGAAAGGATGGTTTTTGGAGCGTTTATTTTGCATTAAGAATGTAATTCTTAGTCTTCGATTGAAGGTATTTATGTCACAAGTGTTTTGCGGTTTGGTTTAGCAGGAGTAGGTATGAAATTTAAACCTTTTCCTAAAGCAATTATTTCGGTTTGCGATAGTGTTGCTTTGGATAGGTTTGTTATGAAGGATTGACTTTGTTCTGCTAGTGAACGCAAATGATTGGAGTTGGCTCGTTTGGTTTTCGATTTGCATTTGTTCGAGAAATGGTTGGATTTCGATTGGCTAAGTGATCTCTTTGTTTTTTGGTTGAGTTTTCTTCTTGCCATGGTAGAGATTTATGGTTTGGATATAACAGATAATATAGGATGGGTTATATTCCAGTTTATTTATTATCTTTATTATATAGTAAGGGCAAGATTACGGATTTCTCTCTTTTGAGAAGGTGTGGTAGTCCTGAAAAGGACTGTTTGGTTTTGTAGTGGTTAGAGATCGACTTAGGGTTGTCGTTTTCTCTAGTTGGGTTGATAGCTGGGTCTTGTGAAGAAGCTCAGGAGTTTTTGAGCGGTAGAATGGTCTAGACCCTGGAAATCTTCAGCAAGTTGTTCTTGTGCTGATCGTATGGCGTTGGTGAGCTGGTCCTCGGTGATTGGTAGTTGGTGCTTGTAGTACTCATCCAGCGTGATTCTTGTGAACAGCAACGACGTTCTTCTCTGGAGATTGCTCCAGCGATCCTGGAATGAATTCTGAAATTTCAGAGATCGATGTGGGTGTGGTGGCCGTATGCTTACCGTGATATAGGATGGTGGTGTGTTAGTCTCGATTGACCGGGAAAGGAGCCGTATTTGGCGGGTGATGTGTTCCTTGGCAGTTGTCAAAGTGTTGACTTTTTCTGCTAGGAATTTCACCTGTTTGAATTTTTCCTCGGAGAGTCTGTGCGAGACCTAAATTGGAAAGGGAAAACTAAATTGCACAGGAGCCTGCAAATGTTCAGATGGTGAGAGAGTTTGCATGAACAAGCCTGTCTAAATGCATGTTTAATGCAAGTTTTTCGATTATTCGAAATATAACTTTAAGTGTCAATGTATGCCTACAAATTCAGTGTCAGACTTCTGGGCCTACTTATATCATTGCATTCACATATTGTCATATTTGGTTCAATATTATACAACGTAGTAAGTATCAACAAACAATGGATTCAAACCATTCCTAACCAAAATATAATGTGGTACATTACAATTTGATGAAACGTAAGCTAATGAAAGCAAGACAGAGATTTTGTCATAACTCTTCAAAACATTTAGCCTACTACGTAAGTTGGCATTTTGTTGTCAACTTTATTGGGGGTGGGGAGTGGTAAGGGGTGGGGTGGGGGTGGGAGTGGTAAGGAGTGGGGGTGGGGTGGGGAGTGGTAAGGGGTTAGTGTGGGGATACGTCTGGAACTTCACAGTCCTGACCAATGAGTCACACTTTAGAATAGGTACCTAGCAGTGTTCAGAAAAATAAACTAGGCACGCATGTTCAATGGTCATTTTGCAAATATGTACATGTAGGTCAAAAGTTGACCTAGTTTTGACCCATTCTGATGCCAACCAAACATCACATTTCCATTGGAAATAGTCAGAAAGATATTGGAAACAGTGTCTACTGTTATTCCCAGCAAAGTTAATGGCCACAGAAATGTATCAGTGAACTTGTGATGATTTTGTGGAATGTTCAGTAATAAAGGAGTTATGAGGTATTTTATGATAAATATGCTTTACATTTTCTATTTAATTGTCAAATACAATGCTTACCACACCCATAATGGTAACTATTTTTAAAGTAATCTTTCAATATTCCATTAGGCCATGTGATTATGTACATTTTTGGTCAAATATAGTAAATGACCTAGTTATTGAACTTTGACCTCGATTTCTGACCTTATTAGGCAAAACTGAGATGTCCAAACAAAATATTCGTTTTCAGCACGAAAAAACACTCTCGAAAAAGTTGTTTGGCCCCTTTTCCTCAAAAATGCCTACAGGACTTTCTTTTCCTGAAGTATGGCCCAGTCTATCTGATGGATCTCCGGTGTCAATAGATTTCTAAATTAAATCTGAGCCTTTCAATTAAATACAGGCCGAGTACTAACAAAGGCTCAACAGACATGATCCGCATGCTTCTGAATGGGTGTCGTGAAGAATTAAGTCATGCATTGATGACGACACACGCACATACACACAACATGAATCATGTTGTGTTAAAGAGAAATTTGAGAGAATAACAAAAATAACAATGACGATAAATGCACAAATTAATGTCGATTAACAACATGGTAGATTTCAGTTTGTAAATTTGAGAGCGTCCGGCGTGTCGCAATGTGAACTAAAATCACAACCTTCGTCCTAAACACAGGGATTAATTAAAATCGATGAGTCATTATTTTATTCTTGAACGATTTTGTTTTCATTTTAACGTGCGTTATCGTATTTGTATCGTATCGTATTCATTACCGCTGTCGTCTATAAAACAATTGAGAACGTGGCGTCGGTATCGATTTTCTTGTTCAAGTGACACTTTGCTGACGAGACTAGTGGGTGCAATGACCCGCGCAAGATGTCATAAGGTTATGGTATAATGACCTAGAATAGAACTTTCTCTTCATTCACGCAGCCAAGTTGATCAGAATGAGCTTAAACTGTGACAACCGATTGGATTCGATCGCCCGATATATGTATCATTCAACCGTAGTTTGATGAAAATATTCTGAACAGATTTAAAACAAGAATGGTTCTCAAACGATTCTCGCCTATACGTTCGCTATTACTAGTATTATCCTTGTTTATAACTTGACCTTAAATGACCTTTGACTTTAGTTTGTGACATTATTTTAATATCACCATCACATGGAAGTTTTGATATTACATCTATGACTTAAGTTGGTTTGCAATTGAACTTTAAGTTTTTTAATTATACATTTTCCAATTCCAGCCTGTTTGACAACTTGACAACTTGACCCCAAATGACTTTTGACCTAAGTACTTGACATTTGACACAACTATTATGAAGGTTGCAAGCTTGACCATTAGCCTCTGTCATGAAATGACGAAAATCAACCGAAGAGGGCGTTTTGCGGAAATTTGTCAATATGGCTTCCGAGCTCTCGCGTAAAACTAACGTGATTAGCTATACCACGGAGGAAAGACAACAGATAGTTAGTGAATTGCGGGGAAATACTTAATACAAAATGGCCAATCATAAAACTAGATTTTCTTTCCTGCACTTGAAAAGGCCCGCCGTGTACTTATGCTCCTTAGAAAACCGGTTAGGCCCAACATTTTAACATTTTTTTTTTTTCAGTGGCACTGAACTGAAGCTTTATTTGAAAGCCATATATTTGAATGCCATACAGTAAACAAATTCTGGGGCCAATTCATACAACTTGATACAAGCAATATTCTTTTTGCATTTTTAATAATTTTTTTTGACATCAAATATAAATTTGAGGCTTTACACACAAGCACTTGGTTCACATAATTACTATTTGGACGTTAAACCTCAACATTCCTGATCCTGCAATGTTAATTTAAAAACCAACCCGTTTTAAATACTGTCGCATTAAATGTAGACTGTGAAATCTAGTAATATTTTACCCTTTTATTGACTGAAACCTTACATGGGTCATAAATGACATTTACTATTAAAAGAAGTTCGTAAATATTAAACTTGGATTTTCCAAGAATTATTCAATTGCGCCGCGACACTCGGTCGATTAGATTTGACGATTTTTGTTTTGAGATAAACATTTCAGCGATTGCGTGCAAAAGCATAGCGGGGTACCAGCAAATTTAAGAGATCGTCGTGTTCTAAAGTTACTAAGTAACATTTTTTTTTTACGTTTTGGTGTTTTCAGGTGTTTTGTGTGGCCAAACTTTTGTTCGAACAAATATTTTTTGTCTTTTTCGATTTCACAAGAAAATGTAAAAAATGCGGATTCGCTTACCACGTCCGCCATTGCCTTGTGTGTATTTGTCTGCCGTGTTTATCTCAAGAGAAAAATTGTTGAATCTTGTTGTGCACATGCGCAGTTGGAATGTCGAAGTGGCTTATATAGCGCAGCACACTTTTACAAACTGACCATTTTTTCAGTCGCTGTTTCTTTCTCTTTCGTAATTTTACGGTTTTGGATGACATTTAGCCTTATGCCTACGGTTTATTCTTTCGAAATAACCACAGTCTTTAGAGCTCCGTCGTAAGCCATAAAGTTCTGAAATCGACGACACACGTGTTGCTGTTGGTAAGCGCCGCCATTTTGACAATTTTCCGCGCGTTGACCTTTTAGAAAGGTCATGACAGAGGCTAATGGGTTTGCAATTTGACTTAAAGTTTTCAAATGAGATAAGTTTTACAATTCAAGCCTATTTGAGAACTTGACCTCAAATGACCTTTGACACCAGTACCTGACATCGGCACAACCATGATATGGAGCTTGATTGGAAATGGACTTTAACTTTGCATGTAAGACCAATTTTTCGACCAAATTGTTAAAAAACATACGGACGGACGGACGCATGAACACATAAACGATAAACGGTAAACAGCCGAAAAGACAACCCTAACCCTAGCCCCAGCGTGGCCACACTAGTGGGGCCGCCCTTAACTCTATCCCTAACCTTAACCCTAACCAAAGCCGCACGACGATATCGTTTTGGTTGTTCTCGAACTGCTTTCCACTATAATCACACAAACACTCGCGTTATTGATCACTTGACGTACTACTTGGCTCAATGACAACTGGCTCTTCATCCAGGAAGGTAACCCGACTAATTCCATTGATATCTTCAATTTACCATGATCGTACAAGTCGATGGCCTCCCTAGCACACTCGTTCGGGATGAATTGGTTTATTGGGCATAAGAACGCATTTGTCAGCGGGTGTTTAAATTGACGTCACGACAAGCCCATTTGGAATTCTGATGGTGGCCAAAAGCCTGTCGTATGTCCAATCTGAAGATGCAACAATATCGACCTCTGTGCCTCATGTGGTCTGTCCCATGGATGGAGAGATTAAGTGTTTCGTAAACCACCCTTTAGTGACAGTTCTGAAGTGTATAAACCAGCGTGTACGAGCAGTCATAATCTAGATGTTCACGTACAGTCTAGTGGCACTGACCTGCAGTGCATGGATTCTAGAATTGAGTTTATAGATTAAGGAGGGAAACATGTCTTCGTTGTCTCTTTGTGAAAAGGCCAAAAGGGTGTTATTTTGCGCTGAGACCCTGATGAATTCAGACATCAATATAGCTCTTATCTTGATTGTAGGTTTGCTCTGGTATACCTTTACAACGCACCCTTGCAGTATATAGCTCTCATCTTGATTATAGGTTTGCTCTCGTATACCTATATGCGCGCCCTTGCAGTATAGAGCTCTCATCTTGAATATATGTTTGCTCTGGTATACCTACACGCCGCGCCCTTGCAGTATATAGCTCTTATCTTGATTATAGGTTTGCTCTGGTATACCTACATGCCGCGCCCTTGCAGTATATAGCTCTCATCTTGAATATAGGTTTGCTCTGGTATACCTATATGCGGCGCCATTGCAGTATATAGCTCTCATCTTGAATATAGGTTTGCTCTGGTATACCTACACGCCGCGCCCGTGCAGTATATAGCTCTTATCTTGATTATAGGTTTGCTCTGGTATACCTACATGCCGCGCCCTTGCAGTATATAGCTCTCATCTTGAATATAGGTTTGCTCTGGTATACCTATATGCGGCGCCATTGCAGTATATAGCTCTCATCTTGAATATAGGTTTGCTCTGGTATACCTACATGCCGCGCCCGTGCAGTATATAGCTCTTATCTTGATTATAGGTTTGCTCTGGTATACCTACATGCCGCGCCCTTGCAGTATATAGCTCTTATCTTGATTATGGGTTTGCTCTGGTATACCTACATGCCGCGCCCTTGCAGTATATAGCTCTCATCTTGGTTATATGTTTTCTCTGGTATACCTACACGCCGCTCCCTTGCAGTATATGAGCTCTTATCTTGGTTGTAGGTTTGCTCTGGTATACCTATATGCCGCGTTCTTGCAGTATATAGCTCTCATCTTAGTTATATGTTTTCTCTGGTATACCTACACGCCGCGCCCTTGCAGTATATAGCATGAGCCCGTGTGTTTTTCTTCATTGTTTTACAAAAAATTGTTTTTCCTTAGGCGTGATGAGGAAACCATTGCGTATTAAGTGTTTGGGGAATAAATCTATATGAAATGTGTGGTGACAAGATGATTTGTCCTATTTTCCTATTTTTGGCATCAGAATTCGAAGAAGAACCCGCAGATCGTTAATAAATGATCATGGCTCATTGCGAAACAGATTTAGGTGTAAAATGAACACGAACGGAACAAAAAAAACGTGCTAATTAGTTTGACATCTGGATTCAAGTTGCGTTTACGATGTGATTGCGTGCGTGGCAAATCTGCGGGCCTGTGCACAAACGCCTGCTAAATAGATCGCCGGTGATCCAACACAAGGATAGAGATGAATTGAAACATCAAATCTTATCATCTTGAAAATAGAAAAGTGTCTTTGGTCGTGATGAACGACCGACCGGAATATTTCGACGGCTGGATGTAGGACTTTTCCGTGTGAAGAGATAGAAATTGTCTCATCCATCTTCTAATAGATTATTCTGACATAATTGGGTTTCGTGTTTGCACTTTGCAGTAAAGTAAGACCTCAATAAGGCGTCGACGACAACATAATGCTTATTTCAACATTGACAATCGCTGGTAAACGATGGCAAATTGAGCAACCAGAATGTCTGATCAATCTACACCATCGACAATTTATTTTCTTATCTAATCTCCCTTTGTCATGTCCGCTTACTTACGCTCATAAACCCCTCTTAAAGTTGCCCTTTAAAAAAAAACCTTTTCCATAAAGTTCACATCACCGGAGAAGCATGCATATGCGCCCCAGGTTCTTTTGGGGCGGGTCAGGATCGATCGCGTGCTAAACGCCTCACATAGTAATATAGGAAGGGTGTCTAGTATCTTACTTCCCCATTACCCCTGTCTCTACCCTCTTGTGGTGGCATCGTTTGATCGAAGTGGCATTTTCCTGCGAAGTGGGACCTCGTCACTGCATTTATTCATCGCTTGCTGTCCCAAAATTGACACGATGAGACTTCCGATACCTGACGTCATTCGAGGTCGTGGAACGAGGTTGTGAGTGTACAAGGAGTTGCCTGACCACAATGACTGCTGAGTGACATATTTGGGCTTTGATGTGTTGGAGGCTCGAGAGAAGATGCTTATGCAATGACCAATGAGAACAAAAGGCTTCGATATGTTGGAGGCTTGATAAGAGATGCTTATGCAATGACCAATGGGAACAAAAGGCTTCGATATGTTGGAGGCTCGAGAGGAGATGCATATGCAATGACCAATGGGAACAAAGGGCTTCGATATGTTGGAGGCTCGAGAGGAGATGCATATGTAATGACCAATGGGAACAAAGGGCTTCGATATGTTGTAGGCTCGAGAGGAGATGCATATGCAATGACCAATGGGAACAAAGGGCTTCGATATGTTGGAGGCTCGAGAGGAGATGCATATGCAATGACCAATGGGAACAAAAGGCTTGAATATGTTGGAGGCTCGAGAGGAGATGCATATGCAATGACCAATGGGAACAAAAGGCTTCGATATGTTGGAGGCTCGAGAGGAGATGCATATGCAATGACCAATGGGAACAAAAGGCTTCGATATGTTGGAGGCTCGAGAGGAGATGCATATGCAATGACCAATGGGAACAAAGGGCTTTAATATGTTGGAGGTTAGAGAGGAGATGCTGATGCAATGACCAATGGGAACAAAAGGCTTCGATATGTTGTAGGCTAGAGAGGAGATGCATATGCAATGACCAATGGGAACAAAGGGCTTCGATATGTTGGAGGCTCGAGAGGAGATGCATATGCAATGACCAATGGGAACAAAAGGCTTCTATATGTTGGAGGCTCGAGAGGAGATGCATATGCAATGACCAATGGGAACAGAAGGCTTCGATATGTTGGAGGCTTGATAAGAGATGCATATGCAATGACCAATGGGAACAAAAGGCTTCGATATGTTGGAGGCTCGAGAGGAGATGCATATGCAATGACCAATGGGAACAAAAGGCTTCGATATGTTGGAGGCTAGAGAGGAGATGCATATGCAATGACCAATGGGAACAAAAGGCTTTAATATGTTGGAGGCTAGAGAGGAGATGCTGATGCAATGACCAATGGGAACAAAAGGCTTCGATATGTTGTAGGCTAGAGAGGAGATGCATATGCAATGACCAATGGGAACAAAAGGCTTCGATATGTTGGAGGCTTGATAAGAGATGCATATGCAATGACCAATGGGAACAAAAGGCTTCGATATGTTGGAGGCTCGAGAGGAGATGCATATGCAATGACCAATGGGAACAAAAGGCTTCGATATGTTGGAGGCTAGAGAGGAGATGCATATGCAATGACCAATGGGAACAAAGGGCTTTAATATGTTGGAGGTTAGAGAGGAGATGCTGATGCAATGACCAATGGGAACAAAAGGCTTCGATATGTTGTAGGCTAGAGAGGAGATGCATATGCAATGACCAATGGGAACAAAGGGCTTCGATATGTTGGAGGCTCGAGAGGAGATGCATATGCAATGACCAATGGGAACAAAAGGCTTCTATATGTTGGAGGCTCGAGAGGAGATGCATATGCAATGACCAATGGGAACAAAAGGCTTCGATATGTTGGAGGCTTGATAAGAGATGCATATGCAATGACCAATGGGAACAAAAGGCTTCGATATGTTGGAGGCTCGAGAGGAGATGCATATGCAATGACCAATGGGAACAAAAGGCTTCGATATGTTGGAGGCTAGAGAGGAGATGCATATGCAATGACCAATGGGAACAAAAGGCTTTAATATGTTGGAGGCTAGAGAGGAGATGCTGATGCAATGACCAATGGGAACAAAAGGCTTCGATATGTTGTAGGCTAGAGAGGAGATGCATATGCAATGGCCAATGGGAACAAAAGGCTTCGATATGTTGGAGGCTTGATAAGAGATGCATATGCAATGACCAATGGGAACAAAAGGCTTCGATATGTTGGAGGCTCGAGAGGAGATGCATATGCAATGACCAATGGGAACAAAAGGCTTCGATATGTTGGAGGCTAGAGAGGAGATGCATATGCAATGACCAATGGGAACAAAAGGCTTTAATATGTTGGAGGCTCGAGAAGAGATGCATATGCAATGACCAATGGGAACAAAAGGCTTCGATATGTTGGAGGCTCGAGAGGAGATGCATATGCAATGACCAATGGGAACAAAAGGCTTCGATATGTTGGAGGCTCGAGAGGAGATGCATATGCAATGACCAATGGGAACAAAAGGCTTCGATATGTTGGAGGCTCGAGAGGAGATGCTTATGCATTGACCAATGGGAACAAAAGGCTTCGATATGTTGGAGGCTAGAGAGGGGATGCTTATGCAATGACCAATGGGAACAAAAGGCTTCGATATGTTGGAGGCTCGAGAGGAGATGCATATGCAATGACCAATGGGAACAAAGGGCTTCGATATGTTGGAGGCTCGAGAGGAGATGCATATGCAATGACCAATGGGAACAAAAGGCTTCGATATGTTGGAGGCTCGAGAGGAGATGCATATGCAATGACCAATGGGAACAAAAGGCTTCGATATGTTGGAGGCTCGAGAGGAGATGCATATGCAATGACCAATGGGAACAAAAGGCTTCGATATGTTGGAGGCTAGAGAGGAGATGCATATGCAATGACCAATGGGAACAAAAGGCTTCGATATGTTGGAGGCTAGAGAGGGGATGCTTATGCAATGACCAATGGGAACAAAGTAACTACGTAAAGCTGGAGTATACATTTTGCAGCTTTTCCCGGTGTGATATGAAAATCAGACTCCTGTGAAAACCCGACCGCAGAAAAAACGTTTTCAGAAAACGTTTTCAGAAAACGTCGGACATTTTTGGAAACGGTTAGCGTTCCTTAATCTTTTGTCACGTTACATTGGCGGCTACCGAACCTAATAATTCATCAGAAATAGTCAGAATTATTTGGTCTGGAGAACCAGACTAATATGTAATTTGCTCTCGATTTTAGTGCATTAATAATTGTGTCTGTTATATGCCGTATATTATGCCCATTCGACTCGAAGTGGGACCTCGTCACTGCATTTATTCATCGCTTGCTGTCCCAAAATTGACACGATGAGACTTCCGACACCTGACGTCATTCGAGGTCGTGGAACGAGGTTGTGAGTGTACAAGGAGTTGCCTGACCACAATGACTGCTGAGTGACATATTTGGGCTTTGATGTGTTGGAGACTCGAGAGAAGATGCTTATGCAATGACCAATGAGAACAAAAGGCTTCGATATGTTGGAGGCTTGATAAGAGATGCTTATGCAATGACCAAAGGGAACAAAAGGCTTCGATATGTTGGAGGCTGGAGAGGAGATGCATATGCAATGACCAATGGGAACAAAAGGCTTATATATGTTGGAGGCTTGAGAGGAGATGCTTATGCAATGACCAATGGGAACAAAAGGCTTCGATATGCTGGAGGCTCGAGAGGAGATGCATATGCAATGACCAATGGGAACAAAAGGCTTCGATATGTTGGAGGCTAGAGAGGAGATGCTTATGCAATGACCAATGGGAACAAAAGGCTTCGATATGTTGGAGGCTCGAGAGGAGATGCTTATGCAATGACCAATGGGAACAAAAGGCTTCGATATGTTGGAGGCTAGAGAGGAGATGCTTATGCAATGACCAATGGGAACAAAAGACTTCGATATGTTGGAGGCTCGAGAGGAGATGCTTATGCAATGACCAATGGGAACAAAAGGCTTCGATATGTTGGAGGCTTGATAAGAGATGCTTATGCAATGACCAATGGGAACAAAAGGCTTCGATATGTTGGAGGCTGGAGAGGAGATGCATATGCAATGACCAATGGGAACAAAAGGCTTATATATGTTGGAGGCTTGAGAGGAGATGCTTATGCAATGACCAATGGGAACAAAAGGCTTCGATATGCTGGAGGGTCGAGAGGAGATGCATATGCAATGACCAATGGGAACAAAAGGCTTCGATATGTTGGAGGCTAGAGAGGAGATGCTTATGCAATGACCATTGGGAACAAAAGGCTTCGATATGTTGGAGGCTCGAGAGGAGATGCATATGCAATGACCAATGGGAACAAAAGGCTTCGATATGTTGGAGGCTAGAGAGGAGATGCTTATGCAATGACCAATGGGAACAAAAGGCTTCGATTTGTTGGAGGCTCGAGAGGAGATGCTTATGCAATGACCAATGGGAACAAAAGGCTTCGATATGTTGGAGGCTAGAGAGGAGATGCATATGCAATGACCAATGGGAACAAAAGGCTTCGATATGTTGGAGGCTCGAGAGGAGATGCTTATGCAATGACCAATGGGAACAAAAGGCTTCGATATGTTGGAGGCTAGAGAGGAGATGCTTATGCAATGACCAATGGGAACAAAAGGCTTCGATATGTTGGAGGCTCGAGAGGAGATGCTTATGCAATGACAATGGGAACAAAAGGCTTCGATATGTTGGAGGCTAGAGAGGAGATGCTTATGCAATGACCAATGGGAACAAAAGGCTTCGATATGTTGGAGGCTTGAGAGGAGATGCTTATGCAATGACCAATGGGAACAAAAGGCTTCGATATGTTGGAGGCTAGAGAGGAGATGCTTATGCAATGACCAATGGGAACAAAAGGCTTCGATATGTTGGAGGCTAGAGAGGAGATGCTGATGCAATGACCAATGGGAACAAAAGGCTTCGATATGTTGGAGGCTCGAGAGGAGATGCATATGCAATGACCAATGGGAACAAAAGGCTTCGATATGTTGGAGGCTAGAGAGGAGATGCTTATGCAATGAACAATGGGAACAAAAGGCTTCGATATGTTGGAGGCTTGATAAGAGATGCTTATGCAATGACCAATGGGAACAAAAGGCTTCGATATGTTGGAGGCTGGAGAGGAGATGCACATGCAATGACCAATGGGAACAAAAGGCTTATATATGTTGGAGGCTTGAGAGGAGATGCTTATGCAATGACCAATGGGAACAAAAGGCTTCGATATGCTGGAGGCTCGAGAGGAGATGCATATGCAATGACCAATGGGAACAAAAGGCTTCGATATGTTGGAGGCTAGAGAGGAGATGCTTATGCAATGACCAATGGGAACAAAAGGCTTCGATATGTTGGAGGCTCGAGAGGAGATGCTTATGCAATGACCAATGGGAACAAAAGGCTTCGATATGTTGGAGGCTAGAGAGGAGATGCTTATGCAATGACGAATGGGAACCAAAAGGCTTCGATATGTTGGAGGCTCGAGAGGAGATGCTGATGCAATGACCAATGGGAACAAAAGGCTTCTATATGTTGGAGGCTCGAGAGGAGATGCTTATGCAATGACCAATGGGAACAAAAGGCTTCTATATGTTGGTGGCTAGAGAGGAGACGCATATGCAATGACCAATGGGAACAAAGGGCTTCGATATGTTGGAGGCTTGAGAGGAGATGCTTATGCAATGACCAATGAGAACAAAAGGCTTCGATATGTTGGAGGCTAGAGAGGAGATGCATATGCAATGACCAATGGGAACAAAAGGCTTCGATATGTTGGAGGCTCGAGAGGAGATGCTTATGCAATGACCAATGAGAACAAAAGGCTTCGATATGTTGGAGGCTAGAGAGGAGATGCATATGCAATGACCAATGGGAACAAAAGGCTTCGATATGTTGGAGGCTCGAGAGGAGATGCTTATGCAATGACCAATGAGAACAAAAGGCTTCGATATGTTGGAGGCTAGAGAGGAGATGCTTATGCAATGACGAATGGGAACCAAAAGGCTTCGATATGTTGGAGGCTCGAGAGGAGATGCTGATGCAATGACCAATGGGAACAAAAGGCTTCTATATGTTGGAGGCTCGAGAGGAGATGCTTATGCAATGACCAATGGGAACAAAAGGCTTCTATATGTTGGTGGCTAGAGAGGAGACGCATATGCAATGACCAATGGGAACAAAGGGCTTCGATATGTTGGAGGCTTGAGAGGAGATGCTTATGCAATGACCAATGAGAACAAAAGGCTTCGATATGTTGGAGGCTAGAGAGGAGATGCTTATGCAATGACCAATGGGAACAAAAGGCTTCGATATGTTGAAGGCTTGAGAGGAGATGCTTATGCAATGACCAATGGGAACAAAAGGCTTCGATATGTTGGAGGCTAGAGAGGAGATGCTTATGCAATGACGAATGGGAACCAAAAGGCTTCGATATGTTGGAGGCTCGAGAGGAGATGCTGATGCAATGACCAATGGGAACAAAAGGCTTCTATATGTTGGAGGCTCGAGAGGAGATGCTTATGCAATGACCAATGGGAACAAAAGGCTTCTATATGTTGGTGGCTAGAGAGGAGACGCATATGCAATGACCAATGGGAACAAAGGGCTTCGATATGTTGGAGGCTTGAGAGGAGATGCTTATGCAATGACCAAAGCTCGAGAGGAGATGCATATGCAATGACCAATGGGAACAAAGTAACTCCGTAAAGCTGGAGTATACATTTTGCAGCTTTTCCCGGTGTGATATGAAAATCAGACTCCTGTGAAAACCCGACCGCAGAAAAAACGTTTTCAGAAAACGTCGGACATTTTTGGAAACGGTCAGCGTTCCTTAATCTTTTGTCACGTTACATTGGCGGCTACCGAACCTAATAATTTATCAGAAATAGTCAGAATTATTTGGTCTGGAGAACCAGACTAATATGTAATTTGCTCTCGATTTTAGTGCATTAATAATTGTGTCTGTTATATGCCGTATATTATGCCCATTCGACTCTGCACGACGACTTAGCCCCGATATCCAGGCTTAAGACTTAGAAGTCGGTGTGTTTATTTAGAAGATGATGTATCCCCCATTTTGTCATGGCCATTGTTTGAGGACACCTTACGCGATCGTGTAGCCTCTCTCCCCCTCCCCCTTTTTGGAATCACTCCGGGAATTATGTTAAAAACAGTATGGCTGGCCAATTTTCACCCGTTGTGCTGCCGGTGTCTTGACAAGAGGCCCGCTGGTGGTGCGTGTTTGCCCAGTAATCGGACAGGTGTTTTATCCTCACTAGCTTCCTCGAGTTAAGTTGACTTATAGGCCTACCTCGTTTGAGCGAGAAGAGGTTTTGTTTGCATTGAAACACGAAACTTGACGCTGATAAAGAATCGGCTGCAATATGATCTGTCATTTGCGAGAATGAAAGACGCAGTTAGCGAGTTTATTCGAACCCCTATTTCTCTCTTTATCCCTCAAAAAGAAGGGGAAAAAATAGACTAAAAATGCATTAGCCGTTGGCGGAAAACGATTCCAAGTGTGACGTCAGTTGTCTTTGTAATGGCTCCATAATAATAGAGTTATCTTTGTGACATTGACTAGTCGACTGAAACGTTCATTGCGAAATCACAGGAAAATGGCTGAGTAACTTTTATTTTGAGCCAATTGTCTTGGCAACAGACAAAATATGACGTATTGACTTCGGTAATCTATATCTTGCTCGTGTTTCAAACGTTTGAGGGCACATGTTATTAACTTTAGAATAAGCATACTCCTATACAAATTTCCTTTTTATTTACCCTCTCCACCCCTAATTGAGAAACAAAACGATGTATATTACGCGCCATTTTCTTGGGAAAATGTACGTTTTTGCTTGGGAAAACATTGTAAAGTTTTAAAGGAGAAACTTAATCTAAAGAAATTGGATAGTTGGTAAGGCTATTGGTCAGCTCTCTATAAATAATCTGGATGTCAAAACACCTTCACATTTTGCTCTTGTTGGGTAAAAGAAGAAAGACAGAAAGCTACGTTGAGTGTAAGCTCTGTCACCGCAATCAGATTCACAAAAGAACAAACAACTTTGACGTTGACTCCCCGGTTCGTCGCATATAATTGATTGAACCGAGCGATTAAGAAAGAGACCACATTGATGTGGAATACATTATCTTGATCGCCTCACCCTCCTAGAGTCAGATTCCTTATCGCATTTACCTACTACTCAATACTAGGGCTATGATCAGATTTAGCGGACCGCAAGCCAACGGCACGGGAGAAAGTCACACGCAGCGTCCTCCGTTCTATTGACCAATGAAGTGATCCGCTAGGGTCACCAGCGGGGTCACCAGAGATGAATTCAGCGGTGGGTAACCCTAACGTCACCAAATACTACAAAATACTACTTGAAGTTGAATAAACTGCAGTATAATAATACACTGGCCTAGTTTCTTGATCAGTGTTTGTAATTTGTAATTGTTCTCTAATTCAGTAATTTTGTATATCCCGAAAAATGAAATAAAGATAAAGATAAAGTAGTATTTTGAAGAAAAATATCAGTGTTTGTAATTTGTAATTGTTCTCTAATTCAGTAATTTTGTATATCCCGAAAAATGAAATAAAGATAAAGATAAAGTAGTATTTTGAAGAAAAACCAAGCGTCAGGTTGCAACATTATTTCCTCCGTGCTAAGTTTCTTTTCCAAAGATTATCACTTCAGTTTACATACTCGTTTATTGTTCAGGTGAATTCTTGATTTTTGTAAAAATCCACGCATGTGCATTTTCTTTAGCGTCTCGACCCCATAAGCGACTATCAACATTGGATTGGACCGCCGGACACAGCGACTGCAGCCCAATGTGGACATGAAAGCTAGAAGACCTTACCGCAGGAAGCGGAGTTGAACGATGTTTCATATCCCGACTCGTCGATCGATAAGCTATTGAGTGACGATAACAACTAACCGACGGACCCCTTTCAGTGGCCGTTCGTTGCGAGTGGAACAAGATTCTAGCAATGAGAAATTTAGTCTCAACATTTTCAGAAACAATCAGGGTTTACCAAAAACGTGCAGGAATTCTAAAGAATGAATATTTTGTTACCTCATTTCACCAGCCTCGTAAAAAGCCTTCACAGCGAAATAATCATTGAAATAGTATTATTCCACGCCGAAAATAATACATTTTCACGTAGCACCCCATGTTGACCAAACACTGCTACGAAAACAGAGTTATGACCTATTTCCGCGGGGCACTCCTCCATGCTTATAAAACCTTGTCAAATCTGCGAGATCGTCAAATTGCTGAAAATTAAACGTCGCTGTACACCTCGTTATCGACTACGCTGCGCCCTAAATTCCATTGGCACTATTTTTCCCCCGAAATTCTCTTAACACTCTTATTACACAAGAAAAAGGCATGTTTAATAGGAATGTGTAGTGTTTGTGGACCACTTGCATTATTTTACAACAATTAAATTGCCTCTGACGAAGATCTTGTTGAGATCGAAATTATTAGGCCCTCTTAACTTTTTGATTTGTATATTTCAAGTCATTCCAGCCAGTAAGCAGTTTGCAGCAGTTTTAATCTCATTCATTTAGTAATAATTAGTCACTTCTTTTGTGCAGTGTTCCATAGGTTTACCAATAGAAAGGTTTACAGGTCGTTTAACGGATACCGTCATCTTTGGGAGAACGAGGTATTCTTTGTGGCATCCCATCAGGTTGAATATTATGGTGTATTGAGATACCTCCAAATAGGCACTTAGGGAGACAATCCCATAGAGATGTACACAAACTTAAAACAGTCCTAACTTGTTTACCCTAACCCTTTTCTCTAAGATCTTCGAGATTTATGCTATTTAGACCAAAATCTGTCGTTCTAGGACCTATAAATAACTCCCAAATATTGTTTTTTAGGGTAGCTAGACACTTAGGGGGACACTGAAATGTCTCCCTAAGTGCCACTGTCTCCTTATTACCTAAAAACTTAAGACTATTTGCCAATAATGTCGTTTAATAATGACTTTTTTGACATAACAGCAATCTCCATTGTTTTCCCCCAAACAAATCCGATGGTGAATTGTTTTTCTCGAGGGGGAAGTATTTAGACAAATTTTAGATGTACTCTAGAGGTGACATTTTAATACGGGGAAAGGCAGCGGTCACATTGGATAATAACTGCCGGATATAAGTCGTGATTTCCCGGTGGATGTCGCTAGCGTGTGTGTCTATAACCCGATTCCCTCTCCCATTAAAAAATAGTTCGACAATATTAAAATTTGTGATAGGTAAAACAAAGGTGTCGTGAAATTAAACTCTTCACGGTTGGATGCACGCTGTGCTGATGTGACATGCAAACATCCGATACGTGAAGGAAGAAAACACGATTATGGTATGAAATCTGTACTTTATTGATTATGGACTCTTTTGTATTGCGCATGTCTAAAGTGAAGATTAGAGCCGTTTGTTCAGGTCCTGTTTGTTTTACGCAGATTCGGTGATCCCGATCGTTAATAGCGGATCAGGATCACGTTTTAACGGATCCTGCTCGCGAGGTGAGTTTCCAAGATCTAAGATGGCGACGGACGGAAATACAAAATTGAACTTTTGTGACAGTATTTCTTCATTATTCTTTTAGAATATATTTTCATGATTCAAAATAGTACGGTTGGGTTTTTTTAATTTAAATTTCCGATGGCTGATCTCAGTATATAACAAAGACCATAGAGCGCGCCTTGCGTCGCTCTACGATCTTTGGTATATAGCCCATCTTCCTAAACAATTTAAAGCAGACGTAGGCCTATATTTCATACACGAGATCATCAAATCCAGCGCCCGTGCAAAAACAAACGGAACCACTCTCGCGAGTCGAATCCAAACACACGAGACGAATATGTCGTCTGCTTCGAATTGTGTATAGGCAGACAAGATATTTTGTAAGATAAGCTATCTGAAATTCCTATAAATGTAAATCAATCGTTCCCTTTTTAATCATAAAGGTATATTTAATACAAAACGGAAGAGAAATGTAAAAGCAAAACCCTTCGTTTCCCTCTATTTTGTCAGCCATTTTCGTATCGATTGCACACATCGCGATATACCGAAATAACCAGATCAACGCTGCAATTGGCCTCAAGATCGACCAAGTGAAACGAATTCTGCGAAACGATTGCGCCACTTGTAACTTACGCCCACTGGGATTTTCAACCTCTCCCCGAAAATGACGCCAAACTGAAGCTGTTTGTTCACAGAATAACAAAATTTGCCTCGTCGGTACGCGCGGGTTCTCAGGCTGAATAGAAGACAAACAGCAATACGAATGTCAGGGACACAGGTTTTATTATTGATCACGGAGAGGAAAGAACAAACATCATAATTATGTTGACAGAATTGGCGCTGGTGTGGACGCTGAGGCTGTACATGTACGTGGATGTTTCCCGCGCGCGGGAAAAACAAGTCCATCAATGGCAGCACTAATTGACTGAGAAGAGAAAGGGAGGTTCTTTGAATATTGACTGATGATAATTGTTCAAGATCAGTCAGGCATGTCTTCATTTCAAACGACAGGATTTATTTGGAGGGGTGGGCGGGGGTTCATAGCGACGAATTGCTGATCAACTTTAATTTCATGTGTATATATAAATTGGCCCATTCCAACCTATGAATCATCTTTTTATAAATAAAAAAAGAAATCAGGATTTGCGTGAGTGCTAGATTTCACGGCATGACAAGGGAAGTTTAGAATGTTGACAGTTGTAATGGTACCTTCTGTATCATCGGATTGTTTTATTTTGACATTTAGAATGATGCCTCATAATGATTTGTCAAAAACATTCTACATCTCAGGGGGGCATAGAGGGGAAATATTTGGGGGAATTGCGCCTTTGACGATAAAAGCAAGAAATTTGGCACACAATCATAGTATGTCATGAGAAAGATAACTGGATGTAGGGCCATCTCAGATTTGTCCTTTGAAACAAAATATATATAGAACAACAAGCAATGAAAGCAATTTAGACAATTTCGAAAATTGCTCGTTATTATACCTATATTTTTTCCAAAGGACAAATATGCGATGGCCCTATAATATCTTTCTCATGACATACTCTGACTGTGTGCCAACATAATATCATTCTTATCATCAAAGGCACAAACCCATCGACTGCAGTGTAGTTATCTGTAAACCGCTCAATATAGTTTTTGGTACATGTAATTATTTGTAGTGGACTACACGATTGCCTGTCTTTGAATCATTTGTTTGTATGAGGTGTCACAGAACCAAGATTTAGATTCGTAAGAACCTATAATAATAATACCTTGGATTTATATAGCGCTTTTCACACCCGAAGGGCATCTCAAAGCGCTTCCAACACAGTATTTCAAGAGGGCAACCAGTTGGTGACGTGAAGAGCGCCCTCTACTGATTTGTCACAACTCGACAAAGCAATACATGTATTCCTGCGATACAGATTAAATAATATAATTATATTCCTTACATTATATACACCAATGTCTACAGTTTAAAAAAAAATCTTTATAAGTTTTGAGTTGTATAGATATGTATTATTTTCGCTGATTGTGTACGCGTTAGGTCAAGCGTCAAGGCAACAATGACGGGTATTACGTTGTCTGAATATTATGACAGAGGGCGCTATGTATTACGTATGGTCATTGCGGTTTGAATCCCGGTGTGGTAATACAATCAGACTTCTGTGAAAATCGAACTCGTCACCCACCCCCCACAATTAGTTAAACTCTCTCGCGTGGCCAGTCACAAGGCATGCGCAATACTACCAACGAGTCCGTATTACATAAGTCTGACATTTACGCTACACCGGTCCCGTTTATCGATACACTGTGAACTTATTCATAATAACTTGAAGGTTATTGTATAGTTAATGACCGACAGACTTTTCAAAAATTTAAAGAAGTGAAACTTGTATTGTTTAAGACCGTTTATTTGAAAACCTTAAAGGGATCGTATACGTTTGGTAATTGGAACCCACTGTTTGTTTCAATCCTATATTTATAGATATATACCATAATTGCCAAAAATCTGGAGCGGTTATGTCCACGCAGGAAAAAAAATAATCTGCATTGGAATACACAATCTGAGAAACGTCACTGCAGTAACGCTTCTCAGATTCAAATTTTGGGGGATAAAAAGTGATATATTTTCCCATAACCGCAGTACTTCGAAGTGAAACGTTTCTAAAAATGCATTATACTATCCAAAGCTGCTGTACTTCTTACTTAGTAAGTTTTAATTGCCATTAATTTTTTGAGTAATTACCAAACGTATACGATCCCTTTAACACCCGAACACCAAGATGGGCAGTCTGAACTTTGCTACATTTCGGTAAGTTTTGCAGCATTCAGACTAAAATTGGATACAAGCTTATGTATGTACATTAGAATAAAGGCCGGTTTGATTTTGAGATGTCGGGGAAATTGTTCGCCCGCTGAATTCGAATGCTTTGTGTGCAACTCTGGATTCCAAGTCTTTGTCAACAATGACCTTTTTAAGGTCATTTCTGACCATACAGTTTTTAGATTTTGTTGCATTTTGGCATGAGCCAGAGTCCCAAATTGGACTCTATTATTATTCCAGACAATTCAGTCAATTAAAATGCGGTTAATAAAATCCAGCAATTTTCTTTTCTAGAGGTAGGGCCTATTGAAAATGTTTTCGATTGTTTTATTTGCATTAAACGAGACGAATATAAATGGTATCCACATTTTGCGCCGATTTTGTAGACACGGTTCAATTTAGAGGCTGGAATGCCGGGGGTGTTTGTTGGGCTGAAGCTGAAGCTGACGTTTTCCAGTCTGCATACAAGCCATTCCACGGGACGGAAGTTGCGCTTGTTAGGGTCAGTAATGATATCCTGTCTTCGATGGATAATGGCGATATCACTGCGCTGGTTATGCTCGATTTGAGTGCAGCATTCGATACCGTTGATCATGGCATCCTCTTATCTCGACTTCAAAACTATCTCGGTATACACGACACGGCTCTCGAATGGTGCAGGTCCTATCTCTCAAATATAACCCAGCATGTCCGCATTGGCAATGCAATATCAGATCCTGTTGTTTTAGAGTACTCTGTACCACAAGGGTCTGTGCTAGGCCCACAGTGGTTTACTCTTTACACCTTGCCAATTCGTGATATCATCTTGAAACATCATCTGAACTACCATGTCTATGCTGACGATACTCAACTCTACATATCCTTCAAGTCTTTACAGGAGCCTGCCGATTCTTCGATTGCAAGACTGGAGCAATGCATCTCTGAGATCCGATGCTGGATGAAAAACAACTTTCTAAAACTGAATGAGGAAAAAACGGAGTTTCTCTTGTTTGGATCACGCCAACAATTAAAAAAGGTGTCTGTGCCATTTATGACAATCGGTGATGCACAGATAGCCCCATCGTTGCAGGCCCGGAACTTGGGGGTTATATTTGATTCCGCAATGACATTTAAATCTGTGCTACCGAGCACATTATCCATGCATTTGTGACTTCACGACTAGACAACGGCAACTCACTACTCTACGGACTCCCTCAGAATCAAATATACCGTCTTCAACGTCTTCAGAATACTGCTGCCCGCATCATCACCCTATCTAGGAGGAACTGTCACATAACCCCCATTTTGAAGGAACTACACTGGCTTCCTGTCTCCCAAAGGATTGTTTTCAAACTCATGCTTCTGGTCCACAAAGCTCTAAACAACAAGGCTCCCTACTACATTAAGGAACTACTACATGAATATTCTCCAGCAAGAACTCTTAGATCAAGTAACCAGCAACTTCTCAAGGAACCAATTACTAAACGAACATGGGGCGCCATATCTTTTTCTGTTGCAGCTCCTCGACTTTGGAATTCATTGCCACTTGAACTCAGATCATGCCATTGTACAACTAGGTTCAAATCGCTTCTTAAGACTTACTTGATGTCACAAATTTTCAAGGATTAATTTACTTACTTACTTACTTAACTTGTTGTTGTCTACAGCGCCTTGAGCACCCTGCAGGGTGGATATGTGCGCTTTACAAATCTCATTATTATTATTACTATTATTATTATTATTATTATTATTAAAACGGACTCGGAGTTAAAACCAAGGATCGGTTAATCTTGGTCGAGGATGTACACATCACGAGCGTGCACTTCCTGGTCTTAGCCCCACTTATACAGGTTGAAGAGTCAATTAAACCTGTTCGTTAAATCATATCACGCATTGCAACTGGAAATATACGGTGAATCCCCTAAATCTTTCGCATGGGGATGCCCCTCGTATCCATTTTAATTCTCTGAGGACAGTAACAATTCCGTGTCGTGATCATTCACGGCCACATCGACACTGTACCCATAAGTCAGCGGCGTCGGGAATCTCTGCAGTTACATTGTTTTATTTTATTCAAATTATTTACAAGTAAGCTTTTCGATAGCATTTTGGTTGGTTCCTTGTACCTTTAATGTCGCACTAACTAGAAGTGCGCACTCGATAGAGCGCAGACCTCAGCCATAACCGCAACAAAATCAACATTACAAAATCATTCAAAGTGACCCAGATTCCTGAGATTGATCCAGATCAATCTGAACATTTAGAAAGGGGGGGGGGGGGGGGTTCCTCTGCCATATATCTTGCTTCATATGGAATATGGTCATAAAATGAATAGTGCATTTTCTTCATTTCCTTCATTTCCTTCATTTTCTTCATTTCCTTCCATTTTTGGACGCAGACATTTAGTTCAATGAAGAAACTATGGGGATAAGTGCCAAGTTAAGCACTATTGACTGTGGTCAGTAGTTGGATGGGAGACCATTCCACGTATTGTCCTGGTCGGTGGCTTGTCTAGGACATGGTAGGGCTCCTTCATCTTAGCCTGCGTCATATAAGTGCCAAGTTAAGCACTATTGACTGTGGTCAGTAGTTGGATGGGAGACCATTCCACGTATTGTCCTGGTCGGTTGCTTGTCTGGGACATGGTAGGGCTCCTTCATCTTAGCCTGCGTCATATAAGTGCCAAGTTAAGCACTATTGACTGTGGTCAGTAGTTGGATGGGAGACCATTCTATGTATTGTCCTGGTTGGTGGCTTGTCTGGGACATGGTAGGGCTCCTTCATCTTAGCCTGCGTCATATAAGTGCCAAGTTAAGCACTATTGACTGTGGTCAGTAGTTGGATGGGAGACCATTCCACGTATTGTCCTGGTCGGTGGCTTGTCTAGGACATAATAGGGCTCCTTCATCTTAGCCTGCGTCATATAAGTGCCAAGTTACGCACTATTGACTGTGGTCAGTAGTTGGATGGGAGACCATTCCACGTATTGTCCTGGTCGGTTGCTTGTCTAGGACATGATAGAGCTCCTTCATCTTAGCCTGCGTCATATAAGTGCCAAGTTACGCACTATTGACTGTGGTCAGTAGTTGGATGGGAGACCATTCCACGTATTGTCCTGGTCGGTGGCTTGTCTAGGACATAATAGGGCTCCTTCATCTTAGCTCGCGTCATATAAGTGCCAAGTTAAGCACCATTGACTGTGGTCAGTAGTTGGATGGGAGACCATTCCACGTATTGTCCTGGTTGGTGGCTTGTCTGGGACATGGTAGGGCTCCTTCATCTTAGCCTGCGTCATATAAGTGCCAAGTTAAGCACTATTGACTGTGGTCAGTAGTTGGATGGGAGACCATTCCACGTATTGTCCTGGTTGGTGGCTTGTCTAGGACATGATAGAGCTCCTTCATCTTAGCCTGCGTCATATAAGTGCCAAGTTAAGCACTATTGACTGTGGTCAGTAGTTGGATGGGAGACCATTACACGTATTGTCCTGGTCGGTGGCTTGTCTAGGACATAATAGGGCTCCTTCATCTTAGCTCGCGTCATATAAGTGCCAAGTTAAGCACCATTGACTGTGGTCAGTAGTTGGATGGGAGACCATTCCACGTATTGTCCTGGTCGGTGGCTTGTCTAGGACATAATAGGGCTCCTTCATCTTAGCTCGCGTCATATAAGTGCCAAGTTAAGCACTATTGACTGTGGTCAGTAGTTGGATGGGAGACCATTCCACGTATTGTCCTGGTCGGTTGCTTGTCTGGGACATGGTAGGGCTCCTTCATCTTAGCCTGCGTCATATAAGTGCCAAGTTAAGCACTATTGACTGTGGTCAGTAGTTGGATGGGAGACCATTCCACGTATTGTCCTGGTTGGTGGCTTGTCTAGGACATGATAGAGCTCCTTCATCTTAGCCTGCGTCATATAAGTGCCAAGTTAAGCACTATTGACTGTGGCCACTAGTTGGATGGGAGACCATTACACGTATTGTCCTGGTTGGTGGCTTGTCTGGGACATGTAGGGCTCCCTCATCTTAGCCTGCGTCATAAGGCACCATTGACTGTGGTCAGTAGTTGGATGGGAGACCATTCCATGTATTGTTCTGGTCGGTTGCTTGTCTGGGACATGATTTGACTTGTTCGTCTTAGCCTGCGTCTTTCAGACGGGACATAAAACTGTATAAGTTCTGTGCGTTGTGTAATGCCCATGTGGTGTTCACGTGAGAATGCTTTATTGCCAGGAGGGCGCCCTCTTCGTACGATTATGTTTACACCGAGTACTTCGCTCATGCCCACGTATGTATGCATGTACGTATCGTTGATGCGCGCTTCACAGATTTATGTTAAGGAAACACAGGGCATTCTGGGTATAGCGTATCATGACCTTTCGAATTGCATGCAGCGCATCTGAGATGCGGAATCTATGACCTCCAATTCACAGGTCATATAAAATGTATCCAATCTATGCGGTGCACCACACTAATAATTGGAATGGGAATTTCTGCGCCAGCTCATTGCGAAGCTATGGTTACTCATACTCTTATTATTTCACATCTTGTAATAAAGATACATTTTACAACATTTGCTGTTTTAAATGTGAAATGTCCCATTTGTATCCTTTCTTTACCTGCTACGAATATTGGTCTATGTCTATGTTTAAAATACCTTATTCTACAACCCGATAACACTATTCAACTCCAGATCACATTTACAACTATACTGCAAGTAGTGCACTAAAACTATATACAAATTTGTCGTTACAAATGCGGTTGTGATCGCGTGGTAGTATGGTTCATTTCTACACCACGTTTGTTTGTTTTGTTTTTAATATTATTTACGTATACTGTCTGGTAATAAAACCAAGTTCCTCAAAATATGCGCTAATCACTGTATATGTAGCTCGCAAGCCTGAAACAAACTGTAATAATGCGTATGGCAACGACGGGGAAAAAGGAAGGGGGGGGGGATTTCATTTTCAAACGCATGTATTCTGATGGAGTAAACTGTTTCAAGGTAGGACTGAAAACTCAATCCACAAAAATTGGACCAGGGCAGGAATAGGACCCGTGGTGGAAGGCCAGGAAACTAACCACTGGGCCAACTAGACTCTCGAACTCATACACACTTTATAGCTTAAAAACGTTAACCATTTGGGGAAACTTGAAGAAAGTAAACGGTTTTATTAGTTTCATATTTGAGAAATTCAATACTAAAATATAGTTATAGATTACAAATTTTCAGTTGTGCATTGGTATCGTTTGAGTCAGTAATCTAGCGTTCCATCTATTATTTTGGCCACATTTTAGTAGTATCATCACATCCGTAGTGTGGCAAAAGTTCTCAAATTCTCGGCATGAATTTCCTTCTTTGTGTGGTGCAATGCGTTTCCTAATCTTGCCACCTTGCCGCAGAATTAGTGAGATGTCCCATGGCTCCTATTCTGGAAACTCATTCTCGCCCAATATGTTCTGCATTCCTATGACGTCACGACTGCCGCTAGCGCTCTATTAGGTCCTCATTTATCGATCCTCACTGACGTCACCATCAATCGTTGACGTCATCAAGTCATTGTCTGAATGCAATTCAATATCTTAACCTCTCTTTCCCTCTCTCTCTCTTCAAACACTAACAGCCTGCGTCGGCAATGTTCCTTCCCGTCGCGACATTTCCCAACCCCCTGGGCCCGGGAAGGGGGGGGGGGGGGGGGGGCACTCACCCATCATCACTCTTGCCTGGCAGATTTCCGGGTTTTCTGGAATTAACTCCGAGATTGGCTGGGCTGAATTCTGCCCGTCACGCACTAATAAGGGATCAAAGCGATCTCGTGTCTGATCAGTGAATTTTGCCGTGAGGGTCCCAAAGACACGGGACCAAGCAACGGCATGTTAGCCGCGAGCGTGACTTTCTGACGGGGGCTGGCAAGCTGGCCCGGTCATTGATTTCCAGGCGCACCGGTTAATGTCCCCGGTCATTGCACATTGTTGGACCGTTTGGCGTTTATAGCTGATACGCGCGCTTCTTTACCTCCGCCCATCTCCGATGGCAGACGTTAAGTATTCACCCCTGTCTGTCTGTCAGTAGGGCTGCATCGGTGCTTCCCCAGCGCCCAGTACGTATGGGCGGTAGGAACAAGCGAGGCGGCTCAGTGCAAAGGCCTACTGCCTCTTGGGGGCGCTCTTCATGTCATTGCTGTGTGAAGAAGGTTTGACAGATGTTTTTTTTCTAGTTTGGTCCACATAGATTTTAATTCGCTGTGTTGGCCTTCTTTTTTTAGCTTTGGTTAACATGATAAGAGCGCGATATTTGGTTGCGGTAACTTTGGGATAAATGTAGGTAAGCCAAAGAGCGCCCTCATTGTGTCCAGCATATTTCATGATTGCTTCTAGTTGTCTCCACTAAAAAAAGTAGTCCCGTATAATCATAATAGGGGCTATCTATTATGTTTTATAACGTGACACGTTCATCGTATTGTTAAGAAACGATAAAACTGTGTTATTAAAAAATTGGGCTCGATTTCACGAAAAATTAAGATCAATCTTTGGAAGACTTTAATACCTATCCCAACTTGCATTGGATCTTTGCAAGTTGGGACGAATTACTCTTCCTCGGATCAGAGCATTGGTGACATCCGCCCTAACTCTGCCTAAGATTCAAAATTGATCTAAGCATCGGTGAAATCAGCCCTAACTTTTCCTAAGATTTCTTTTGCGATTTCATCTTTGCGATTTAAGACATCTAAATCACCCATCCGCAAATGTGTATCCCTGTTCAAGTGTACAAAAATGTTTGGACTGTCAAACATTTTTATCACAATGCTCGATCCTATATTAACCACGGTTAAATTCCTGGATTGAAATTTGGACCAAATCATATACCCAAAATCTAACCCTAATCCAAACACTAAACCTTTTTTCTTATTAAAATCCATGATTCTATTTCATGAAAACCTTGTGGAGACCTATTCATCTATAGAAATATACCCCCAAAAGAACTTGCTTCTTTTATGGTTATCGTAAAAGAGAAGCAAATACAAGAATAGCTTTAATTCTCCTGACTGCTGACGTACACAGGCGTGCATGTAGCGGTATGCATGTGCACTCTCGCCATTCAAATTAAAGAACCGACAGTTGGAAATAACGGGCCGGGGGGGGGGGGGGGGGGGACTAGGACCCGTGGATTATAATTCAATTGATGGAGGATACGAGCCCCATAATAGCACGGGGAAGCTGTCCGCTGAATTCTTAATGGGTGATCGAAATATGCCACCCCTGATCCGAGCCTAAATGTTCATCGTCCTCACCCCCTTAATATAGCATAGAAGATGGACTATATTAGAATAGAAGAGTTTGCTGCAGGGCATGCGCGATGCTCTCGTCGCCATATATATACGGGTTGAGGCTTGAGAGTACGCGCCCCCGCCTGTCCTGTCGCGCGGTAGCCTCTCCAAGTCGCTAAAGCTCGTCTTAATCAACTTGACCGAGAAATATAAAGGAATTGGCTTCGGAATAATGCTCTCTGCACTTCCTCGCTCCGGAAACAAGGATGGGCATGGAGGGGGTAGGGCACAGAGATTATGCAGGTCATCTGAATTGCTGCGTTCGCAACACCCTTGACTCGCTTAGCAATCTAGAATCTTTCGATTAGTTGCATGTTTAGTACAAATATCCCTCGCAACGGTACAGATCTGTTATCGTGCAGTATTACACGTACATGTATTGTTATCCATATAAAAAGTATGTTTGTGGGCGTTCGAAGCAATTAGTATCCCGAAGCATTTTCTGGTTATACAATTTGGCCTTTTTGTTTAAGAAAAGGAGTATTTCTGAAGACAGTTGTGCGTCAGGATAAAAATGGTGTCCATTGCCTCTCCATTGCCGCGCGACATGTACATGTAGATCGATTCGGTTTTTCTGACATTTTTCAGGTACAATAACAAATCTTACATTACTACACTGGAACACCAGGTGTTGGTATCAACAATGTGATTGTATCTCATACCAACAGCGCGCATCCTTCAAGAGATCCAATTGTTTTGACGATTAAATGATGTGCAAAATATGTTTACTTTCTAAAATTACGTTTCTCTTATCAGAGCAGACATTTTGAATAATGAACCTAAATAATTTATTATTCTTACAATGAACAAAAACTTGCGAAGGAAACAGACAAGTATCACCATTCTCATTTCAGAAAAAAAAGTCTCGTTTTATTCCTAACGAAAACCCGCAAATTCTGACAGTTAAAAATAATGTTTTACTCGTGACTCAAATTAAATCTCATTTGAATTTTAATCTATTTATGTAATCTCTGGTTCTCACTTATTAAGTTAAATGGTTTCAAAGCATCAAACATTCAACGAACGAAATGAGTTATTGTAATTAAAACTTCAGATACAAGAATAAGTTTCGATAATTCAATAATGCAAGGACTGTTTAAAACGTCGTGCTCACGAGTTTATCAAATTTAAGGAAACAAACGTTCAATCTGGTCACTCTCGTTTTGCCTCGTCCACAGTTGCACCTCAGCAACAGTGCTTTCACTTTGGGTAATCTTTTATTTAAAAAAAATAACCCAAAAAAGTTTTCTCTTTCTTTCTTTTCTTTAATAGGCTGTTTTCTCAAACGCGCGAGGGCGCTGTTTTACCAATTTCGATAGCGAATTCGAAGATAATTCACGTAAGTTTACACATCTCTACAGCTCCAACAAAAAATATTTTCCAATGTTCAGTTTTTAGATAAAAGCACAGTTCGTAATTGGTGCCACTGATCTATACATGTACAATACAAAGCAGTGGTTGGTGCATGCAACAGGCAATAATGCCCAGAAAATGGCGCCATTACAGCGCCCTCGTTCGACTATATATAGGAAACAGTATATATTTAAGAGAAATATATATTTCTACATGAAATGGTTTTTTTGTAAAACATCAATTCGGGGATTTAAAATTCATGTACAGTGTAGTAGCCTTTTAGGGAATTTCAAGGGGTGTAAGAGATCGAAGACTGGTACAAGTCCACGATTTATATCGTCCAGAAGCAGCCGCAAAAGTCAAAGCCGAGTTCTCAGCCTCGTTACCATGGCTACGATCTTGCTGCGCCATGTTGTCCCATCATGCCTTGCGCAACCTTAACCCCTGGAATTGTCTAATTTAAATGTGCTATATTATATTGGCACATTTAAATTTGTACTGCAATCGATGATGTTAACGCGCGACGCCATGTTTAACATTTTGTAATTGTTATTTTGTATAATAAATCCCTTCAAACATGATATTTCGACGTCGCGTTGTTTAGCAAGGATTCATGTTAAATGTACTTACCTCTGTCGTCCCTCTACAATGTAGGATACAGGTATTTGGGTAGACTTGTAGACAAGTCGTTAACGTTTGTCGCGGCCGGTGATAGTCGAGTTGCGGTGCATTATAGTCGAGTCGCGGTGCATAATACGCTAAAGCGCGCCCTCGCGCGAGGCTGCTGGCTCCCGACTAGGCTATAGGCCTACTTAAATGAGACCGAAGCCGTGCAGCACGGGGAGCAGTAGTCTCGTCTCGCCCGTGTCACGAGGATTCGCGGGGGAGTTTGAACGCTATCACCGCGACAAACATTTAACGACTTGTCCACAAGTCTAGTATTTGGGCGAAAAAAACGAGGCTTCCAAAATCCATAATTGTACAGGTATTGCGAAACACGTGCGCCCGGCCATCCATATTGGAACACTTTTCACGAAGAGACACACACCTTTACTAATTAATTTTGGTTAATTAACCACCGTGTAATTCAAATTACTGGGTTCAAGTAAAAAAAATACCTCTCGTAGAATCATGTTATGGTTTCCTTACTGCAAAAGTTGTTGCAAAGTAGTTTTAAAAGAAATTGTTAGGAGAAACCCCTCTTGCTTTTATCTCAAAAACGCTTTTGCTTAAAAATCTATGTGTCTTTTCAGGCAAGTAACATTTGCAAGTGTTTGTCAATATTATTGACTATGCTACTTGCTTAATTCTAATAGGTAAAAATTGCCCCTGGATCTAAACAGAACACCTCATGACCACAAACTAGACACACGCTTAAAACTAAAGTGTTGAATCCAAATATTAATGTGCGGTCAGTGACTACTCTTTAAAAGTTGGAATTCCATACATAAAACTGATGAATTCAACACTCAATGTGTTGAATTCATCAGTTTAATGGTTGAAATCCAAACCTTTTAAAGAGTAGTCACTGACCGCACACTTATGTTGTTGATTCAACACTTTAGTTTTAAGCGTGTACAATGAAATAAATCCAAGATGGCGGATTTCGTAAGGAGCTTTTCTGGCGCCTCTTTGGTGTTCATTTGAAATTGTATAGCCCACCACATTCTTATTAATTCTAACATTGGTATATAATATATTTGAAAAGCCTGTTGAAGCACGTAATCTAGTAACATGATAACCGGGTTTTTGCAAGCACGAAAGAGGATATTTCCAAATCAACAAAGAAGAGTTCCTACCTCCTAGTATTCAAACTCAATTGCTATAGTTTTTTCTCTTAGTGTGTATTCTACCTTGGCGGCGTTGTTTATATCGATCGCGTGGCGCATAGCCTCAAGACCAGCCGCACAAATTAAGACGCTCATGATTGGTGCACGGGTGCTGATTAGAGAAACGGGGGCTTTTTTTTTACTGACGACTGGAGGCCCGAGGCCAGGCAAGGCGAAGATTAGAAACAAGAGACTATAGGAGATGCAATCTAATAATGCTGCGTCGGAACTTCATGTTTAAACAGACACAAGCGCGCGGTGCCCCCCCCCCCCCTGTTTTTGTTGAGACGTCTTGAATTTCGGCTTATGCATTCACAAGAGTAAACCTCACAAAAAGCTTGTAATTTGAGGATTGGTTGTATGAGTCATCGTCTTAAGACATGGCTTCACATCCATAGTCAATTCGATGATGGAATTGGATCACCTCTAAGATTACTGAGTATATGCTTCAAAATTCACTGCATCAACCAGCGGAATATGCGGCATTCTTTACAATTAAGAGCACGTACATCATTATTTTGTATGGAATCAACATCAACATTATAAGTGTGTCATTGAATACTCTATAAAAGTTGGCATTTCAAACATTAAACTGATGAATTTAACATATTGAGTGTTAAATTCAGCAGTTTTATAATGTTGATTCAACACTTTAGTTTTAAGAGTGTTTGTAGTGCACGAGTTAGTATTTCATACGAACTGTGGACCTCCGAACAATTAACGCCTACAGAATGCGGGAACAGGTGAATAATTGTGGACTTGGACAGGTCCACAGTCCGTTTTGGCCTCTCTAAAAAAAGCTTTAGAGAAAAAACGGGTTAGGGAAAGGTAAGAGGAACAACTGAGAGACCCAGAATCAACATTTTAGGTTGCATTTTGGGGGGTAAGCGAGAAAAATGAATATCTAGGCAACGTTTCCTAACTACACGAAGGAATGTCCACAGTGTACGTAAAGCTAATTGCGTATGCCGTGTGCAGGTTTGACCAATAAAATGACAAAGGGGACCAGTCCAAATTTCATGTGACTCCAGAACAAATGTTGAAAACAGGGCTGCGTTATATCTTCTCACGCGAAAAATAGGCACCATTAAATGTAATACGCGTACGTAACATGATACACTGTTAACAATATTGTGTACCTGCATATAGTTGTTTTTCTGTTGAAAATGTCAAAATAATAACAGTAGATATTACTGTTTTGGGATTTCTTTGTATAGAAACAAAACTAGTACTGTATATGGACATTTGTTTCTGAATTTCTCTGTTTGGTTACAGAATGTTCGCTGTTAAATTAAAGTTTTGTACATCATGTTTTAAACAAGCATTCCCTTCCGTCTCTGTTAAGACACAGCAACATCACTCTTTCGTAACAACACATTTTGCTGGAAATATACAGCAACACCAACGAAGTTTTTATTTACAGATAATCTACTGTTCTCCTACATGATTCTCAATACGCAGCAACTGACCAATCAGAACTGAGGAAATTGGTGTTCACAAAAGTCATGTTAAACTGTGTTGTTTTACCACAAAACACACTTGTTTGGCCACAATGTGTAATTACGAATTATTAAAGCAATTCCCTGATACAATTTTGTTTTTATAGCAAATATAGCAAATATATCTCCCTCCCCATTGAAATATTGAAATTATTCATTTGAAAGCCTGACTTCATCATGACGGGAAAAACTGAAATTAAACTAAATCACGACAATGGTTATCGTGTTTAGTAGTGTTTAGTAGAAGTTATCGTAGCATTTGTACTATCTATCTGTATACAGTAGTATTGTCTTCTATAGTCCTAATAAGTCTGGTTCCCATTCCCACTTCATTGGGATATAAATTGCCGCAATACGCCTACAAACAGAGAGCTGTTCCTCAACAGGAGCTTTTGTTATTCGACATACAACTTGCTGTTATATTAACAAAACAACAACGGCTTAATCACTGTTGCAAAACAGGGGAATCTCTGTAGGTGGACAATACTCAATACAGTAGAATCTCTGTTAATAAACAGAGATAAAAACAACAGTAGAATGAACTTTTAAAAAATATATACTGTAATGCCAATTGAACAGATATTTGTTTAACCATGGAGAAATACGTGCGACTCGAAAAGACCGCCCGTCACAATTTTGCGTTGCTGTTGTTTTATCTGGTACACTGTCGGCAATTTACATCTCAAATCATAATGTTGGAATTTATAATGTAAGACTGAAATGATATACACTTTGGACCCTAAAGTTTAGAATGACCCACATATCACATAGGCCTATACTCCCAATATACGTACATCCGTCCATCACCTTTTAGTTGAAAAGCTTGAAGACATAATGGCGACGGCTTTCTAGCCTCCAAATAGAGCATCTTGCGTCGAAAGAAGATTACATTACCTTTCATATGAACCTGCTTATTGTGTCATCCTATAAAGCTTTGGGCCAATAAACAAAAATCTTCAAACGGTAACATGTTCTTCCGATGTTGCCTTCGTGGTTCCCCGTGGGCTATTATAAACGTTGCTTACCAGCCCGTCCCCCATCTATAGATGTTGAACGGGGAGCAATAATACGATCAACTCTTACCCCGTGTGTCACCAAGCTTGTTGCTCAGGGCGTGTTTTTCTTTTGCATTCCACCGTCTGATCTATCATCCTCCAAAAAATGGACCGCCTAGTTTTTAAGAATTTTTTTTTGCGCCTGAAATATATCCTATTTTTGCTTCACTTTCTTCTATTTTTTATTCCTGGAGTGGCTCTTATGCTTGGCCATCACTCTCATCAGTGTCCATTGACGATAATTAACAAAAACATTACCAAAGTGTACTTTAAGTTTGACCCAATAGAATTCATTCCCAAGTTTGCCATAATTTTAAAAGGGAGGTAAACTCGAAGTGTGGAATTCGCAAGCAGGAAATTGCTAAACATTCTTCCTGGAGTGCATATACAAACTAACTACAGTTGTTTTAGATCCTTGGCTACTGTACACTAATTGACCAAACATAATTTGTTTTATGCAAACTTGTAGGCGGTTATGTACGTCAACTTCAATGGGTGTTTTCTGCCGGTCGAATTAAAGCGTATTTTGCAGAGTACTTTCACCTGGTTATTTAGTGATCATTCATCTCTTCATGGGTTTTCTCATTACATCGGTAGGTGAATTAATTGACTCATCAAGAAAGTCACCGCCAAATCGTGACGAAGACACTTCAAGATGAGTAATAAGTCTTTGGCGGTGACAGTGATCGTGAGTTCTTTTTTCCGTGTCGATTAGTCGGTCAATATCGCTCTTCATTTCCTTCCGCGTGCGTGCTGAGGCGTCCATTTTGATTAATGGCATCGGCGCGCGATATCGGGCTGGACTTTTATTTCAATCAACACTGAACGATCTCCGACGATGTATTAATAACGCAACGGAGTCCGTTCGGAACTAAACGACTTCATCATTCTGACTGGATGGTCTTCAACCGTGTCCACCCCCTCCCCTCCCGGCCCCCCGCGCCAAGCAGACCTCCTTTCCCTTACAGCCCGTGTCATATTGACTCATGTCTTGTCTTGAATAACGACGACGTTCTCTTATCTGCTGACGTCAGTTTTGGCGCACTCCATCTTTGGGAAGAGAAAGGGCGGGAAAATATAATCAGCCGAATGGATCGTGGAGAGATCAGACAATCAATAGTGAGCTTGGGACAACGACTCAGTGTGGCTTGACGCTGACATGACGAGGTCGTGGTTTGTCTATAATATACAGCACGTGACCGGCAACCCCCGCGTGTTTCCTTCGATCCAATGACTCATGCTTAGCCACGTCACAGACGGGGCTCTCTCTAAGAGCTTGGTGCTGTCGTGTTGTTGTTGTAGTTGTACCAAATTCAACATCCGGGAACTTCTCGGTAAAAAAATGAAACCGCAAATCTGGTCCACGCTTTTAATTTGTTCAGACCTTGTCTGGGCCACGCTGCAGCAGAAATCTTAAAATTTCGACATCTTAAAAAAACACAACATTCCCAAAGGGAACGGGTACTGTCTGGCTTTTTTACGTCAGCTGCCATTGTATATGAACTGTATACATGTATAATTGATAAACTGTGTGGAGAAGATACATGATTTTGGCAAGTCGCCATTAACGCGGCTTATGCGCGAATTCGTATTTGTTATACACTTGATGAAAGAACTGAGCTCTGAAAATCTGAGTGAAGCTATACTCCATTATACTTGTACATTAATGTTTCCTCTATCAACGTCCACTTGGCAAGAGGAACACATTCATAATTGTGACTAACTCTCTTTAAATAAAATAGTGAACAGCTTTATTCTCAAAAAAGAGTGAAATGGAGTTCTTCAGAGTGAAAACTACTCCGAAAAGAGTAAAAACCACTCAAAAAGTAAATGTTCACCGTCTTACTAGAAACCATGAATGAGCTTTTCACACTTTTATATTTTGAGAGAATTATTATCTAAAAGATGATTTTCTGGCGACAAATTAACCTTTTCTCCCATTTTCAGATCAACAGTTTCTTTCTTGTTTGTGACAGGGCGGAGATTATAGTCACACTTTCTTAACGAACCTAAATTAATACTCCTAGCCTGTTTTCAAACCAGTTTTAGAAACTCGCAAACTGAATACATGTTTTAAGGCTGATTCACTTAGCAAAAAAGCAAACGCACATTTCTGACGCCAGGGTGGAGTTTTCACGCTGCGAGTTACTCATAAAGTTGAAAACTTGCCTATAGTTCTCTGGAGCAAAGAATTAGGCTGTGGGTAAAGCTGCAAGTTGTAGAATTGAGTCCGGCCTGGGACTGTGGTGCGTGTGCCTATTGGCAAGGCACTTTGTCACTCGTTGCTTCTCCCCAGTCAGGAGTAAATGGGTACCTGTGAGGGCGGAGATGGTTATTCTTAGCTATACTTTGCGCACAGCAGACTTGCAAAATATACCAAATCTGAATGAAGATTGTCGAACTGCAGCTAGAAATCCAAGTAAAAACACAAATTATTCGGTACTCTGTGACGTCATGCTAACACTACAGGCAACCCAAATATCTTTTGAATGTCATTTGGCCCACACGGAAGAGTTCATGTTTCCATGTTTAAACCAACCACAATGCAAGAGATACACATACGAATTTGGAATACTGCACGGACATTATAGTTGTATAGAGCTTTGATTGTTTTTTAAACATCTTGTTGGGTTTTTGATTGGTCGTTTAAAATCACCCACGTGATAGGTTCTCGACCAATAGGTAAACTGACTCAGGTGTTTATGATTATTGTTGTTTTACAAGCTCTCATAGGTGGATTAAGTTGTGCGCAACATGAATGTCCTCTTATAGATGGTCACGGACGCCCAAAATCAGAATAACTAAAGTACTTTTTACAAAAATACAAATTAAAAATTAGTTAAGAGGTAAGATACACAATTTGCAGATATCGAAAAAAAATACAACCAAATTATTAAGAAATATCTTACTTATTTGAAAGTAAAAAAATGACTGTATGCATCCAGCAATAATGACTGAGCAAGATATATTCTGTAATTGTTCCGAACAAATTGATATTTCTTTTTAATTGCGATTGCCGGACGGCGATTGCGATAAAACAAGAACAACATAAGAACAACTGCCCGACGCCGGTTAAAAACGAACGCCGTTTTTCTTGCTTTTCTCAGCATCCATGATTGTAACACTTTGAACAGGTCAGTTAAACGATATTTGATATAAAATACAACCCCCAAATCCACCCATTCATGATAATTCAAGAAATTACCAATGGTCCATCGTAATTTTATAGCGATCTAAATTGTAATTTGAATAATCTTTTAATTAAAAGTACTTCTATACCACTGGCCTCTGATCTGAATCGAACCTGGCAGAATTCCTTTTCTTTTCGTGTTCTGCAGTCATTTTTCTTTCTGTGATGAGAATACTTCAACGTATAATCAAGCAGCACAAATGTGAATTGCCTTGTCCTATTAGGTTTCATGTATTTCTAATTTGCTAATGTTTCAAGCGATATTCACCAAGATGTCTCATGTTTAGTCTCAGGTCAACGTCTTTTATTTTGCTTTTGCTCCCGACGGACACATGCTTGGTCTTTGCGCACAACAGAAAATCAATACATGATTGATGACACAGCGCTGGCAATATTAGACGGGAAAACCCATCCAGTGTTAATCGATGCTTGCTCCAAACCACCGGTCCTTGGAACATAATAGAAAGCCGTCCTCTCTACTGGCTTTACATCTCCAAGACTCAAATTGTCTCGACTTCAAAATGACGAATGACTCGTCTGTGTTATAGTGTCCTGTACTTCGGTTTGTTCGGAACCACTTAGCAAACCCGAGTCTGCAATTTGGGGTGATTCATGGTTTGTCGTATAGACAGCGAGTTGGCGCAATTTACTTGATTGCTCAGCAGATTTAAAAACACTTAGACCTGATCCCGTCAAATTGGCCTCGTCTGTGCCTCGGTGTCAGTGCATCACGGCTTTATTTCAGGTGTGCGATTTCGAAAACAGACGTTGAATGACCACTGGCGGTATACATCATTTCACCACGTTAACGCTAACACACTGCATAAAACTACGGTGTTAAATGTACACCATTGGTAGTATATAAACTATCTGGTAATTGTACTGGTGTTGTCCTATATAGATACTAACAATGTTTGCAGTTCAGAATCAAATGGTAATGTTAGTCGGTCCATGTGATTTTGTTTTTGAAGGAAAAGAGCAAAATTGATTTTAAATCAGGTTTGTTCAACGTCCAAATTTGTTTTTAAGGAAGAATTCCAACCATAAAATTCGAAATGAAAATAACCGCTATGGCCCAGGGTCGATTCCCGCCTGGGCCAATAATGTGGAATGGGTTTTCAGTCTCTGCCTGATTCCATGGGTTCTCTCCGGAATATTCTTTGGGGTTTTCCTCCCACCTCTAAAACTGTACCTTCTTCTCATTGTCTTCTCTCTACATGTTTCTTCAGGCTTACGAGCTACAGGGCCTAGGGCACTTTTGAGGGTTTCTTAGTTTTATTACAATACATAATGAATAATGAATAATAACAACATAAACCTAATGTTGTCAACAACATAAATATTACTCCATCTTTGTCATATCTTTACATCCTGTGTCTTAATCATGATACATGCATTATTGTGTATAGTGTGCACTACACAACCAGAGAACTTCCAATCGACCATAATTATGCGTGGTATTATATTCGGTGTAGTCAACTAACGTAATAACTCGCCATGCTAGACATGGATCAATATTTACATAATAATTGCACCTAAAACGCTAGCGAGCAAAATAATTTGTCAAGGTTGTCTATATATACAGCAACTGTTTCCTACCGAAAACCTTTGAATGTAGGTGTTAGCTGCAACAGAATTCTGGGCAATTAATTATGTTTGTAAGTATCATAAAATATCAAGTAAATTTATCAAATCTAAGATCGCGTCAACGAAACAACTATCGACAACACAAGACTTTTTCATTTATATTAGTCAAAAATGTAACTTTCTTTGAGGAAATTGAGATTGTTGTTTTCCACCAAGTGTTTACAAAAATGCTTCGTGGATTTGTATATCGTTGTAGAACTATACAATCCCAGCACAAAGGGTTTCTGTGTGACCCTAATTTATATTATAACACACAATACCGACAAGAAACCTTTACCATCCACAACAAACCTGTGAGTCACCGTGGTCAATTTATTTTATTGTTTGGGTGTTCGACACAAATTCGGCTGTTGTAAATGAAATCGATGATACGTTGGGCAAATCATGGTATAGCACCCACTGTTGTGAGCGTACACCATTATGAATATCACGCGCGCGCCGCAGACTGACAGTGGGTCAAGCACTCTTTACGCAGCGTACACCGGAAATGAATCCTTACTAGAGAAGTTACAACACGATTGACCTCAACTTGCCATGAATATTTCCTTTTCAGGTACGTTATTATTCCTCTGTGATTCTAAAACTGATCTCCATACAAACAAATATGGACAGCCGATTGGCTTTAAGAAGTGAAATCACGTGACCACCATATTACCACTCCAATATCAACAGATTTGTAAAGATTGTCGAACTTAATTGACAAGTACTTTTGTTAGTTCAAATTCAATACATTATTTTTTTTGGTTTTTAAAGAAGTTAAAATGGCAACGAAATAATTGTATGTATGTATAAACGACTCTATTTTAATTGTTTTCAACAATGGTAGTTGTTTAGACTGGTTTCCTCTCCAAATTCGAAGGGAGGAATTGGGAGCCAGTGTTTTGCTTTTGTGCAGTACAGCTCGGAATAGCCAACAAGCTATCTAGAATTCTGACTTGAAAATCAAATAGTCTCGTAAAGATTCTTTGTCCTGTTTGTGACGAAATTATACCTTTCGGAGATGCGTCCCGCTAGTGTCTCTAAAGTCACTGATCAAATAGAAAAGTGTCGATAACAATGTGTCGACCGAATTACGTGAGTGGTATTTGTGGTTTAAAACAATACAACTAAAGTAATGACAATACAGACTGGTTTATTAAAAGACGAACAAATCTACGATCGTACGAATTTTTGACATATTAATTTATTGTCAGTTGCCCTGCGAGTAAGAATGGCTCAAATAAATACAGCTAAATGACATGAATTACATATGTAAAAGCAAAACATACATATCCGTGATATTAGCATATACAATGTATTCAGCTTCACCTTAAACAACACACCTTTTGACTTCCACAAAAAGGGTTTGGATCGGTGTATATTAATACACCATTATATAATAAGGGAGTATTATTGTCCATGTTACGTCTGCAGTGCAAATAGGGTATGTTTTTACCGAGACACCCCATGTAAAAAACAAACACCAATTTGAAGCACAGCCAGGCACCAGATTATTCCTAATTTGCATAGATGTGCATGATTTGCGAACATTATAATAACCCAATACCAGGGTGAGAGAGTAGTAGCTATAGTATACAAATATTAAATGCTTCGATCGGTGTAGTCAAACTATCCCAGTCAGGGCGCAGCCTTCGAAAAAGACCGTTTTCACGAAGGGGCGAATTTCATGAAAAATCGTGTATCTATCGATATTTTTGTTGTTGATGAAAACGATTAAATATTGCAATGTCTACAACCTGGTGAAGTTATACATTAAAAAAAATCATTAAAATCCCAATTAACCTAATTAAGGAATAGGCGAATTGATCCTCAAGTGCCGTTTTGCGTTTTCACGAAGAGGCGAATTTAAAATAGCGTTGACTTCAACGTGTTTATGGAGGGGCGCTTTGGTGCGCGTATTGACTTTAGCGTTTTCACGAAGAGGCGAATTGGGCGAATTAACTTATATTCGTAACTATTATTGTTCACTTGATGATCCGAAACAGTCACTAAACATTCACGAGCATTCCGAATGTTTTGGATGAAGTTGGGAAAGAACGTTATGGCATGAGCGTGCCATCCTCATTGGTCAACCCCCCAAACCAGCTCGCGTCCTGACCAATCACGTAACCCGACTCTGCAGCGCAACAAGGCTGTCAGCTGACCTTAGATCAGCGGGTGTTTTGGGCAATAGGCATCGCTACGTTGTTCGTCTTGTTTACGCGTACACGTTGTGTGCTTTGAATGCGTTACATAAACGAATACTTAAATGCGTGTATTTCAGACATGAACAATGTGCAATGTTGCCGTAATTCGCAATCAAATAATAAATTGCCTGCCAAACCGGCAGAGATACACATGACACATTATGGCTCCAACTTTTCCGAAACAGTCAGGGTCAATTACAACGTACAGGGGGTGTCGAAAAACTTCAAAATGTATACCTCATGAGTCATTTTACAAGGCTAACTAATAACTTTAAGTCGGAAATAATCAAATTGGCACCAATCGTCGCAGAAATTGTTCAATTTCATCGTGAAACTTTCATTTTAGTGATTTTATGTCCATTTTTCGAGGAGCACTATCGAACTCTCGTTAAAACCTCGTGAATTGTCGAACGGCCGAGACTGCCTCTTTGCTGTGTACGTCATTATCGAGTACGCTGCGAACTGACTGTTCCTCCCGAGGTAATGCACTGAGCATTCTGTAATGCTCAGTCCGGTCCATGGATCACCGAGGGTGGTTAGTTTAACTACATCACGAGATAAAGCAATCTATATGGCTCCTTGGAACAACGCGCACATCAGCATGCATTAATTTTGCACATAAATACCGCGCCATGGGTATAGTGTTTTGGTTGCTACGGGTACAGTAACAGAAAATACCACGTGACTAGCTATTTGCCAATCAAGACACGGGATTCTGCAGGTGAGGCGTTATAATAGTTCATAGATCCAAGTCAAAGGTTATTCGGGATATACAATTGCTGACGTGGATTTCACGCGAAGAACGCCAACTATAGCGTTTGTTTATGGTGTAAATCGAGGAGTTTCCTTTGTTCCTCTCTAAAATTTCCTTTGTTTGTACTCTAACGTTTTCCGACGGTTCTCATTGGTTTTGTACACGAATCTTAATCGAGGTCGTCCTCGATTCTAACCCTAACCCCAATTCACCTTCATGTCGCCAGGTATGTGTCCTCCATTTACACCATAAACAAACTGGTTCTTTGGTTAATCGTTTTGGGGGATTTGGGTATTGAACAATTGTGCGTATTTTTTGCCGGTTGGAAATTCTCCAGACGCACTCCAGACTGTGATTACGGTCGTCACGCGACAACCTTGCGCAGTACGCCGCGTTACTTCCGAATGACCCATATCATTGTGCCCATGCGTAGTTGAAAAACCGAACCGGCTCATTAATATTACTGTGAAACATGATACAAAAGTGTAAACATATTTACTGAAAATAATCCTCATACTTTAAACTTAATAATATAAATATACTGATATACATAATTAATAGCCCACAGTTTACCGTAAACAAATGTGTTTTTATATAGTATACAATGGCAAGCGAAGGTGCATAATTAGGTGTTCACAACAAACAATACGATGAACGATACATCAACATTCACGTTTGGTTGCACGGGCACACGTACAGATGCACTGTTGAAATTCATGGGCTTAGCGTTGACGGAAAGGAAAAAAAGACTGGGAAAAAAATGAAAGCTTTCTGTTTTGTCACGGTTTCCTCACAGATGAGAAAAACAAGTGTAATTGGAAACTCGAGAACCTCTTGGTTTTCGCGACAGGAATGACCAAACCGATGGCCTGTGTAGGCAGTAATCGATCCTCGCCAGACAAGATAAATTAACATTTTTAACAAGAACTTTCCGGTGTAATTTGTTTGTCTTCGTCTTTATAAGTGCGTGTGGGAAGACGGCATAACCAGATGATTGAATCATAATCCGAAATGTGTGAAAATTGTCACTGTAATTGGTGGTTTTGCTTTTTAATGCATTTTTGGCCAGTCTAAAAGCTGTCTTTAACCATTAAACAATTTGCTATCACTTTGTAAGCATATTAAAGCTAAACATTACCAAACAATCGCAAATGTGTATCCATGTGAAGACACCTCTTTGTTCTCGTGTACAAATTTGTTAAACTGTCACAAATATTCTTCAAAATGCTCCTTTTTCAACTACGGTTAATTTCCAAAAAATTTGATCAAATATACTCTATATTTATACCCTAAACCAACCCAAACACTAACCATAGCTTTTGAGTAAAATAGAAATGAATCTATTTTGTGAAAACCTTTTGGAGACCTGTTCATCTATATAAATATACCCAGTGGAAACCTGTTGACTTCCATTGTCCTCATGTTCAGGTCTCCACTGGGCACCGAATTTAGAAACATCGACACGCTGAACATGTTTAGTACTTGGACATATTTAGTACTTAGACATGTTTACAAACTGATAGCAAGAAAGTCCTTAGAAAAGTGTTTCATTTCTAAACAGTTTTTGTAGTGTACATTTGCAAATAGCCCAAAACATTCCGTTTGTTAAAGAATGGTTCCACTTTCCCTGAGATTGTTGTTGTCTTCCAAGACAGGGGAATCAGCCAATTAGTTTTTAAATAAATATTTTGTTCCAGCAGTTCACGTGATTTTATATCTACTGCGACGATGATGTATAATAACACTGAGCAACGACACATACGACGAACACTGTAGCAAATATATACATTTTTCCCAGAAATCCACGCGCGTCATGACGCCCCAAGGTGTAAAGTGTAGCCTTTTCGATGCATTACCAATGAAGAAGAAAAAATCCATAGCCAAAAATTATGACAGTGTTTTTTTCTTCAATTCTGTGACCGGTTCAGTGCACTCACGACAGCTTCACTCGTAAGCCTAAATCTTACGTGTCATCCCGGCCAAGCAGCCGCCAACCCCACCGGGAAATAGGGTGGAATGAGATTCGATATTTTCCCGGAACATACATCATCTTTCGTATACACAAACACATTCTCTAACAGCATCAAACGATGTAATTTGCACTATTCATTTAACACACGGCTATAAGAGCACATTTCATGTAGCCTGCCGTGGCTTAATTACTTTCACAAAATGAATTTGTTTGGTTCCCCTGAGACTGACGTGACTAAATTGATAAGTTAATTCCCGTTAATTAAACGGATAGGAGTTTTTGGTGAAAGCTCTTGAGCAAATTAAACTCATAATGCGAGAGCTGTAAATTAGAGAGGTTTAGATGTTCTAACGGATGTTGTGTGGAATTTGAGTTTTATTTAAGGGAAATTTGAGCTTTTTGTACTATTCGAAGAAACCATGATATGATGCACATTATTGTTCAGGGTGTCGTCTCTGCATTCTTTTGCTGATAACAACTTTTTCCTAAACCACCTTTCAACGATTGTTTCCTTCAAATTATATCATTTCAGGCGGAATAATTTCTCAGGGTACTAAGCCCCTATTTGATATCAGTGCTCCTATCTTCACTTTGTGCGAGGGTTTTCTTGTTTAATCGGTATACGCTCATGATACCGAACAAATTATTAATCTATATCCACTCAATGAAAACGCAAATTACAGTTTATCCTGAAATAACAATACCGTATTCAATTTCCAATTCCAACCACTCAATATATAATCGTTGACGTCGAAGCTTCAATGTTCAAGCCTGACAAAATTGCATTTCTGAGAGACATCAATATACACCTGGCTACAGATTGGCCTCACTTGAGCTACCAGAAACGATCATTGCCAACAATTAATTCACGTAATGTACACAATTATTTGACGGGTTTTATTCTGCACCTGCACATTTCTACATGAGTGGACTTTTCCCATCAGCGATACTTGTACGTTTCTCTGGCTTAAAAGCTTTTTTAATTATTGTATTGTCCGAACATCAACACATGCCTTGTATTTTTATCCCTCCACTTCCGCGCTCTTCTGTGCCGACAAGGATATGACCCTTGACCTTTGACTTAGTCTGGTGGCCAAACCACTTCAGTTGAACCTCGTGATACGCGGCCAAGGTTTTTGTATTGGCGACTCGCTGATACGTTCTACATGCTACATGTGCGGTTAGTGACTCCTCTTTAAAAGTTGGAATTTCATACATAAAACTGATGAATTCAACACTCGATGTGATAAATGGCTATAAAACAATTAGACATGCATGAAACACTGTTTATAGGTCAAAGGGAGAAAAAACACGACTTGTTAAAAGTTTAATTGAACTGTAATTCATAGTAACTATTATGATTAACTGAAGTTTCCAATGTTGCAAAACAATACGCTATTATAGTTTTTGTTCTGTAATTTAATACACGCTTGGTTTACAGTACTGTCTTATCGGGCTTTACACTTATAATGGTATATCCACTTGGCTCTCCATGTTGTTATTATCAAATGCAACACAAGCACCCAATACGTCACAGCGGGCATGGCCCTTGCATGTATTATGTGTGCGTATGTGTGAATCTTGCTGTTGGTTTTCTCAGGATCAATTACAGGATATCCAGCGCAATCATTTTGCTGGATGCCTACAAACATTATATTTACTTTCAAATAAGTAAGATATTTCTTAATAATTCGGTAGTAAATATTTTCGATACCTGCAAATGTGTATCCTACCTTTAAGGAAAACGATGTGGTTCTAAGGGGAACCGGTTGAGTATAAACTCAGTCTGCTCTGATCGTCTTGAGGAGATCGAAGGTGTGTTTGAGTTGCATTGCTGAGTGGTCAATGGGGTATGGAGCGAGATGGTGCAATCAAATCGTGTTTCGTGATCTAAGGTTCGTGCATTGAGTTTTCACTGTTTTCTCGAAAAGTGCAATTTATATTATTTACTTTTTTACGTTCGAACAAAGGTTTGAAAACTATTATTTAAACAAAGTCCCTCGACCTATCCAGGATATATTTGCTCAAATAAATAAATTAAAGATGATGTATCATTATATAATTTTCTCTCTTTCAGTCAAACCATTACTGATTTTACCTTGGACTGTATTGCTCTTTATATTTGCCTAAATACATCCATCAATACACATGTAGTATTTGGTATAACACATATCAAATAATATATACGATAGGTTCACGGTAGATATCAATAGGCGATGTTTTAAAGCACGTTTTGGACATACAAAAAGCCAAACAACAGTACATCGAACTAACAACATGCAGAAAGAGCATGTGTACATGTAGATACAGTATTAATCACAGTGAGCCCAGTGGTCATGTAGATCGTAACGGTCGCAGATCATAACGGTAGCACTGTGCGCTGCAATGTTGACGCATATAATAAATGTTCACATTTGCACCGTAATTAATAGAAAAGCAGCACAAATAATAGGGTGCCTATTTGAACCTTAAAAGGTTCAAGGGGTCCAAATGTACACCTTTAAGGGTGCAACGTGTTAGATGTTGCACCCTTACTCCTTAGGGGTGCTGCTATTGTACCAACTATAACGGTGCAGATTTGACCCTTTATTTCTTAGTGTGCACGACATGCAGATTTAAACTAGGCTCATGTTGTTGTAGTTTACCTATGTTATTGGAATGCCAACTCATAAGTCATCACCGCTTAGCGCTGCCAGACAAAGTGTCTGACTTCATCTATACACGGCGATAACTCCTCACAGCCTCTGTCACAACTGCACATTGTGACCTTCTTGTTGGAAGGCTGAGGCACCAAAGACGTGTTGCAGCGCGATCTGTCGGAACTCCTTGCTGACTACAAAGCACAGGATTGGGTTGATGCATGCCTGAAAGAAGGTCATCCAGGTAGCTAAGGAGACAAAGCTGTGAGGTAGTGGGTTGGCCGGCTGAAACACTTGCCAGAAGCAGTGGATGGTGTAAGGAAGCCACAGAACACTGAAGGAGATACTGATGGTCAGAGACAGCTTGCTAAACTTCTCCTCGCGTTCGAAGTCCGACTTTGAGAGGGAGGTGTTGGTACTGTTGGAGGGAGGAGCCAGCCCGATCAGCGGCGGCGGAGTTGGACCCTGACGGTAGCCTAGGAACCAGTTGGCTGCGGCCTGACCCGTGGAACCAGGCCCATAGAAGGTCCAATTATTGGAGACGGCGGGCACAAACTGCATAGGTCGCATCTTGCGATGAGCGCGCATGAAGAGGAACACCCTAAAGTAGGCAAAATGCATGAAGGCGATGACAGCCACGAAGAACATGAGGAAACACATGGTCTCATTTGTCTTATATTCCCGGTGCTTAAAAGTGCACTGATTCTCATTCTCGATGAAGGAGTAAGTTCTAGTGTTGAACACTGGCGGGAAGGCCATGGACACAGCCAGGGCCCACGAGGCGAGGACTAAGAGCAGACAGGCCGGTCCTTTTAGCTTCTGTCGGTGGAATCGGTGAAACCGCAGCACTACGTAGCGTTCTATACTAATCAGGAACAAGGTGTACAGGGCCCCGTACGTAAGGTACACGTTGAAGAAGGCTAGGATCTCGCACAGGGAGTTACTGTATATCCATTCTCGCGAGATCACGGCAGAGACCACGAAGGGGAAACACAGGACAGAGCGGACGAAGTCGGCCAGGGCGCAGTTGAAGAGAAAGAAGTAGGAGGGTCTTCGCAGTCGGGAGTTACCAAACACGACTAGGGAGAGAATACCGTTACCTATCACACTCAAAATGATGACAAGTATGAGCGAGCTGCACCATAGCACTCGCGGCCCGTGGTCATCTGGGAGATCGGACACCCCAGTCCCGTCGCTGGTATCGACTCCAGCATCGGTGACCGACTTGACCGGTGCCGTGGTGGCATCGTCAATGGTCGAGTTGCCGGTACCGACTAAGCCAAGCTCAAGTTCCTGCATCAGCGGGGTGGACATGCCGTACGGCGCGGCGGGTGCCCCAGTGGTGGGCAGCTCTGCGCTACTTAACTCCGGCGTCTGGCGAGCAGGCGGACGAATCTTGGTGGGAATGTGAAACATGGAAGTAATACGTTCCAGGGTGCTAAACAGCGATGCGCGTGGTATCAATTAACCTTGAAAGAGGAAAGGCACACAAACACACGTACACACCGGGCTAGGAAGTCTTCTTAGTAAACTCCTGCCGTGATGGGGCAGCCGTGTCTACATCCTCTGTAGGCCCTGGCCCCTTTAGTTAGCTAACACGTCGTCACATGAAGAAAAAACAAACTGCTCACCATAAATGCACTGAGGTATCCATGTCCACAGATCAATTCTGCAACTGAAATAAAGAAATATAGATATCAGAGAAATATTCTAATAAAATAGCGAGAAAGGCTTAACATTCGATCTGAATCAAAGTTATCTAGCGGAAAACGAAGCTCCATTAGTCTCCTGACGATAAGCAGAACCACACATCTCACTAAAGAGACTTAGCACATAGTGTTACAACAAACTATACTCTATTATTTGGTTGCAAATAAGATTCGCTGGGCGTAGACAATAATTTGACATCGCTACTGTATATGCCGTTGTCTAATCAATGTATCGCGGTGGCTTCGATTCTTACTCGTCTAGACAAAATAAGCACCCATGATCTGTTAAGCCGAGACTGTGAAAATGTTCTCCGGATGATGTTTGGAGTTTCCCCCAACTGACGACATCCAAGTTGGGTGTATGATATTTCGGACGCGTGGGCCTGGTTGTTGGCCGGTTGTTGGCCGGTTGTGTCCTATAGTAGAGTTCGTGCGTTTTAGACCGACCGTACACCATCAATTACCGTTGTACGCAAGCGAGCCTAGCCAATCGGCACTTGCGACTGTTTATGAGGCCCGTGATGCCTGTGTTCCTGTACCTTAACTAGTTATTATTAATAAGGTCTTGCATATACGATCTACATGGTTATTCTAATCATGAGTGCGTCCCGCCTATATGACTGACACGCCAGATGTAGTATACGATGGCGCTTGCAGTGACGCCCCGCTTTGTTTAAATGGAAGGGACGGGAATGCAGATGGCGGGAATTTCAATGGAATATTTTTAACAAAAAGCGAATATGATGAAACCTTTATTCCAAAGAACGGTACATGTCTTGGCTGGCCAGATATCCTCCTGTTGGGGCATGAATAAAGATTTGAAACTGATAAACAAGGTTTATGAACAGTAAACACCACGTTCAGATCCATTATATTGCTATAACCGTCACAGAAATTTGCAGAAAACTGTAAGGCTCATGTTTTGTATATTATGGCGTGTCAGCCAATCGATGGGAGGGCGCGCATACTGATTAATATAATCATGTAGATCGTATTCATTATGGGTTTATTGAATTAAACGCATCAGACATCGCTGAACATGAACGCTCGAAAGGGCTGATTGGTGTGTGTACAACCGTAATTGACGGTATAGGGTGGGTCTAAAGAACCGTCGCAACTACCTTAGTCTGCCCCTGCTCGGCCCACACATTTGACTTTGTTGGTCCCATGACAACCGACAGTCACTTGTGAAACAGACTTATTACATACACCGCGCACCTCTGTTCAGCAATTATTGATCTGAGATGCATATTATTGATCTGAGATGCATATTATTGATCTGAGATGCATATTATTGATCTGAGATGCATATTATTGATCTGAGATGCATATTATTGATCTGAGATGCATATTATTGATCTGAGATGCATATTATACCCGGACACAATTATTTACGAGTCGGCCATATTAAATTGAACGCGAGGTAAAATATTAATTTTTGGAACTTGTGAATATAGAAATGACCTAAAGATAATTACAAATTAATACCAGTCTTCTCTGATAAACAATTAAAATGTGTGATTAAACATACTTTCAATGTTTTAAGCCACATTCAAACAATATTAAAGTTGTCGGGACCGGCTTCCCTGTATTCGCCTATGTTGTGAAGTTTGCTGCGTCATATAATCGTTATAACAAGAAACCGCTACGTATGCAAATTGCATTTTTGTAACCTGACAAAAGTAAATGATCTGCCTCCGTTTACCTGCCTCTCTAACTCTATTCCCATTGGTAAACAGCGTTTGATCCCCTTCTACCGTGAACAAAAACATACAAACATATGCCCGGCGTTCTTTTCAGGACCGCACAAAACAACCTAAATACTCAAACTTGCGGCCGCAGGGTTTTGAAAGTACATGTACTGAATTGAAGGAAAATATTCTAAAGCCGAATCACTATTTTTGCAAATGGCTCCACAGTTTAGCTGATAACCCTAAATATCTAACTCCAATACTAATACAAATATGACAAGCATTCCTTTTTTGCAAACGTAACCGTGAATCAGCTATAGTTGTGGTTGAATACACCCTAACACAATATAGGCCTTATCATACCCCAGCCAGTATAAACAAAACCCTATACCCTTTCTTTCCATCGTCGTATCGACAATTTCGGTGAGCTTTCCCGCCTTATGGGCCCCGATCCCCCACACCCATTGGCTCTCTAAGCCAATAGGTGCCCCCCCCCCCCCGCCCCCCGCCCCTCCGCCCCTCCGCCCCTCCCTTGCAAGACAATAATGGATATCTGTGCACTGAACGACGATTTGTTGAAGCCAAAACGAGTATAGGCCTATTAAGCTTGCTTATGGTAACGTTCTTTGTGCAAATGATTAGTTTTTGGCGATTACATACACAATAGATCGGGTTTTATTTAACAGGGATAGGCCTACACCTCTTGTGTAGTCACTATTAATTAATTAACATAACAAAAAATACATTAAAGATGGTGACTGAATGCAATTTATCTATACAATTTGAGCCCCAACAGCTAAACTTCAACTAAGCGTCGAAACTCTTTGTGGCAAGTATTGTAAAAGGAACGGTCCCCCAATCGTAGGGTTAGCAATACAATCTTTGTTTTTGGACCGAGTGCTGATCTGAGCTTCGTCTAAATTTCAGTTATATATTCAATGTAAGCTATTCATTTTACGTTGAAACCATACACCAACGATGTCTAAATCAACCAATAAACCAATACATTATGAAACAAAGTAGATGAAACAGACAGTCAAAATACAAATTCGACATCGCTATTTTGATTGTCTAAATCATGTCACGGGTCATAATATTTTCAGACATCTGTATTTGTGTGTGCATGAATAATAATCAGGTAATATAGCTGTGGTATAGCAGTATACTTTCCCCATGTAAAAAGTACCATTAACGTTTTAGCAGGTCCCTGCACAAATCCGGGCAATGGTTTTATTACATGTTGGCTTTTATTACCCATGTTTATTTAGCGTTCATAACAAAATGCATACGCTAACAATTGTGTTTAGCTAGTATAAAACACTTTTTTTGCTCCATGTACACATTAATTTAGAAGATTTCTTTTTTTAATGCAATGTTTTGCCACAAAAAATATATATTCAACCACTCCACTGACGATTAAAAACTGAACAACTGATCATTAATCATTTTTATAATGACTGTTAATCAAACTTTACTGAGTTATTCAAAGGCTTGAAAGCGTACGAAGAATGAAAGAAAAACATACCAATAAACCTATAGTCAATCACATGCAGACGACAATAACAGCACTTACTTCGCAGCGTGGCTCAATTATTATTTGAGTGTAAAAAGCTAAAATCTCACCGAATCCTTCGAAATAAGTGTTAAGGACCATTTGGGGGTATTAGGTTATCTGTAGAAAGCACATCATTGCTCTTCATCATGAAGATTGACATCTAAACACCGAGAATGTTATTTGGGCGAAAACCTTGATGATTGCTTCCATTGATTTCTTTTGAATGCCGCGTTAACAAAACTATTACTCAAAAGTAGCTCTGACGACCTGTGGTTTATTGTGTTAGGTTGGGTCACATTTATATCAATTTAATTCTTGGATCAAACTACAGTGCTTGTGTATTTCTTCAGTTATCGTAAAAAGCTGATGTAATCGCAGGCATTATGCTAACAAATAGTAAGTTAGCTTCACGATAATCGTATCATTTTGTTGGGCCACTCTGTACAGTTTTCACTCACCTGTAAACAGTATTTAGATTTGTGATATACATGTATTTCGATATACATATATTTTTGATATACATGTATTATCATAGAGCAAGGAACAATGCCTTGCTCTATGATATTACGTATTTCGATATACATATATTTTTGATATACATGTACTATGTATTTCGATATACCTATATTTTTGAAATACATGAACTGAACTGAACTAAACTGTATTGAAATAAACGTGGGGCGTGTTTTAAGATTAAAATCAGGCATAATGATTTAGCGGGCCTACTGGGATGGAACACCGGGGCACGATGTGTGCACTGAGCTGTCTAGTCGACCAGCTGCCGTTCAATCTGTCCATCAGCCCGCCATATCAAATCACAACAAAGACTCGCCAGCTCTTTGTTCACAAGGTTTTTGTCGTTCTATATTTTTGTTACTGCTGTCGCAAAAATGTGGGATATATTCAGAAAAATCTAACAATAACTAAATACACTATAAGATAAGAATACCCAAGTCGGTACCAGTATATTTAATTAGGATGTTACATTGTGTATTATGCCGGATACGTAGCACCCGTACATGCCGTTATGTGTGTACACTTGCTTTGCATGCACACAGCATGAATTCAATCGTGCTGGTAATAATGGTCATGTCGACCTTAATACGCACTGTTGTATGCTGTTCCTTTGCTGTGTATATGTTGTGTGCTAGACATGCTCTCAACTGCACCGTGTTCGAAATAATGATACCCATCATCGGAAATAGAAGGAGAAACATCCCACTCCAATCAATCCACGGAGGAAATTTCACCAAAATGTTTTCTTCGTCATTTAAGGTCTCACTTTATAAGAATTTGATTTTTCTCAGATCAGTCTGTTTACGTACCTTGTAAGACTCCAGTCGTGAATGTGTCTCCGTATATTCCACAGCTGTGTGCTCAAGGAGGAATGCTGGGTTTTTTTGTCTCCTGTTACGAACCACAGATGTTGGTTGCGTGGATACACTGTGCACGAGCCACACGAACTCCCATCAAATGAACGAGTGCATGTACTGATATGCGCAACGTGTGTGCGTTAGAGATCTCGGTATAATGACAAAAGCACTGCAGCTTATCGCGCATGCGTTTTGGAATGACCAGCCAACATCCTGCGGTATTATTTTATGATCATGTACATGTATGCAAGCAAGAATACAGGCTTCTAATGGTACAGTGTTCGAGTATTTTCTCTCGAGGCCAGCTCTGAGAAAACATCCCAAATCATCTCCGGCTCCTGAGGGGTCCGATTGTACGTCGGAAATATAATTAATGAGGAGTTGTTTAATCATAAGGGGGGCAATTGTTCGTTTGATTTGGTGTTGCAGCGTGAGATTATTGTTTACGTAAAACTCGTTTCTAGTTAGCTTTTCCAAAGAAACAATTAAAGTAACGACACCCCCAGAAACACGTAGTAAAATTTACGAGTAGGCACACGACAGAACAAAATAACATACAAGGACACCTAACAATGATTAGAAAACCTTATTACAATTAAGCATTAGGGGAATTGAACTGAACAATAATTATATTAAACAAATTGAGCCTATAGCAAAAATATTTACTGTGAGTGGGAATTGAGCCAGCGACCTTCGGATTGCTGTTTTGGTGCTCTACCAACTGAGCTATCGAGCCCTGTATTATTATTAGCGGTTCTGTTGCACCGAATCTATAGTGCGCCGAAACTTAGAAATGATGTATAGACTCATTAGATTCGTCTATGGTGAGCCGGTTTAACATTTATTACTTACTCTATTATTTAGAGATATTATTGAATGATTTAGAGATATCTTTAATGATTTGGAGATATCTTTATTATTTAGGGACATCTTTAATCCGCCAATAACGACGTTCTCGGTGGTGTACAATTATTATCCCGTTCATTAGGCAGCCATACAGTGCTCAATAGAACCTCGACCCTTACATGTACCCATTTATACTCCTGGGTGAAGAGAGGAAATGTAGTTAAGTGTCTTGCCCAAGGGCACAAACACCGGCAGGGTTCGACCTGTTAGGGTTCGAACTCACGCACCGTTGCACATGAGTCGAACATAACGACTGGGCCATGGCATTTTATAAACAGCAGCTGTAACAATATTAAACCTCTCACTAAAATGTAGGTTATCTGATTAGCCACAAACTATACGTCTTTATCAGGGTACGTCCTCTTTAATGATACAAACACACATGGCATCCCCATACATCTGTGCAGTGAACGAGGAGTTCTCGCAAAGTTACAGCAGATTAACAATCTAAACAAATAGATGGATGGCTTCAATTCCTCCAAAACGTCATTCCATATTCTAAGTAGTCATGTCTCATTGTATTTTGAAGAAGGATCGTACAAAATAAAGCCTAAAAACCAGTGGCCGAAATGAAGTACTCTAAGGACTTTATCACTGTTTTAAAGAAAATAACCAACAACTTGTACAAATGATCACTGTGTTTGCTGCAAAATGTTTGTACCACAAACTTAGTTAAATTTTCCTACAATCAGCACGTACCATTGCTTTTCCGCCAGTCTCTGTATGTTTAATTCCCTCGCATCTGGGACACTCTTCCGCAAGAAGTTTCTGCTAGCATGGGCACTTTTATTCAAAACCTGGGATAATTCGACTTCGGGCATAATTAACTTCGTCCTCATATGTTTTCCCCAAGTGGTATTGTGTAAATACCAGTCACGTAATTGTTATACGTACTCTAAGGATATTATCATTGTTTTAAAGAAAAATAACCAACAACTTCCACAAATGATCACTGTAAGTTTAACTGTAACTGTCGTTAACTGGTAGCATTATGGGAGAGCCACCAGATAGTGATTAGGTTCGCTTTTTGGCAATCCTTCAGGGATGTTATCAGTCTCGTCCTGTACCCTATGTATTGTATTTTGTCATGTTCTTGTTCACATGAGAAATAATAAATGAAATGAAATGAAGTTTCAGTGACGGTATTGAACCAGTAAATTAACGTTCACGTTAACGCGGCATTCTATTTTTTACGTTTTCATCCTTGTCATTTGTTTGCAGCGATTACCTGTTTGATAGGAAGTTCTTACATTAGAGCTGTCTGTGAATTGTCATTAGCATAGAAAACTCTTTTTTTAACTGGAATGTTGTCCCCTTTTATGTTAAAAAAATCCAGAGCGGTAAAACCAAATCAAAAAGAGGTTTTCCTTACAACTTGAAAGGTGCCAACAAGAACTTGACATCACCTTAATATAACTTAGCATCACCTTGAGGTCTGAATTACAAAAGAGTAATATCAAGCATCTTCAGTTGCTAACCACAACAGATAGACCATACCATTACCAGTGGCGGCTAGAGGGGGGGGGGGGGGGGGCTGCATAGGTGTTGCAAGCCTCCCCCCCACACACACAGTCGTGAACCACATAACGACCGAGGATCGAGATTGTGTTTTCCTTTGTTCCTTTACTATACCCTAACCCCATTACTTAGCGCTTGCCCCAACGATCGAGGACCGAATTCGGACAAGCAAACCGTCCTTCGAGGATCCTTTGTTCCCTTTGTTCTCTTTTGTGTTTTGATCCTCGATCGTAATACGATACAAGAACACACTCACACCCAAGCTACTGAGCAAAGTGTTTTTATTGCCAAACATAAAACTCAAAAAATCGGTAGTCGATGTACATGTATTACGTAATTTCAGAGCATCTAGAATCCAACATTTTCCGAGCCCTTAATTAGCGGGCCCCGGCCCCACGCCGTAATTGGTATGTGCATCTTTGCTCTATGGTATGTGAGTGGATGCAACCCCACTCCCCCCTAAATGAAAAGCCAGATCCGCCCCTGCCATAGGGACTGGAATTTATATACAAATTAATAATTCGTCGATAACAACTTACCATTTTGTATTCGCTTGAGTGGTCCAGACTGATTAAGAATTGATCCTCGTATACGTACGTACTATACAGTATTTCACGGTCACCGCTATGTTAACGTGGTGCTAGCTACATAGGAGTTGTGCGTTACATACATGGTGCCAACAAGAATGACGTTTTCTAATACATATTCCACAACAGCCAGAACACATAGGCCTACACTGCATAACTTTCTTTGTCTCGAAAATCAGATTAGACCCACTGTCAATAAATAATTTCCTCGTTTGCGATGATATTGTCTTTGCTGCCGGAATTAAGATAAGAGGGGATAGTTTTGTGTTATTCGTTGTTACACTCACTTTATACAGTTCTGTTTAAATCAATTTCCGCTAGAAATAAATGCCTCGCGGAGTCGCGACCGCAGACCCACCGCCACGTCCCCCAAAACCACAGACGTTTCCGGAGATTGTTCATGTAAATATTGCAAGAGTGAAAAAGGTATCAAATCTCTGAGATGTGTGGATTGGACAAAAAGGCTATTTTTAGGTTACACCTTCCTTTCACGGAAAAGCAATTACTTTTTTGTTCTACAACCAAGTCACACCACTGACCATAATGCGCATGTGTAAGTTATGAATGAAATTGTTCTAGAAATTTGCCTTCCTCAATCCCCCAGAGCCTTGATTCATAAATATAAGGTGGAATCTATAGCATTGACAAATTACGACACGATTAAAGGGAGATTATATGCCTTTTCGTGGAGGGGTGATGTCGGTGGTATTTTTGTCTAACCTACGGCGTCCAGATCCCCCCCCCAAAAAAAAAAGCCGTAGAGGGCGCTAGCACATGTTGCCCCGAGATATGCGCTTGTTTACACTGTACATGTACCCCTGTATATAAACCTGAGAAAGCTTATGCACACTTTTACTCTAGTTAGTCACTTAAAACACTACCTCACTTTTATATACACGTACACCGTTCACATTGAATAGCGCCCCCATGGTTAGATACTTTCCTTTGGCCTGATTGTAAACACTTTAGAATACAATCTGATGATTTTTATAAAGTGGATGTAGTTTAAAATCAAGAGATGAGAACAAAATTCTCTTCGTAAGCTATACTTTTTGGCTTACTTTTATTTAATTACACTCATTTTATGATTATTAAAGCAGTTAAACAATACATAACTCCTAACAAGGTGATGACTTTAATAGGTCAATGAATATGCAACAAATCTTTGCGGGTAAAAACATTTCAAACACGTACTGACATTTAGGCATTTTAGTATCAAAACGCACATGTATAATCAAATGGTTAATAATCATTTCGATTTTTTGGGGGAAATTGTAAATGATTCTCAGTCCCAGATTCATGTCTTTTCAACTTGTTTGCACCGATTGTTCTTCATTGAGGTGATATATTGAGACAAATTACAGTGTCAGGTTGCAACATTCCTTCCCGAGGCTCATTACAAAAAGAATATTGTCAGTTTTTGACAAAAGATAATAATATCCTCATGATGAAATAAAAACCTAAAAAGTATTGATAAACAAAAAATCTACAACAAAGTTATTTCCAGACAGTGTCAACAAATTGTTATAACAAATCTTGTTTTCACAAAATCTTGCTGAATGCTGATCAAATTAAGAGAAATTTATTTTATTTTCAATATAAATCCAAGTAAAAAAAACACAAAATTTCTCATCTGTATTTTAAAAAAGAAAATGAATGCGGAAGCTTTTTTGGTTTAATATATTTGTACGTACTTTATCACAAAATTATATAGCATCATGTAATATCATATGATAATAATTAAACTTCACTTCGGTATATTACACTCTCTAATAACTGAAAAAGAGAACAATTACAACTGAAAGAAAAGTCCCAATGTGAAAATTACTGATTTTTCTTGAGTTTTTCCCGCCAGCTATGATGTGCATCATGTACATGCTGTATGTTGCCCTATATATGTTTGTTTTTTGTACACAGCCATTATGTCTCTGAAGAAGATTTTGTAAAGATCAAAATATTAGGCCCTATTAACTTATTTGATTTTTCATTGTTTGTTTTTAATTTAAAACATTAAAACTTGTTGATGCTGCAGCAAAAAAAGGATGCTCGCGAGGTCAAGAAACAAATTTTATTTGGTTTAATATTTCCCCTAAAAGTTTGGTCCAACTGCAACAATAGATTAATTGGACAGGCAAAGGTAAAACTATGTCCCATGATTTTTCTATTTCTAAAGTTCTACAAAAACAAATGAGTGAAGTACTTTTAAAAACTGTTCACAGGAATGCCAACAAAGTTACACATGTAGGGAACACATAGAAATCACGTTATTTGGACTGACTAACGCATGTACTTGATAATAATAGACAGAGTGAAACTACTTAATAATTATTGAAAATTGTTATGTTTAGAGTTTGTATTAAGTATTTTAAAAGATTGTGTTTTACTTTGCAAACTTCTTTCTTTTTCAAGTTGAACAACTTTGCCAGATTGTGAAAGACTAGAATAACAAATTGCGATTTTTAATTACAAGATAATTATGGTTCACATCGGACTAATTATTATTACAAGTTTTAAATAAAAATAAATCACCCAAAAAGAATCAAAGGAAACATTTCTATAACATAAAACAATGAACTTCACCAGTACATTCTTTTTACAATCATGAACTGTATGGCGTGCAAGTCACCTGGATAGTCTCAGTGGAATGGGAAGAAATTGGTTTAAAAATACACTTTATTGTGGAATTCAGTTGGATGTAAAGGATACCCAAGGCCAAGTGATATATAGTGGGAAATCAAAAACAAAGTGACCGGGAGCATATCTTTTCCCTGTAAAAAGAAACACAAAAAAACCACAGTATTACACAGCACGCATGTGGCTTATCATAAAGTGTCTCAAGGAATAACGTGTTTCACGGTAATATCCGCCATCTTGTACATGGGGCAAATTTACACACGTTGCTGTGTACGCATCGTCGATCGAAAACCGCACTCAAAGTTATCATGCGTTCATTAATAAATGTGCGCGTGTTTAGCAACGCGTGTTCTTTTAGTCCCTGGGACAAGATGGCGCATATTACCGGCGAAACACCTTATTGAGATTTGTCTGTTCTGTGTTTTCTGTTCTGTTCGTTTTGTTCTGCAATCTGTGCTCTGCTGTTGATACAAGTAGAGATGACTGGCATCGCATCTTGCTCCATGGGATTTGTCCTTGAGTGAAACACCTTAATTAACCCTAACCCTCCAGGGTATTTTGGCTAGAAACACTGCCAGACGCATCCGATTGCATACTTTGTCACATTGACTTGTGTGCAGAGTGCAGCAAGGTCGAGCAGTCACCACAGATGCACTGTGCTGGGTCTAGCAGGGTTAGAGTTATTGAGATGTTTTCTGTTCTGTTCTTTGTGTTCTGCAATCTGTGCTCTGCTGTTGGTACAAGTAGAGATGACTGGCATTGCATCCTCTGCTCCATGGGATTTGTCCTCCTGTGGATGGTACACAAATGGACCTCTGGTCTTACTCCATCGAGAGCAGAACTGATGTATTATTGAATCCTGATGAAGTCTGGTGGCCAGTAGATGGTGAGATTGGATGTGGTATCATTGCCTCGTCTTGGCAGGAACTGTTTGCGTATTTGACGTCTTCTAACTTCTCCTGTGACACAATGTTTTCAAGCTTCTCCAGTCGTTGTGGTTCTCCTGCATTATTATACATCCTTTGTAGTTTGTCTTCTTCAAAGTTTCAGGACAGACTGATCCAAACAATGTCAATGAGCAATATGTCTCGGTCTCAAACTGGTTGATTTTGATTTCATTATGTCTATGCTGGTTGTATCCAATTGCCTCAAGTTCACAAACCCTGATTTTGTTGATTAATTTTGTTGATTTTGTTTGTCGCACATGATGTCTTCTATTCAGTTTACTACTTGTTTACTTATTATATCCTTTCCATTGAATAGAAATATTTGATCACACAAAATTAGTCAGTCATGTTTACAAAGTACTGCATACATACACTGTAGGAATTATCTTACGACGACTTATGATGTTGAAAACAATGCGGGCCACAAATGTTAAAGGCTCCAGTTCTTATGGACGAATCTCGTCTCTGTTTGTCTTTTTAAGTTCATCAAATAAGCGTGTACTTTGTAAGTTCATCGAATAAGTTCATTTTCACCGCGTAGTTACCCAACACGAGCCGTGTGGGTTAATTGAGTACAGGCCTCCTCCGGCCCCGCCCCCCATCATTGCTACACGTTACGCGTTACAAATTTCCACCGCCAGATCTTTTTCGGGCATAGCACCCTAAACAAGCGCAGATCCCCAAAATGCCGAAGATAAGCCCAAAAATAAGGGCTATGGCATCTCCTGCGTCAAAGGCGGACACGACAGGGAGGCACAGAGCCATCGCAAAGAGAACGAGTTGCCAGCTTTCGGCCATTTTTTCGTCAAGTTCTGTTCTATCTCCACGTAAAAGATTGGGGACGTTATGTTGCACGCGCGATATGTACGTCTGGTTTACTGAGTTCGTACCACAAAACGTAAGTACGAAACGAAAATGAACAGACTAAACTCGTGACCCTGACGGAAAACGACTGGTACTTAAAATCCGCCCTGCTAGCTATTGTGAATTGCTGCAGATCACCAGCGCACGAAATTTTCCGAAACCTAGACTTTACTCAAGTCGGAACTTCTGTACGGTATGCCGGCACAAAGCCGAAACGTAACGCACGTACAACATGTACATGTGTACTAGTCTTGGTTACAAGAAGTTACTTTTGTACTTGTACTTTCGCAAATATAAATATATCAACAGAGGGCGCACTTTACAGGACCACAGGGCAGAGCGCAATCAAATCGCAGACATATCGCAGACATATAAACCTGTACTATGTCGTATGTGAATCAGATGCGCCTGTACTGGGGTGCGTTGCTAACGTTGGCCAGTGACGTATTTTAAATATGGCGGAGAAGTTAGCAGCCGACGTTTTTCTTTTCACGGTTTTGATTTACGTTTCATACTTTTCGTTATAAACAGTGGATTGTTTTTAGCAGTCACAGGGATCTTTTAAAGAAAAATAATGAGTTGGACAAAAAGCAGCCAACCTAACGACGTCACTGTCACTAAGCGCCGCCATTTTAAAAACGTAGTTTTTAAAATATCGTTCCACTTCGATTAGCGCCAACCCAAAACGTAGGCGACTCGTTCGCGCAAACAGTTCGCGTAAGTGGAACGCACCCCTGCTGTATTCTTTGCAAAGACGAATGCGTTTGATCGATTGTGTACGTACGTTGCGTATTCTTTTCACGCATTGCGCCTGCTAACCACAAGATTCGATTATAGACCAGCTCCCTCGCTCACGCATACGTCTTTGCAAAACTGTTCCTTATTTCAACACGAACTAGTACGCGCACGCACGATCAAGAGATAATTACAACCTACTCATTAGATATGCAACGAAGGCAAGCGCGACCGCTGAATGCGTGAAGATGCTATGCCTTTATATTCGAATGGTCGAATTTGCATGAAAATGTCACGCCCTATTTAAGCAGTTTGCAAAGGCCACTGCGTGATCGAGGGATCGGGAGCGGATGGGAATATAAATCGTGTCGTTAGCGGGCGCACTGTCTGATCTGTGTGAGATAGCCAAGACCATTGACCAAGACGACCTAGAAAGCCATAGTTAACATCCGTATTGGAATTGATTTTAACTCGACAAAAGTATGAGGAAAACTGACAACAGCTGTATTTTAAATTGTAAATTATTTTTAACTCGACCAAGTAAGACAGGTTTCAGCCAGCAAATACTTCCTGTCGGGCCTGCGCCCCGGGCAGGGCACAGATATCCCCGATGCGCTAAAGTTTTGCCGCGTTTTTCTTTTAAAACCGAGTCGTTTGAAACATAATCTTTCATACCCCAAATGGAGATTTATCATGACAATTAAAGAGTCAACAAAAAATTATTTTATTTTAATAACGTCATGCTCTCCTATTTAATATGACAAATTTGATTCATACGAAATGTACGTGTGGACTGTCATTTCTGAAACGTTTTACGTCACTAACTAATAATTGTGCAGCTGAGTGAAGTTGATCTAGCGTATAGACGGAAAAGGTGACCATCTATAACGACGTACAGTAAGCCCTTATACTTGCAAGAATTCCCAGTGGCTTTGTATGTGCAACAATACAAAGCCAGTGCAATTCTTACAGGGGCTGGCTTACGCACGTCGTTTTAGATGGTCACCTTTTCCGTCTACTGCACTATATCGAGCAGCATGACGTTTTCTGTTTTGATCACGTGTCGATATGGCGAGCAATAACATGACACGGCCGGCCCATCGGGCGCCGGTGCATGCAGCTGATATGCGCGTATGCGCTATTGTGCTGAAGATATGGCGGCTTCAGAGATCAGTCAGCGACAGGACTCTGAACTGAGGGGCTTCTGTGACAGCTCCGAGGATGTCGATTTCAAATCCATTCCCTCCACCGTGGACCTTGAGAGCACAGGGGTACCCCTGAACACACCTTGGACATTTTGGCTAGACAGGTTAGGTGATATTTAGAGAGTTGGAGAGCAACGAGAAATTGACGTTTGGTGGATTAACTTTGCGCAGTGGTTTATTTTTCAATGTTTTTGCTTCGGTCGGAAGACAATTTTTCCTTAGTATGGCCAATTTTAAATTCTATTTAGATGCCGTGTACTATTTATGACTATGAGCTAAAGTAAAGTCAAGTACAAACAAAAAGTGTTTAGCGTCCAGGTTTTGAAGAAGAAAAAAAGGGGATGAGGGGCTTTAAATTAATTTTATTTCATTTTATTTCATTTTATTTCATTTTATTTAATACGAGTGCCATCCTTTTTTATCGTACTGACAACCATATCCATAGGTCGGGGCGGACATCTGGGAACTTTCATTTTCACACGTCATACACCGCGCCGATGAAAACAATGCACAAATGAAGTTCGCGCGTGCAGTCTTGTATGCTGCACTGTAGTGCATTGTTTTCATCGGCATGCTGGTTGTCATCACGTGACTACCTACCTGTGACCTACATGTATGTCCACCCCGACCTATAGGTATTTCCACGTTCAAAAACACAATTTTTTTAAATAGACCTATAATTTGGAGACTTAAACATTTGTACTGCCGGCTGGGCGCGCAGTGCATGATTGTATGACAAGAAAGATAGATTTACCAGTTGGGAAACTTACAGTTTTGGTGGTCGTATAAACTGGAGGAAGGAGCACAAACTAGTATTAATCAAGAACAAGAATTGGTTCGGGGATTTGAGTACTACATCATGACATGTAATTCTTGCCAAATTTAACTTGCACAAGAAACACTATACAGGAATGCAGGCAACGAAATTACAAGCCATTTCAATGTGCCAGGTGCCGATCAGAATATAACTTTCGATCTATGTCGGGCAGGCCCACGACCTTTGAACCCACAACCTACAGCTCACGAGGTCAATACTCTAACCACTACACTACTGCAGACTCTACGAGCTATAACTTGACAATGACATTCATGATTCACAATCGATCATATTCATTGTTTTCATGTTCAGGCATGAAACCTAAACTCTAGCCCTGCTCATCTGAATTATTGGCCTCATCTAAAATTTCTGATGAGTACTGCATGGATTTTTAATTAGTAGGAACAAGTAGGAATTAATGATGAGATGTTCAAACTGACAAATCACAAAAAGAATGGCAGAAAATGTTGCATTTTGGTTTGATGTAATTTTAATGTAAGGGCTCCTTTGGAAATCAGTTTTATCTAAGCTGGATTGGACTACCCTTGGTAAAGATTACCATAAAATAAAAATACAAACAACAATTCCTTGCTGGTAGCATTATCATCAGGTAGCAATTATACTGCAATTATGTTTTATGCCCAAGTTGTCACTCAAGTATCACTTATGGTCCTTACATTGTAACTGTCCCATAACTAAAATTCAAGGATGACTGTTTAACGTTAATAAGTTAACTTGCTGTAATTTTCGAAAATAAAAAAAGGTAGGATTCATATTTTATTTTAAATATTATGACACTGACCTGTTTCAAGTCTTGTGTTCATAGATGCTTGAGAACAATTTGTAGTATCGCCCAATACTACAAAATACTACCTGGGTACTCTTACTACACTGGCCTATTAGAATTGTGTAGTATTTTGTAGTACTGGGTACTGTACCCCAAATGAATGTCTAGGACGTTAGTATTCATATTATGACTTGTTCTCTACAGGTCCATACCCAACTCAACAGCCGCTCAAGTTGAAGCCAATCTGCAAAATATTTACACAGTTTCTACTGTGGAGGTAAATATTGTTGTCTAAAATATTACAGCTATCGGCATACATGCTGATTTTGACTTTGGAATGAACACGTGATAATATTGCACCGAATTCTCTGGGTTCTGACAATTTGACATAAATTTGACATTATTTAACGCAAACAAAAATTTAAATACTATTGACTTTACATGGAATGTGCAGCGGGAACTTTTTAAAAATTGTAGCCAAATGATTTTACTTGTGGGTTTTGTTTAATCCCAAAGGGAAAACCAAAGAGACCCTGATTTCACCTGACCATTTGTAATATGGGTCCCACTCTGGCAAAATGGGTCTGATGTGTTAAAAATATTTAAAAAATCAATTTTACAGTTAGTCAGAAAGAGCAGGAAATAAGCTTTCATTTGATATATGGCACAACTCTGTAGTGTAATGCATTAGTCTTTTACAATTTTGGGAAATTTGCTCTTTCTCAGTTATATTAAAAATGTCTTTGGAAAGAAATGAAGATTTACAATTGTAGTGTTTTATCAGATGCTATGGTAAGAGAATGACAAAACCTGAATTAAATTTTAATTTAGGGATCAAAACAATCTTTTCAATCGATCAGATCTGAAAATATAGGTGTCGGAGAAACCAAAATGCCTTAAAACAAAAATATTAATTGTTGAAAGAAACATTACTTCCAAGACAATAAACAACCCTTTACGTAAAAATGTATTTTGCAACATCAGACTCATTTTTGCAGAGCTGGTCCTAATTTATCGCTGGTCCTAATTTATCGCTGGTCCTAATTTATCTGAAGTTTGTTTAAAAATTAAACATCAGTTTGTTAAGTGCATAGTAATTTAATTGGTGTGCAAAATGATTAGTTCTGCCAATAGTGCAGTGATCATTGAGAATAATATGCTAACAATCTTGGGTATATTTCAGCCCATTCAATTATTTGTTTTCATTTCCAGAGTTTCTGGGCAGTTTACAACAACATCCCTGATGTAGACAAGCTAGCGTATCGCTTCAGTTATCATCTAATGAGAAACAACATCAAACCCATGTGGTAGGTTTATTTGTCCTAAAGTCTTTCGAGTTGATAAGCACTTAATTATTAGTATATTTCTTAACAGTTCTCCACTAAAGTGAGCATCCAAATGTAGAAAAGCTTTCAATTATTCCTACTTTTTCTTATTTTGTTCATCTTGGTCCTACTTTTCTTTATTTTGTTCATCTTGGTCCTACTTTTCTCTTTGTTATTCATCTTGGTCCTACATGTACTTTTTCTTATTTTGTTTATCTTTGTCCTACTTTTTCTTATCTTTTTCATCTTGGTCCTACTTTTCCTTATTTTATTCATCTTTTATTCATCTTTGTACTACTATTCTTATTTTGTTCATCTTGGTCCTACTTTTCTTTATTTTGTTCATCTTGGTCCTACATTTACTTTTTCTTTTTTTTTCCATCTTGGACCTACTTTTTCTTATTTTGTTTATCTTTGTCCTACTTTTTCTTATTTTGTTCATCTTGGTCCTATTTTTCTTTTTTGTTCATCTTGGTCCTACGCTTCCTTTTTTTGTTCATCTTGGTCCTCCTTTTTCTTATTTTGTTCATCTTGGTCCTACTTTTTTTATTTTGTTCATCTTGGTCCTACTTTTCCTTATTTTGTTCACCTTGGTCCTACTTTTCCTTATTTTGTTCATCTTGATCCTACTTTTCCTTATTTTGTTATCTTGTGTATATGCTCTGGGCTTCCAATCTGCTTCAATTTTGTATACCGTACGAAAAAATTGAGGCTGACAAAGCTGACATTTCAAGTTTAGCCGGATTAGACCAATGGCTCTCTGCTACAGTATTGTAGTGATGTACACACCCTTTGGGGGGATTTTAATCAAAATGGGCATGTCTGCCAACTTTCAAATGACCATATCTCTGTAACCAATGTGACAAATTCACTATTCTCTTCTCATGCACTGTGTTTGTATTTTCATAAAATTTCTTCAAAATTTACAATTCATTTATTTTGTATAACAATCTTACTTAGACAAATAATCAACAAGGGAAACAAATTATATCAATTTGCATAAATTCCAAAGTTAAACAAAAGAAGTGTACTGTAGCTTTTTTTTTCAATCAGTGAATTTTGTAATGAGCTCCTTAGGAATTATTCTAATCTTCAGAATTAGTTCGACGCGATATTCCCATTTTGTTTTCTTTAATTGTTCTTAATACATTTTCAGGGAAGATCCAAGCAATGCGAGTGGAGGGGACTGGAAATTTAAAGTATCTAAAGAACAGACGGTGAGTTCGTGTCTCTTGTGTTACAATTTGTTATAGACGAATCCAACGGCGGCACTGTTTTCCTTCGTCATTGGTGGCGCTGTTGCTCTCTCTATATTCTTTATTAATGTTGCAATACTTTTACTAAGGGAATAAATGTGTGTTCGAGAGGTTTTAATCACTCTGTTTAATACCGCTTGGAGTCTGGGTGCTGATAATTATCAGCACCCAGACTCCAAGCGGTATAATGCGACATCGCGTTGTTGCCAGCTGGTTTTAAACAGTTCCAGCCATGTCTTTATCGTCCGTTTAATACCGGCCACGTGACGGGCTCTTGACCAATAGGAATGCCTAAACTGTCCCAGGTATTTATTAATATTGTATAGTGTGGTACTCGCACACACCATGGATTTGTCACGAATCGTGATAGGTAAAATACACCCCATTCAATCATCACACAACAAATTGGCCAATAAAACAAAACTGGATTAAAGGCATGTATTAAAATAGAAGCAGAACTTTGTTGTTGGCCTTGCTATTTTGTTGGCCTTGCTATTTTGTACTGGCCCCCCACAATGTCCATGTCCAATAAGGGTGCCCCACCCTGCATAGTGTATTGGATTTGTGTAACATCTTGGTAAATTGTTGATCACGTGTATTGAATTATTTGTCCCATTGCATGGCATAGCCGCAGTGCAAAACTAGAAGTTCTATTTAACGGTGAATCTGACCAATCAGATGATGAGGATTTATTCAGGCGTTGTATAAAACAAATATTGAATGTTCATGTGCAATGGAAATAATAATTGACAGATGGAATGTTCCATCCCACTCGGCTTAAAATTCTATCTGTCACCTCATGAAATTATTCTTACCATTGCACTCACAAACATTTATAATGCATGTTATTACTTCCCTTGCGCCTACTCGTGCAACGCGACACTTCGATTTTACTTTTGCGTAACTTCTCGCGCTAACGTGAGCTTACTTGAGGAAGTATCCTAGAAGGCCATGCTAAAACATGGCTGCCGTGTCTAGCAAAGTGTCAGTGGTGGGAAATTCACAAAGGAAATTTGAATTCATTTTAAGAGTTTTCAAGGAAGGAAAATACATGTTTATCACTTGCATATGGCCACGTATTTACGTATGAATGTCACTCGTTGAGCCCAGTACTCTCACGTAATGCGCATGTACTACTTTCCCTGATTTAGAACCACAAGTGTAATCCAACACGCTATTATAGTATTTGTATAAAATAGAGTGCAGAGAACACAGATGTGGCACATACATCAATAATGTCTTTGTTTTCTATTCCACTTTGTGTTTCCTCTGCAGCATTATATTATATAAACAGTTCTGGTTACTGACTAATACCTAGAAAATAGAGCGCTTCACAGAAACAAATAATTCATTGCTGAATATAATAGTTTCCTTATTTTGTATTCCACTTTGTGTTTCCTCTGCAGCAGTGATTTTAATAGTTCTGGTTACTGGCTAATACCTAGAAAAACAGGGCACTTCACAGAAACAAATATTTAATTGCCAAATATAATTGGAATACAATAGGGTCATTTCATGTCAAATTAAACATTCTGGTGTCAATATCATAGATTTTCCTCAAATTTGCTGGAATTAGTTGATTATACAAGAGAAACCTCCCAAACCCAAATTTGAGAGATTTGTGGTCACTGGTCTGTGAGTTATGGGTGGTTGAACTGATGACCTTGCAATTTTCAATCGAACTTTGTCTTTAAATGTATATCTAGTGAGAAATGCCAGACAGAACCTTTCTTAAATACCGGTAGGGAGCTTTAATTTAAGAATCAAATCAACGTTAGAGTGAAAAAACCTTTAACTCATAAACCGCTCAACCCTAGACACTCAAATTTTGAACACCTATTTGTCAAACTTTGTCTTTAGATGTATATCTAGTGAGGAATGCCAGACAAAACCTTTCTTAAATAAAGAGCTTTAATTTAAGATACAAATCAAAGTTAGAGTGAAAAAAAAAACCTTTAACTCATAAACCGCTCAACCCCTAAACACTCAAATTTGGAGCTCATATTTGTTTGTCATACTAAACTTGCTGCAGCTCTATACACGTACTACAATTATCTGATGTGACATTTGTAAATACTGTACTGTATACATGTAGTGTCCATATCTCCTGTACTTCTGTGTCATCTTCTCACTTATACACCTCTGTAATTGACAACCTTTGCTTCTTCTTTTTTGTAAAGTTTGTCTTGGTTATATTTTGGGTTTCTAGGGGAGAGCATGGAAGGAACTCTTATTAGCAACGATAGGAGAACGGTTTTCAGACTGCTTATCACCAGGTAGGTACAACGTGATTTCTGCCTTGTAGGCGTTTCTCTTTGCTTTACCATTGTCCCAACTTATGTTCGGTTCAGTACTAATAATTACTGAACCTGTGTGCAGTTGTTGAAGTTTGTTAGGTTTGGTATGCTTTCTAGTGTGAGAGCCTAGGGAGTTAGGGTTAACTACTGAGCCTGTGTGCAGTTGTTGAAGTTTGTTAGGTTTGGTATGCATATCCTTAAGGAGTTAGGGTTAATCAAAATATCTCACATAACATACATAACATATGCATTCACATACGTAATATTTATTGTCCGTACACAAGAAATTCTCCCTGGTAATACAATTTTCACTTTGTCGCGTCAAGAACAGTTTAACTTGATTACAATGTTCCCGTAACACTTCAGTGTCAGTTGTGTTATAGCGCCCTCTCATGAGTGTTGTTATGTGCCTGTGGGCGCTGACATCTTGTTTTACCTCGTGCGGTATTTGCTCCATTAAAGTTGTTTCTCTCGTTCATAATTAAGTCTCGTGTTTGGCCATGATTCATTTATCTTGAGTACCCGATTAACTACCCTTATAAAAATCTACCCTAGTTTTACTTTACAAAAAACTGCAGTTTTATTGTAGTATTACTATAGTGCTACTATAGCTGATCAATAGTAAACCTGAAGTAAAACTGTACTTTTACTATAATATTACTGTAGTTCATACCGTAGTAAAAGTACGGTGTTTTCGACACGGTAAAACCGCAGTTAAACCGCAGTATTACTGCGTTTAAACTACATAATTACTATATTTTACTTCACATTTACTGTTTTATTACTACAGTTTACTGCAGTTAAACTACAAGATCACTGTAGTCATTTTTACTGTAGTATTATTATAGTGTGTACTGCAGTAAAACTATACTGTTACTGTAGTTTTAGCATATTTTTACCTCACAATAACCCATTGTTACTTTATCTTTACTGCATTTTTACTGTAGTATTATTATAGTGTGTACTGCAGTAAAACTATACTGTTACTGCAGTTTTAGCATATTTTTTCCTCAAAATAACCCATCGTTACTTTATCTTTACTGCATTTTTACTGTAGTATTATTATAGTGTTTACTGCAGTAAAACTATACTGTTACTGTAGTTTTAGCATATTTTTACCTCAAAATAACCCGTCGTTACTTTATCTTTACTGCATTTTTACTGTAGTATTATTACAGTGTGTACTGCAGTAAAACTATACTGTTACTGTAGTTTTAGCATATTTTTACCTCAAAATAACTCATCCTTACTTTATCTTTACTGCATTTTTACTGTAGTATTATTATAGTGTGTACTGAGGTAAAACTATACTGTTACTGTAGTTTTAGCATCTTTTTACCTCAAAATAACCCATTCTTACTACATCTTTACTCCAGTGCTATTGTAGTATTATTGCAGTCTTAACTGCAGTAAAACTACTATGTTACTGTAGTTTTAGCATATTTTTACCTCAAAATTACCCCGTCTTTACTACATTTTTATTACAGTATTACTGCAGTATTTGTACTATAATACAGCATAAAGGCCTAGTAGTGTATAGCAGTACTGCATGTTACATTTCAATGCAGCAACACTTCTGTTTAACTGTACAGAAAAAGGCGAATAAAATATGCAGTACACTATTTTTAGCTAAAAGAAAGGACGCGTAATAATGGACACAAGACATCGAGATTCTTGAGCTTTGTTTTGGTCTTATTATCTCTTCCCCATAGAAAAAACAACCGGGATTCCTGGGATTTGTTGGCGGGATTATCCGGGATCCCAGTTGAACCAGGATTTTTTAAACCGGGATCCCGGTAAATTTGTTATACCGGTTGGATTCAACCGGGATCCTGGTTGGAATAAGACAAACTATTATGATTACAGTATTACAATTGTTAAAACAAAAAGTATCATTATTAAAAACAATTATAACAGTTTAAAAAAAAAATCAGACAAAGACTGAACGTAGGCCTATATCATATGTTTCCTAGTTTTGTATCATGAGTAAAGTATGTAAGTATACACGCACAAGCAATTTTAAAGTGACGTGTTCTGTGGGTCAAAGTTTATCGATTTGCTGCACCATGCATGGCCACGTTGCGCGCTGAAGACAACAATTTCCTAAACATTTTTGTGTGCAATTATTTCTTTTAAACTTTAGGCATTCTGTTAATAGGCCTTACTATGGCTAAACGGATGTAGCCTAAATATTTTATCAGAAAGGCTGCTTGACTATATCCGCGCATCCATTACAAGTACAATGCAGTTTTTCAAGCGATCCGGAACTAGGAAAAGCATGAAAAGCGATGTCAGTTCGTCGTGGCCTTAGCCGACATGTATTTTCAAAAATAGAAGTAGAACTTTTTACTAATTAGATTAGAACTTAGAAGCTTTTTTTATATTTTTACTCCTTCAAGTACAGTTCATCAATCATGCTACATCATCATGTCTATAGTATTTTATTTGCCATCACTCAAAAGGTAAACAAGTATTAGTAATACACCCATTTCACTTGATTATCGAGGATTGGCCCAGGTATAGCCGATCCTAAAGCAGCCTGAATATGTTTTGCGATCCCGATATCCAGAACAGCAAAATCGTACGTTACACGTACGTGTGTGTGTCCATTTGGCATCGGCCCCGGCCCCGGCCAGCACTGTACTGCAGCTGTCGTCGAACTCAAAGTCAAACTTCTCGATGGTGTTTCCCAATCTCGAAAAGATTCTTTCCAAACCATGAGCAGATGAGTAACAAAAATAACTTTAAGTACGAAAATTGAGTTACAAAACCTTCTTCTTATTCACCCAGACTGCTCGCTTCTTGCCTGATGAAAACCGTTACAATAGACTAAAGTCCGAAGTCTTCTGCTTTGCGGATTTTCCGCGAAAATCGCGGAATCGGCAAAATCGGCCCAAGAAAGCGGAAAACGCGGTTTTGAAGAAAGTTTGAAAAATGAACCAGGAAAAACTATCAAAATGACTGATAATGAGCAATCCGAGTGATTTTGATAAATAAGAAGAATGAAATCCTTCAAAATACATCGTAATAAATCATATTTACCCTCTACAATATCATCCAATATGTGAAAATTATCGCGTAAAAGCCATGTCGAAAGTTGAAACAGTGACAACTGATACGTTCACGATCGATCGAGCAAGGCTTGTTGTTGTACTAACTACCACTGCATGTAGTGTAGTAACTAGCATTGCACAACACATCGTAGTCAGTGTTTGTCACGTGCAGCCCATTCGCGGTATTATTCCACTGCTGTGTGGAGTATGTGCATTCATTCACCGTTACCATGTCGACCGCTTGTAGCTGTGTAGCAGTAGTGTGCGGTCACTGCCTACATAGTACATGTACAACATGACCACAGCATTATGTGATTGTGCATACATTGCACGCAGTGCTAGCTTGTGCCTTGCCGGCCGGCCGTACGCGTATTATACTGTTCGTGTATCGCCACTATCGGTTAATATTTGTACCGCTGGACTGTTTAAATTATTTTAAAATCTGGAGGAAGCCTAATTCAAGAAAGCAGAAGAAAACGGATTTTGTGAATTATAAAGCAGAAGAAAGCAGAATTTAGCATTTATAAAGCAGAAGACTTCGGACTTTACAATAGACGTAGTGAACTTCGATTTCAAAAAGAGATCAACACATTTTAGTCAGTTACCCAATACAACGCGTATTTACTCAGCGCAAATTAGGGCTGGGAACTTGACCAAGAATTGGTGTAAAGTTCCCGGATGCTCGGAACATACCATTTTTGAAAGGGGTGTACGCACGACTTTCTTTAACAGAAAATCACAAAATAAAATCGCTTTTAATATTAAAACCCAACTAAGCAGAAAATATTGGATGGATATAATTAAATATGCAAATGAAACATTATTTTTGTTGCCATTTTCGCAATCCTTGTGCGGTATTTTTCATTTGACCCCCTGTATTTTTACAATGGTAGACCTACGACCAGGTCAACTCGGCCCCAATTCAACTCGGCCCCAGTCAACTCAGCACCGAAGCCGAGACAGCTTGACCGTCGAGACAATTTAACTTTTCCCAGCATTAATATTGGTGGGACCGAGCGAACAGCGCACCGTACGCTCTACACGCGCTGCATGTACACATCGACTTCGGGTTGTCTGGACGGTCGAGTTGTCCCGACTTTGGGCCAAGTTGATTTTGGGCCGAGTTGACTGGGACCGAGTTTCCTCTCGCTCGGAAAACAACCGCCGCACAGAATTTAGCGATCTTTTTTCCCCCTCTCTAACTTCGTTAATAATGCTTGTAATGGATTGAAACTTTCAGAGATGAGAGATAAGATAAAAAAGGGCAGCTAAAGAAATGTGTGATGACACTGAACTAGGCATACATTTACATGATTTCTCAAACGTTAACATTACATGTACTGCTATATGCAGCCCAGATTACGGACGCAAATTGCCTTTCCTGATTTTTCTCTCCATATAGCCACTTTTATCTCTGACGATATGGTTTTGAAAGTTTTTTTAAAGAACATGCAGTCATGAACCCCAAAACATGATTTCCTATTAGCTATCTTCGTAATCATAGGAAAATTACAAATTCGCAATGCCTGCTAACGAGGTAGGCGCGGACATCATTTATAGGCCTACTGCCTTTATAAAGAAAGCATCAAAAGTAAAGAAATCATTGAAAAACATTTCGACAAAAAACACGACAATATTACCATTGTTTTACTACAATGATACTGTCGTATTACTGCAGTTTTCATTGCAGTAAAGTTATAGTATTAACAAACATTAATACCATTGTTTTACTACAATGATACTGCAGTATTACTGCAGTTTTCATTGCAGTAAAGTTAAAGTGAATCTACAGTAAACTATGAATATAAATACTGAAGTATTACTTCCAAAATACTGCAGATTCACTATAGTTTGACTTGTGTTTTTATTGTAGTAAAACTATAGTAACTTTACTTTAGGAGAAACTTTACTTTTACTTTAATTACTACAGTAAAACTTTATGTACTGCAGTAAAACTATAGTTTTACAATAGTAAAACTATGGTGGATTTTTATAAGGGTACCTAGTGGTGGCAGTGTTAAAAACGTTTCCACGCATTTTCAGCCTAAAAAGTCAGGGGAAAGTAGCCATGAAATACTCAGATTGCACCACAGAGCATCTAGATTACAAAATTGTTTTAAAATTGGGGTATAATTTTAACCCAGAATCGGCGTGATACACAAGGTCAAATTTTGGCTTTTTCATGCAAAATAACCATATGTGACCTGTCACTACAAAATGAGAGTAAAGTCGCAAAATGTGATTCAGAGATATGGCCATCCAAAAGTCAAAATATGATGGGGTGGTCAATTTTGAGATTTTGCGTAATTTGGAAAGCCCAAGTCTTCCTCTACATTTTCCCATTTTTTGGGTGAGATCAGATGATCGAAAACCTCTTAAATTACGCGATTTTGCGTAGTTAGTGTTTGGATTAAAGTTCATTAGCGGTCTAATTAATATGGTAATTAAATATGCAAATCAGGTTCTCGTAAGTATCCCATATTTTCAAAATGTTGATATGTTGTTGTATGTATAATAGTTTGTATGTGTAGAAAATTTCAAGAAGAAATAATGATTAGAACATACATGTAGCCCTTTCTATGCTCAACCGAACCTTGTCCTGTTTTGTAATCTATTGCGTGTTTTGTTTAAGATGTTTAAAGTAAGTTTTCTTACAAACACGTTTTGTAAAACCCATGACTTTCTAGAGCGCTGTAAAATTATTTATTGCAAAACCCCCAGTGTTAGGTATCATTGGAAAGCTCTCTTTCTGAAGAATTTGAAAATACCAATATCTGAATTTTCAATATTTCCGACTTTACTCTCATTTTGTGGTGACAGGCCACATATAATAAGAAGATGAGGTGTACAATTATTTTTTTTAATTCTTTTTAATTTTTTTTTTAATTTTTTTTTTGGGGGGGGTGATTTTACACGGAATGGCTCATTAGTTGAGTCTTTAAAGGTAGGATACACCGTTGGTAATTGCTTGAATTATCATGAATGGGTGGATGTAAAGATAGGATACACCATTGGTAATTGCTTGAATTATCATGAATGGGTGAATGTAAAGGTAGGATACACCGTTGGTAATTGCTTGAATTATCATGAATGGGTGAATGTAAAGGTAGGATACACCATTGGTAATTGCTTGAATTATCATGAATGGGTGGATGTAAAGGTAGGATACACCATTGGTAATTGCTTGAATTAACTGGAATGGGTGGATGTAAAAGTAGGAAACACCATTCGTAATTGCTTTAATTATCAGGAATGGGTGGATGTAAAGGTAGGATACACCATTGGTAATTGCTTAAATTAACTGGAATGGGTGGATGTGAAAGTAGGAAACACCATTCGTAATTGCTTGAATTATCAGGAATGGGTGGATGCAAAGGTAGGATACATCATTGGTATTTGCTTGAATTATCATGAATGGGTGGAGTTTGGGGGTTGTATTTTGTAGTAAATACTAATTACCTGTTCGAAGTTTTACAATCATGGATGCTGAGAAAAGCACGAAAAACAGCGTTTGTTTTCAACTGGCGTCGGGCAGTTATTCCTATGTTTTTTTCTGGTTTTTTTTGAATAATGAGAGGATATCCAGCACAATTATTTTGCTGGATGCCTAGAATTATTATTTACTTTTATTAAGATAGTTCTTAATAATTCGGTAATAAATATTTTCGATATCTCCAAATGGTGTATCCTACCTTTAGCAACTTTGCAACTTGTTTTGAATTAATTAACCGTTCTGTTTTTCCACAGAGGACGAGATTTGCGGTGTTAGTGTCAGTATACGAAACCTAGACGTCGATATAATCCAAGTATGGAACAGGAAAGCAGGACTGAACGACAGCGAAATCAACAAAGTGGTTGCCATGGTGAAAGATATACTACAGGGAATTGAAATCAAAACTCACTTCTACAAATGTAAGAAGAATGTTTTTCGTTCCGCTTTTTTTGTGTTAGAAGGAGGTTTATCTGATTCCATACAGAAGTCTTGATTCTGTATGAAATAGTTTCAAAAAGGAAAACTTCTGCAAAATATTACCAACTATCCTACACACTGAAACAATGGCAAAACCAACCTGACCTGACCAGCTGAAACAATGGCAAAACCTACCTGACCAGCTGAAACAATGGCAAAACCAACCCGACCTGACCAGCTGAAACAATGGCAAAACCTACCCGACCTGACCAGCTGAAACAATGGCAAAACCAACCCGACTTGACCAGCTGAAACAATGGCAAAACCAACCCGACCTGACCAGCTGAAACAATGGCAAAACCTACCTGACCTGACCAGCTGAAACAATGGCAAAACCAACCCGACTTGACCAGCTGAAACAATGGCAAAACCAACCCGACTTGACCAGCTGAAACAATGGCAAAACCAACCCGACCTGACCAGCTGAAACAATGGCAAAACCTACCCGACCTGACCAGCTGAAACAATGGCAAAACCAACCCGACTTGACCAGCTGAAACAATGGCAAAACCAACCCGACCTGACCAGCTGAAACAATGGCAAAACCTACCCGACTTGACCAGCTGAAACTATGGCAAAACCTACCCGACCTGACCAGCTGAAACAATGGCAAAACCTACCCGACCTGACCAGCTGAAACAATGGCAAAACCTACCCGACTTGACCAGCTGAAACTATGGCAAAACCTACCCGACCTGACCAGCTGAAACAATGGCAAAACCAACCCGACCTGACCAGCTGAAACAATGGCAAAACCAACCCGACCTGACCAGCTGAAACAATGGCAAAACCTACCTGACCAGCTGAAACTATGGCAAAACCTACCCGACCTGACCAGCTGAAACAATGGCAAAACCTACCTGACCTGACCAGCTGAAACAATGGCAAAACCAACCCGACCTGACCAGCTGAAACAATGGCAAAACCAACCCGACCTGACCAGCTGAAACAATGGCAAAACCTACCCGACCTGACCAGCTGAAACAATGGAAAAACCAACTCGACCTGACCAGCTGAAACAATGGCAAAACCTACCCGACCTGACCGAAACAATGGCAAAACCAACTCGACCTGACCAGCTGAAACAATGGCAAAACCTACCTGACCAGCTGAAACAATGGCAAAACCTACCCGACCTGACCAGCTGAAACAATGGCAAAACCTACCCGACCTGACCAGCTGAAACAATGGCAAAACCTACCCGACTTGACCAGCTGAAACTATGGCAAAACCTACCCGACCTGACCAGCTGAAACAATGGCAAAACCAACCCGACCTGACCAGCTGAAACAATGGCAAAACCAACCCGACCTGACCAGCTGAAACAATGGCAAAACCTACCTGACCAGCTGAAACTATGGCAAAACCTACCCGACCTGACCAGCTGAAACAATGGCAAAACCTACCTGACCTGACCAGCTGAAACAATGGCAAAACCAACCCGACCTGACCAGCTGAAACAATGGCAAAACCAACCCGACCTGACCAGCTGAAACAATGGCAAAACCTACCCGACCTGACCAGCTGAAACAATGGAAAAACCAACTCGACCTGACCAGCTGAAACAATGGCAAAACCTACCCGACCTGACCGAAACAATGGCAAAACCAACTCGACCTGACCAGCTGAAACAATGGCAAAACCTACCTGACCAGCTGAAACTATGGCAAAACCTACCTGACCAGCTGAAACTATGGCAAAACCTACCTGACCTGACCAGCTGAAACAATGGCAAAACCTACCTGACCTGACCAGCTAAAACAATGGCAAAACCAACCCGACCTGACCAGCTGAAACAATGGCAAAACCAACTCGACCTGACCAGCTGAAACAATGGCAAAACCAACCCGACCTGACCGAAACAATGGCAAAACCAACTCGACCTGACCAGCTGAAACAATGGCAAAACCTACCTGACCAGCTGAAACAATGGCAAAACCTACCCGACCTGACCAGCTGAAACAATGGCAAAACCAACCCGACCTGACCAGCTGAAACAATGGCAAAACCTACCTGACCTGACCAGCTGAAACAATGGCAAAACCTACCTGACCTGACCAGCTGAAACAATGGCAAAACCAACCCCACCTGACCAGCTGAAACAATGGCAAAACCAACCCCACCTGACCAGCTGAAACAATGGAAAAACCTACCCGACCTGACCAGCTGAAACAATGGCAAAACCTACCTGACCTGACCAGCTGAAACAATGGCAAAACCATCCCCACCTGACCAGCTGAAACAATGGAAAAACCTACCCGACCTGACCAGCTGAAACAATGGCAAAACCAACCCCACCTGACCAGCTGAAACAATGGAAAAACCTACCCGACCTGACCAGCTGAAACAATGGCAAAATCTACCTGACCAGCTGAAACAATGGCAAAACCTACCCGACCTGACCAGCTGAAACAATGGCAAAATCAACCCGACCTGACCAGCTGAAACAATGGAAAAACCTACCCGACCTGACCAGCTGAAACAATGGCAAAACCTACCTGACCAGCTGAAACAATGGCAAAACCTACCCGACCTGACTAGCTGAAACAATGGCAAAACCAACCCGACCTGACCAGCTGAAACAATGGAAAAACCAACCCGACCTGACCAGCTGAAACAATGAAAAAAACCAACCCGACCCGACCAGCTGAAACAATGGCAAAACCAACCCGACCTGACCAGCAGAAACAATGGCAAAACCTACCTGACCTGACCAGCTGAAACAATGGAAAAACCAACCCGAGCTGACCAGCTGAAACAATGGCAAAACCAACCCGACCTGACCAGCTGAAACAATGGCAAAACCAACCAGACCTGACCAGCTTAAACAATGGAAAAACCAACCCGACCTGACCAGCTGAAACCATGGCAAAACCTACCCGACCTGACCAGCTGAAACAATGGCAAAACCAACCCGACCTGACCAGCTGAAACAATGGCAAAACCAACCCGACCTGACCAGCTGAAACAATGGCAAAACCAACCCGACCTGACCAGCTGAAACAATGGCAAAACCAACCCGACCTGACCAGCTGAAACAATGGCAAAACAACCCGACCTGAGTCACGTACCAGACCCAAACTTGGTTGTGGTTTTAGGTTAGGTTTGTACAACGTTATCTTCGTGGATTATGACTCTCAACTGAGGGAGTTATGAGAACCTTGTTTTTTCAGGTTTTTTTATTGTTTTAATTTTGTCTCAATTTTGTTCACAGCGCATCAACAGCATCATGCATTTGAACGTGGACAGACAAAATAGACTTCAATCCCTTTTTGAAAGAACTGAAGACTTATTTTTAACACATGAGCAATCTGTGTGCTTATTGGATACTGGCTGTCATGTGATAAGGACCTTGTACCAATCCTGTAGAGAACACTAGCGGTGAGGAAAATCCAGCACCAATGGAGGGTTGAGCACTGATAACAGCAAGTAAAGAGCAAGAATTACTGGGAGGTTCCACAAAGACACGCATGGCAGAGAGCTAGGATAGTAGCATCTTGTATCTGAAGAGACTACTGTAAGATGCTTTGTTGACACCATCTATTGGCAGGTTTCTTTCAGTGGTTCAGTGGTATGGTCAGTGGTGTCAACCATCTCAAAAATAGTCAAAAGACCAGTCACAAGGCCAGTCACAAGGCCAGTCGCAAGACCAGTCGCAAGACCAGTCGCAAGACCAGTCGCAAGACCAGTCGCAAGACCAGTCGCAAGACCACTAACAAGACCAGTCACATGACCAGTCACATGACCAGTCACATGACCAGTCACATGACCAGTCACAAGACCAGTCACATTAGCTTGATTAGCTTGAGAGTTGAATTAAGATTGACTGTCTTGTGTTAGTCTTGTGACGGTTAGTCTTGTGGTGGTTTTGTAGGGTCTTGGCTACAACTCTGGGTAGGATATATTGGCTATTTTACACTTGTCTGCTGTCAAAACAAGAGCAACCTCGTTTCCGTGGGTACGTTTTTTAATAATCTCTCCGAACAACATTGGGTATACAGTGTTTATTCAAAATAGGTTGATCATAGGGCAAAATACCCTATTAAAATCAACTTATCCATATCATGGAGGCACAGTCTTGGAAAAACAATGCTTTGTTTGTGTAGTGCTGGAAGTAATGCGAGTGCGCATAGTGCATGCAGCTTTTGAAATATACCCGCAGTATACAGTGAACACTTGAGCAGAGGAATGACTAGGTAGAGTCTGAAACGGGCGTCTAGAGCTATGGCTACGCCTATTGTCAACCTGCTTTATAGGCGTAGTTGTAATATGGCTACGTCTATCGTAAACCTGCTTTATAGGCATTAGGACGCGGTCATGGTTGTATTTTACATGGCCAGGAGTACTAAAAGGATGTGTACGCATCCTCTGGAGTCCAGGTTAATACAAGATTTGAAGAATTGTTTGGGCAAATCCCAACATAGCTTTATTCTGTAGTTTTCCTCTTGCATGTGGTGAATGCAAACAAAATATTGTAACTGAAGAAAATGTCCAAAATCAAGTTAGTATAGATTGCTATTTTGGGTTAATGGACCACAAGGTGTTTGTACTTTAAGATAAATTTAAGCATGGAACAACAAATTGATTAAATAGAAAGTATATAAAGTAGATGCGGTCATATTACTCAATTATCTTTTACCAAATTGTATACCTTTACCTACTATAGGTTAATCTCTCTTGTGTTTACAGTTCATGCTTGAATTTTTTTTATGGGATAGTTTTTCACAAACCTTGATCTGAGATAAGTTCAGGCCAGCATCTGTGGGTAGTACACCCTAATATTTTTGGCCACGCTTGCTGCAAGCCAAGCGCTGACAGATATTCGCGACCTTGCTTGTGTCGTGTTTATCCATCATCCGTTTTGTATCCCAGATTAACTTTGCATGTATATGCACAGCATCCAACGCAAACTAGTTAAAAGCAAAATTATTTTATTGAAAGCTTTTTTTAGAGAAACACAGTATTTGCTCTATCTGTGCATGACTCATTTCCTCAATAAGATATACTTCTCATCATACAAACCCACAAAAACATCCCAAAAACAGACACACAGTCCTACCTTCTATACGATACTGTGGACATTCCTTTGTATTCATGTAGTTAAGAAAACGTTGGCTGAATACTCATTTTTTTTCACTTTTACAATTTAGATTTCGAGTCGCTCACTTTTCTACAGTTAACCCTAATCCTATTTTTTCTTTTTTAGAAAAGGCAAAACGAACTGCATACGTGTGCAAGTCCACAATCCGTAACCATTTCCCGCATCCTGTGGACGTCAATTGTCTGCAGGTCCACAGTGCATATAAAAAGGTTCCTACATGAAGAGAGAACAACAGATTCATTGAACATAAGAACGATCCTTGAATGCAAGTTTGCATGCTTAGTCTATAGAAACAAAGTGAAAACATGCCTTGGCCTCGGACATAATAGTAAAATATGACACTGCCGTGCATGCAGTGACCAACAAGCTGAAGCTTTTGTGACTTTAATTCAATGGGAGCTAATCATCCTTACTGGCAGCTGTGAAACTGAATTGCGAAAGATGTCACATTATTATCCCTGCTCATTAGGCCCACGAAACATTCCAAATACCATCTCAGCTCGATCCTTCGATCAATGCTGCCATTTCTGCACAAAGCAGCTAATAACAACCATCTCTGCCCTCATGCAAGTACTCATTTACTCCTGGGTGGAGAGAAGCAATGAGTGACAAAGTGCCTTGCCCAAGGGCACACGCACCATAGTCCCAGTTCGGACTCAAACTCACAACCTGCAGCTTTACCTACAGATTTCAAATTCAATGCTCCAGACCACGACACTCCACATCACTCCACGTAGACTCGTTACTCCACGTAGACTTGTCACACTAGTACCCCCTAAACAGTTGAAAAGAAAGAGTTGTGGGAGACCACTGAAAGACATTCTAACACATTTTCAATGGCACCTGGCATTCACACGAAGATGCTACGTAAATTTTCGCGACATATTGCACAAAGCATCACCCACACATCTTCAGTCACAAAGCATCACCCACACATCTTCATAGAATGTTCCTGCTTACAGGCCACAAATCATTTTTTTTTCATTTTTTTTCTGCAATTGATGAATTCAAAATCAAACGTTTGTGTGTGACAGTTTGGTTTATTTAAATTGTGTAGCTAAGTAACAGCAAACTCAGTTTCAGCCATGTTTCATTTGGCATCAATATTTATAATGAACTTCAAAAAAAGTCTGAAGCAGACTTTTTTTTCTGAATTTTTTTTATTTAAAGACGGAAATTGATTAGCTATTTAAAATTTGTTTAAAAACACTAACAACATACTCTTAATACTCGAATGTAAAAGGGAATGTACATCATTTGCTTTTGCTGTAATTTTCAGAAATGAATGAATTTGGGGGGTTAGTATATTATAGCAAATATTGTTAGTACACTGACTAAAGTGACGTTTTGGTTTTGTAGATTCTAGAAAACAATCAAGAAAACCAATGTTCTTGTAGTCAGGTACCGTGGCCCAACTTGAGATGAAACAAAGCAATCTGTAGACGTTGAGGAATTTGTACAGGTCAGATAATTAGTTGTACCCCTTCTTCACAGGTGTGTGATCAATTGCAAAGAAAATGTGGAATAACTAAATATGAAAAATGAGGAGCAGTATTTGAAAAAAGTCAGTGAAAAAAGGAAAAAAAGAAAGACTTGACTTGAAAATGTTACCACAACAGGAGCGATTATTTGACAGGATGCTTCAGACTGTCATTCCCTAACAGTACAGTGAAGTATTTTGTGGTAATTTGTCCATTTATTTTGTTGATGTTTGCAAATGTTGTATATTCCCTTTAAAAAGTAAATCCAGATCCAAACATCCCATTTTATTTCCGTTTTGTTTCCTACCTTTTAATCTATGCGTTATGTTTCCTTTGCCAGTATTACATTACTATTGTAGTTAAAGGTGTATCGATGTAAATATTGTACAAATTAAAAGAAAAACGAAAAACGAAAGCAACTAATAATGCATTGATAAGCTTTAAAGAAGCATGTGTTTATTTGTGTTAAACAGTCCAGTGGTTTTAGAGATAATATGATTAGTTACATGTAGTATGATTGGACTGGTTTTGTTCATGTGGTGAATGATAATTTTCAAAGAAACCCGTTTTAGGTCGAGGCCCGTGTGGACTATTTTGTATCCAGTTCGATATAAACAAGAAGAAATTCATTAGCAAATACAAGTCGAGTAACAAATTTTTGGCCAGTGTAGAAAAATATTTTGAACAAAAATTATTCCTTTTTCTAGAAGATAATGATAATTATACAAGCTCAGCAAAAGTTGTTATATTTGGCGTGCTACAACTTGTGACGAAAAAGAAGAATATATAAATACATAATTGTAAAATATGATGTGCACACACAAAAATAAACCCTTTTGGTGCAGGAAACTTTAAAACCCGAAATGAACATTATTTCTGAGAAATTATTGAGAAATGTCCACTGGGTTGTACACTTATCTGTTTTTGCATGTATACCTTTAAAGCATGTACATAAACATGTACGTGTGTATAATTATCTGCACTGTATATTTGTATTTCTTAAAATATGGTTTGGCAGTCGGCAGAAATGCATTGCTTGTAAATTCTGTAAAATCCATGTGTACAAATTGCTGACTGTGTATACTGTAATGAAATTAGCCCCTCACTATTACTTTCCCCCTACTTTATTCTTTTGGTTTAGCCATCCCTTGCCCATCACCCCATGAGCTGTCTGTAGCAGTCCAGCCAGGCATGCATTATTATTTGCATAATCTGGGATAATCCTATTGTAATCCCCCATGTTGTTGGGACTTTGTATTACTTTTGGGGAGTTGAGTCTGCTGGGTGCTGTGCTGGGGTGAGGTTGTGTGTTTTGCCTGGGCGTGGCAGGAGAAAACGTAACGTAAGTTGGATTTCAATCTCCCCCTGGGTTGGGAGTAGAGTAATGGTACTTCAATGTACCATAAGCTACTCCCAAACTTATCGACCATCACCGAGCCCCTGTCTTTCTTATTTGTTATGATTATTTATTTAAGTTCTCTTGTTAATTTAATGTCATTAAATTAACTTACATAAATAATAAACTAGTAGTAGGTAAATATTAGGGCCTAAGTAAATAATAAGTAGGTAATAATAAGTAGGTATAATAAGTAAACAATAAATCTGATTGTGGCCTAACGGTACATCTATTTTTCTCGCTTTTATCTCGCTGCGGCCCCTGACCACGCTACAATTGGTGGCAGCGGTGGGATAAAAGCGAGAAAAATAGATGTTCCTTTACTTGACTTTGGAAAGGGACCCATGACATCTATAGCCAACTTCTCTATTGGTGCACCAACTGGAACTTGAACGAGATTGGCTCGCCGTTTGGGAATAGGGGACTTTCTACTCTGACATTGAGGACACTGTCTAACCCAAATCTTGACATCCTTACTGCACCCTATCCAGTAATACTTGTTCTTGACCTTTGGGATTGTTTTGGCTACACCAAGATGACCACCTCCCGGCCCGTCATGAGCTGCTGCCATGATCTGTTCTTGAAGTGAGTCCGGGATAACCAGTAATAGGTGAGATGCTATGCCAGTATCATTTGTCCAGCGCCGATAGAGACAGCCCTGTTGAAGCTCCAATTGGTCCTATTGGAACCAGAAACCCTTGGTTCGTTGATCTACGCCACCAATAGCTGTACCATCTGGACGTTGCCCAGCCTGCTTCCACTTGATGATTGGTGCCAAGATTGGGTCATCTTGCTGTGCTTTGCTTAATTTGCCCAGATCCCAGCTCGGCAAGGAAACGGCATTACACTCCCCTGTCACCAGTGGATACCTGGACAGTGCATCTGCATTTCGGTGTTTGGTACCAGGTCGATGCTGAACATCAAATTCAAAGGTGTTAAGTATGTCTAACCAACGTGCAACCTGCCCTTCTGGATCTTTGAAGTTAAATAACCACCGCAGAGAACCATGATCAGTACGCAGCAAAAAACGTCGTCCATAGAGGTAGTGTTTAAAGTAACGGACGAAGGTAACTACAGCCAGTAACTCTCTCCTGGTGACGCTATACCGTCGTTCTGCTTTGCTGAGGGTACGACTGGCATAAGCTATGACTTGTTCTTTTCCGTCATGCATTTGGGACAAGACGGCACCTATACCTTTATCACTAGCATCTGTATCCAACACAAAAGGCAGAGTAAAGTCGGGGTAGGCCAACACTGGAGCCGTTGTTAGCTTGCATTTCAAATGTTCAAATGCCTGACTACACTCATCCGTCCAAAGGAACTTCATGTTTTTCTGTGTAAGTCGATGTAGAGGTTCAGCAACATGAGCAAAATCAACAATGAACTTCCGATAGTAGGAACAGATGCCAGGAAAACTGCGGACATCAGTGAGATTACACGGAGTAGGCCATTCCCGGACTCGCTGTGTTTTTGCAGGATCTGTAGCAATCCCCTCAGAGGAAACAACATGGCCCAAATAAACTACTTTCTGACGAGTTAGGACACATTTCTTGGGCTTCAGCTTTAAACCTGCTCCTTGAAGTGCACTGAATACTTTGGACAGCCGGTCTAAATGTTCATCAAACCCCTTGGAATAGATAATGATGTCATCCAAGTAGATGAGACAAACCTCCCATTGAAGACCCTGCAAGACAACTTCCATCAACCTCTCGAAGGTACTTGGAGCATTGCATAATCCGAAAGGGAGTACATTGAACTCGTATAACCCAGTACCGGTAGTGAAGGCAGTTTTCTCGCGGTCATTAGGATGTACTTCAGTCTGCCAATATCCAGGGTTTTGGCCTTCCTCTGTTTCTTTAAGCAGCCAAGTTTCAACTTCATGAATGAAGTGTAACCAATGGGGAATTCTATATACTTCACCATGTTGATAAACTGTCCTGCCTTCTTAATATAAGTTATTTTGTTGTACACAGTTGATGGAGACACTCCTAGTCGGCTGTACTCGGTGGTCCATGATTGTATTTTATTTGTGTCAAACAGAAGGTTCCAAGGGATTTCATCTTGCCGGTCAATTGCCGCTCCGCCATTTGTAAAGTACAAGTACTTGGAAACGACCTGACAGACTTCACGGGGGAAGGAACTGTTCTTCAAACATGAACTGTGCTCCCTTAGAAAGTCTTCTAATTCTGAAAAAAGGAATAGTGGATATAGAAAGTTCATTCCCTTCATGTCGACTGCTCGCCTAGTTAATCCTTTTTGGGTCGGCTCCCGTGCCACTTTCAACGGTTTCTTTTTTACGGTCTTCTCTGCTGGCACCCTGTAAGTCTTCGTAGTTTACTTTGTGAATTCCTCCTCGTCGATCAAGTCGGGCTTGTATTCTGATTCTGACGACCTGTCTTGCTCGCTTTGTTCCTCGGCAGCTTCTGACGAATCCGAAGACGTAGCTATCTGGGTTAACCCGGGCTTCTGGATGTTTTGGTTAAATGTCATTTTAGCTTCCGTCAAAGTGCACTTGTGAACTTTCGCGACATGTGAATAGACGTTACTATATGGAGTATTGTTTCTGCAACCGAAATGGCAAATGGATATTCTGCCGGATTTTTCTTCGTTGATTTCAGCATTAACTCTAGAATTTCCAAATTCCTCAGGTATTGGTGTCTCACTGGACTGTATGGGCGAATCTTCTAACTCGATCTTTGACACATGGGCTGGCAGAGGACGATTCCAGTTTCTCCGCAGTTCTTTTTTCACTGGACATTCTGTGGTGCTTTTTGGCTGGGATTACATCGGTAGCTCTACAAGATGACGACGATTCGTCTGTCTCGGATGTATGTTCTCTTCTTTGCGTTTGTGTCATTTCCTCCGCACTTTCTGGTGAAGAATAGGAGGAGCGTCGTGCGCGGCGTTCCTTTCTCGTCAACTTGTGCCCATCTGTTTTCTTTGTCGGTTTCGTTGCCTGATTATCAACTTTTGTTTCCTTGACACATCGGCTGACAGAGGACGATTCTGGTTTCTCCACTCTCCTTTCTTCACTGGACCTTCTGTGCTCCTTTTTGGGTTGGATTACATCGGTAGCTCTACAAGATGACGATGATTCGTCTGTCTCGGATGTATGTTCACTTCTTGCAGGTTGTGTGAGGTCCTCCATAGTCTCCGGTGAAGAAAAAAAGGAGGGGCGGGAGCTTCGTGAGTCGTAACAAGGATACACCCCAACCCTGACTGGCGTTCGGGCATTAGAACCCTGAGCCGGCAATTACGCACAACGGGAATTCCACGGCAGGCAGTCGGTATAGACTCTCCAACCTGAGTGAGAGTTTAGTTTTGGTGATTTGTTGCTGAACAAAACCAAGAGACAGACCTTCAACGGCAATATCGTCAGCGAAATTTGATGGCGGACCCTGGTGGAAACAGCAGGCCCAGCTGACCCTGAAAAGCACAGTACGGGTCCGGGTGCTGTTGTGTGCGTCCGGTCTGTGTATGGTTTACGGCAAGTTCGGACAACTGCCATCGAAATGACTGGTGTTGGGGAGAAGATTGACTCTGACTTAGTGTAAAACTGAAATAGCCAGAATGTTTACACTTTTTGTTTACACTTACACAAAGTTTTTGAAGAATTATCGGATTGCTAGAGCATACCTGTAGTGCTAAGTTATTGTGCTGCCACTTGTTACCAGTAGTTGTTGGAGAATTTTGCCAGTACTAAATTGCACTTACTAACAAGCCCAACAAAATGGACAATCAAGCTAATGGCGATTATTTAAAATTAAGGCAGTCAATCCAAGCTCTAGAAGCTGAGATTGACGATGCTTATGAAAAGCACGTAGGTAACTCGGTGATGGTCGAAGAGGGTGGTCCAGACTCTACAAAGGTTTTCCCTGTTAGGCAGTCCTCAACCACAGCACTAAAGGCAGACTCCACTTAAGTACAAGTTCTGTGAATTCGAGTCTGAGTATTTTGATATTTGAGTAGGAGTATTCTCAAAGGGTACTTGAGTTAATTGCATTCGAGTATAAGTACCAATGATATTCACTTATACTGAGCATCTGGTGACTTTTAATTGCCTATGGACTGATATTGACTCAATTGAAGAGATTTTTAGTGTTTGTTATTTTTTTAGTATTTGGGTTCGTTTTTTAAAATGACAAGGCACAAATTTGTTGGTGCATTTTTTATTTTATTTTTTATCCTAAATAAGCAATAGGTTTTTTTTTTTTCTGGCTGTATCCTTTTTTTATGGTAGAAAAAGTCACTATAAGTAACTTCGTTCGATGTTGATTTTTACAAGATGCAGATTAATATATAAATATTAATATAAAGAATTGTGTTAATTTCATATCCTAAACTTTAAAAAACTGGTGGTTTTTTGGGGTGGTTTTTTTTTTGGGGGGGGTGTGGTTGGGGGGGGGGGGGGGGGGGGAGAAGAAGCATGCTAAAATGTATACTGCTGTATTTAATTGTTTTTAACACCATAGTGTATACATATACTGCAGAGATTATCAAAAGCAGGTTTACTGTATTTATGAAAGCTAAAGTTTATACATGTCGTAATGGTATTTTTTTTTAAAGTAGCGTTAATGTTATTGGGGTTCAAATTAGTTTTTTATTAAACAAAAGATGTCCACAGGAACTTCCAAACTTCTATTCAGTTGTGTGTGTCGATTTTAAGCTTTTGTTTAAAGTATTGTTTCATCAAATGGAATTACATGTACAGGTGTAGTAGTGCCCCACCATAGAGCTATATGTGCCCCATTAGCATGTTAACACCGAGTGGTTTGTTTTTTCATTTTGCATTGAATGATCATTTTGAGTCCTGTTGAGAAAGAATTTAATAAATTTGTTTAACCACAGTAATTCTTTCCCATTTTTTTTTTGGGGGGGGGGGTGGTTTTATTTTAAATGAAAGGACAATTCTTGGCGAAAATTTGCTACGTGTATTGCGGATGACAAGCGCCCCCAATATTAACTAGGTGCCAAATGCTTTTAGAAAAACGCACGATTTTGCATTTTCAAAACTTTTTTGTCAAAGAAAATGCCTATTAACAAGAGTTAGTTTGTAGGTATGGACCTGTACCTATAGACGATGAGTTCGAAATAATGCTTTGGAAGCAATTATAGAATGCAGGGCCCACAACTCTCGAATTTATTTACCCTAGGACATAAAATGGACTGACCCTAACCCTGCCCTGTATACCCCAATACCCGTACCCATAGAATACAGGGCCACTACATTCTATGTCATAGGGTAAATACAGTCGAGAGTCTTGGCCCTGCATTCTATAGTTTGGCCATTCTTTTGAGCTTCAATACTAACATTTTTCTTATACACACTGTACATACATGTACATTTGTTGTGCGGTGATTGCACTTTTCGCTTTTCGAGCTTCAGCGGGGGCGCCCTTCAACATCCGGATAGTCGTGTTTGGCTCGCCTGGTTCCCCGACGTCGTGCGCGTATTTTATAGCGTGTAGTCAGGGCGTAGTCAGATGTTGCGGTCATATGGTGCAACATTTGTCTCCAGACGCTGTTGTCTGAGCAACGATTAATCTTACTTTAATACTGCCTGGGGTCGAATGTCTTGGATTTTCAGATAAAGAATTGATCGTGAGTACCCCTGAAGCCCCGGAAGTTGATCTTGTATACATATGGAAGGCTATTCAGGCGATTTTGAGGTATTTTGGTCCATATAATTTTGCTTGTTTTCCAAATTAACATTAACACAGACATATTTGCTGAAATTGTCAATAAATTGTACTCGCCCATTGTGATGTCATTCATGAGGAAATTCGTGGAGAATTCAGAGACAGAAGAAGCCTCTCTAGTTTTGCTGAAGATTATCAGGCGCCACTGTACATGCTGTACAAGACTGCCACACACATATGCGGGCCGCGTCGGTAGCAACTGCGCACCTCGCGTAGACCATTACCAAAATGGTCCCAGCACGGTCAGAAAGTCTTCCCGCGTTAAACAAATTTCGCACTGTATAACTCTTTTTAGCAATCATTTCTATCTAAAGTATTTTCGCGGTCGTAAATCTGTCGCGCGCAGCAGGTGGCTGCTTTACTCCCATAAAGCTGCTTTACTTCCATAACTTACATGTCAAAAAGTTTGAGCAGATGGTTCAGGGTTTGCTACGTATCGCCAACAGCTACATTTGCTACCATTTTGATCGCCGAGATTTCTATTTTTAGTTCATTGCAAAAAAGCCAAGTGATTGGATAATGCAATTGCTCTAAACAACTATTGCATGTATGGTGTAAGTCCTACTATTTTTAACACAGCTGCCGTAGTTTTTTTTGCGTCTCCGACTGAACAGCGCCCTCACGCGGTAGCTGACGCGCTTAATACCATAGATATTTCGCCGAAATTAGGACTTTTCCATGATTCCGTCTGGTGTAATTTGTCTCTAAATTTGCGATCTAAAGTAAACAAAAAAATTTCAATAAACGCAAAAACAATATGGTGGAACTAGTCCATGCAAGCGCGGCATGCACAGCTCGTCGCATCGAACAACAGCGACGAGCTGTGCACGCCTGCCCGCACTAGTTCTCCCATATTGTTTTTGTGTTTGTCGCGAATTGTTTTTTCTTTAGATCGCAGATTTAGAGACAAATTACACCAGACGGAATCATGGAAAAGTCCTATTTTGGGCGAAATATCGATGCGCTATGGTATAGTGAACCTGGGATTGCTGAGTTTAAGACCGAATGATTTCCGTGAAAAAATGAAACAAATCTGACGTTTTTTGCACTGATCACGGTATGGCCTTACAGCACAGTCTACTCTAGTACATGGCCATAGACTAGGGCTAGCTACCCCCTAGAAATATGAGGCTCTAGACGCCCGCAGGGCGGAGCCCCAGAGTTAGAGAGGGTTTTACAGGTTAACAATGTTAAACAATAGCTGTGGTACACAAACCGTGCACAAACTACGTGCAATTACTCCCAAAACTGCTGCACGGTCTACCTCCCAAAACTATTTTTTTACTATTTTATCAACTCGCCCAGAATGTGCGCCCAAAATCACATATTGTATATTACACATCAATATTACTACAGTATTAGTAAGGAGTTGTTTGTGTGCAAATCAATGTGACCATCATAGTATCTCAACCATTGTATAACTGTACATGTACTGGTATGCCTGTAGATTTGGTGTGAAACTTGTCTGACAAGTACACTTTTTAAATATTTAAGAAATCGGAGCAACAATCGAGGAGGGAGGTGATGAAAACCTAAAATTCCATTTTAAATGGCCTTTAACACCTTGGCCTTTAACAGGAGTAGCAAATTAACTTGGCTCAGAGGTCCAGATGTAAAACATTTGTGTGTGACTGCCACTTGCTCCAATAACATTCGATGGAATTACATCCTGTATTGCTTCTGATACAAACCACTAATCACAACCAAAAGACAGTCGAGCACAATATGTGTAGGTGGTCATTACAGAAATCTGTACCAGGATAGAACTACTGATTTGTGAAATTGGAAATAGAATTTCAACAAAACTGTAAATCTGGGGGAAAATGGCACATAATTTTAACAGGATACACTGATTTGAATTAAATAAGATGATTTACAATGTACATGTAATGAATTGAATAATTTATGTGGGTGTGCGACTGTTGATAGTCGAGTCATCATCTTTTTTGTACCGGTACATACAATTGTAAGTGGGTGTTTCTTTTTATGTGGGTTCCAAATTTGTGACATAAGGGTCAAAATTTCAAAAGGGTCTAAAGTAAACCATAATGTGTTGATATGGAAAATGAACACATTAAATAAATTTTATTTGAGTGACTACTCTAACAGTGGTCAATACAGAATTGACCTGTATTCGTAACACGCGGTCACCTCGTATCGTCGGAGACGCGAAAACAATTTTCGAAAGTTCCAGATCATTGCAACTTGGCGGCAACTCTCTCTTGGTGTAATCACCTGATAGATCACATGATCTTTCATCCGGGACATTAAATCACTGCACTCGCTCTTCGCATTAACAATGATATGGACTTCATTTAGCACAACGTATCGATTGTCGTGAGAAACCAATGTTCTCTACGGTAAATATAAACTGCGATATCTTTGGAGATGTTTTGGATTTAAGATAAATAGGGTATTTGCTAGTGGTAGTTTGGAGTTAAAATGTATGTACTTAATATTTTCTGTACTTAATAACGATTTTTGGTTTTTTTCGTCATGAAAATGAATGTTAACAACGTAACAATTAGAGAAACAAAAAGTTACGATGTGCTATCGAAAATCAACTTAACCCCAATCCTAAACCAGGTCGCTGCAAGTTTGAAATTACACTTACATTGCAATTTCATGCTTTGGCTTACTGTTGATAACTTAATTGTAAAATAATTGATGTGTGTGTCACACCCCCCAAAAATCCACTTTTTGGGTTGGACAAGGTTTTGTTGTTTAGGCCACTGAACCCCTTTAATTGTGTTCTTAATGGTGCCCAACTGTTATTTACGACCTGTCTCGGACATGAACTAGCTGCTTGACAAGTCAGGTTCGGGGCGAGGCCTCATGTATGTGGTTTGGGTCATTCTGACTTCAGCCTGCGACCAGTCAGGATCAATGCCACCTTGCCTCCTACATGAGCCTTGTTTCCACTATTTCTACTGAAATAGGTGAGTCCCCGAATTCACTTTTGTTCTTTATAATGTACATAGTGTTATTGATGTTTTATTAATTTGCCCTCATGGTAAATTAGTATCTGATATTGGCATGTATCCTAGTACATGTACATGTACTTTCAGTGATTTGGAAGGATTTGCATTTCTTTTTGAAGTTGTGTATTAGTATTATCGCTTAGATACAAAGTAGTTATTTTCCATTTTGTTTGACAATTCGTTATAGTTATTCGTTGATTACTTTTGATTTTCTTATTGATTCTAGTTATTATTCTTCACTTGAGTTTTGTAGTTGTAGGGTGTTTATTTAGGTTTTCGCTTCCGAAGAGTCACCATTAATTATATGAGACTGGTTTATTACTCGAGGACTTTTCGTTGTGTTTAGGTTTTCACAATGTTGTTAGAAATTCTTCAGTACAATTATTCCATTTGAGTGATAATATTCCGTACATGAGACAATTATCAACACAAGTCTATGGTTTGGTTTGCGACCATGCTGTACAGTACAAATATGCTTTCCCTTAGTAAATTGCTATTTAGTAAAACAAAGGACTAGTGTGAGTGACCTCTAAGCCACTGGGCCTGGCCTGTGGTCATCAGGGACCATCAATTTCGCCTAAAGCTATTAACCACTTCAAGAGGGTTGAACCATTCAAGGTTTATGTGAAATTACCTTCACTTTAGTTTTCTTGACTTTGGCCTTATTCTGAAGTTATGGTTTAATGATTGATTCGATTTACTTTATTTTTGTTGAAACACTTTGTGGTTAAGGAGTTCTTCAGAATTTCTTTGAGTTGTTGGTCTTTTCAAATTTTGGCTTTGAGATATCTGAACCACCTGTGAATTGCTTTTGGTTTATAGATCCTATTAACTTCAGTTGACTTTTTATTGATTTAGCTTGGAGTGACTTTTATTTGAACCCTAGATCAAGGGCTATAGTGTTTACTTTTATATTATTTTCCTCTGAAAATAATATAATTCTGTAAGGTTTTAGTTTTTCTTAAGACTTAGTGAATATTTTAGCTTTTTGTTTATAACCTTTAGTGTTTGATTATTGTTCTGGTTTAGTTTATTCTTTATTGATTTACACATGTAGGTTTAGTTATAATTAGTGTGTATTCTGACTTCAGCCTGCGACCAGTCAGGATCAATGCCACCTTGCCTCCTACATGAGCCTTGTTTCCACTATTTCTACTGAAATAGGTGTGACCCCATATGCAGTTGACAAGACTCAAGACTCGAGACTCACGAGAGGACGAATTCCAGCACGGCATCCCGTAGTGATTGGATTCCCTCATCACCGTGCGTGCTGTAGGAGTGTCGCTTTCCACTATTTCACCATCCCGTTCCAGTATTTTGCAGTACATCAGTTTCCCCAGTTCACCTCTTCGACATCAGTTTCCCCAGTTCATCTTTGCCAGTCCAACCCCCACTTCAGTCTACATTTCGTGTCTTCTTCTTCATCCAGATCCTGTGTCTTCTTCTCCATTTGTCGTCATTCTGAACTGAACTATTCGTTCGCGTGTCGCGTTTTATATGTGAACTATTCGCTCGCGTGTCGGATAAATTCATCTATATCCTTTTATTTTGCTGTTTTATAATAAGTGTTGATCTGTATTCATCTGTGATATTGTCAATTCTTGTTAATTCAACTGTTATATTTTTTGTCCATATTAATATTTGTTCTTGTGCGATTGTCCCATCGACCTGTAATTCTTTATAACTTTAAATTTAATTTTGTCTACCGCGGACCGGTATAATAAACATAAGGGCTTCCGATCAGGAAGGACCTGTGACAAAATTTGGAGGCACCACCCGGATTTGGTCGAATCGCTAATACAGAATATTTATTAGCGACCCACAGTCAAACTATAAAGCACAAGATCCAATATTAATATTTGCTTGGATAATTGTTGATATTCCATTGTTCCCTGGTATTTAATTATGTTATAGATTTTGTGTATTGTTGTTATATACTTGTGAAGTCATGTCCGAGACAGAGGGTAAAGTTGAGCTCAGTAGTGATTTAAGGGGGCATTAGGTGAATTCTTACGACAACATGGCAAGTCCCTTGAAGACAAACAGTCACCCCCCAGACCAGCTCCACGTCATATAGGATTAGGAGCCCCACGTCCTATGGGAGCCCCACGACGGAGACCTATGGTGTGCTTCAACTGTGGCCAGATAGGGCACAGGATGGAAGGCTGCACCAATCCCCGAAATGCAGAACAGGTCCAGCGGCAATTGATGGCCCATTGCCAACCTCCGACTAACTCGGGAAACGACGATGGCCGCCAGTAGAGGGACGACCAGCGGTCAAGCAACAGAAGAGTCCCTTAAGGCAAAATAGCAACCCAGGAAATCGTGTCGCCTGCAACAGCGTGAAAAGTACACCCCTCCAAGGAGTACCTGGTGGGCAACCCGTCCATCGTCAGCGCTGTTGTAGACGGGCACGATGTCTCATGCCTTTTGGACACCGGCTTATAATACAAGCGACATGCATATTCAAGGCTTTCTATTGTCAGAATCTGTGCAACTGCCCACTAGAACCCCTCACTAATTTGATGGTGATAGGAGCTAGTGGGCAAATCGTGCCATACATCGGGATAGAGATGTCAGTGAGCTTCACTTAGGAGAAGGCGGGCGTAGATATGACAAGAGAGACCTTATAGTTACTCCCTTGTGGGTTTCTTCCCGAAGCCCCGGCAAAGCCGTTAACTACTGTCCGTCCAAAGCCAGCCCCAAGAATCTCACTACGCCAATCAAGAAGTAAATGTAACCAGCCAGGGAAATTAATAATTCACACTTCACCTCCTAGACATCCAAGTACCGAGAGTGAGTCTGGCGGACGCTGCTTCGATTCCCCACCAGTGATGAAGATCCATGCACCAGCAATCCTCCTTGATCCCGAAGCACCAGAGTTTGTTCCAGCTGAAGTAGCCCCACGGGACATCGACCCAGTGGATGAGGCTGGCAGTGCCCCCTCTACGTCGGAACCTGTCTCCCTCCAAGAGACAACAAGTTCCTCAAAGCCGACAGAGCAGTGCCCCCTCTGGATCTTCCTCTACGTCGGAACCTGTCTCCCTCCAAGAGACAACAAGTTCCTCAGAGCCGAATACTTCTTCGTCAGACGAGTCAACTCCAGATAGTCCCACGGCCCTAGCCAGACGTAGATATCCAGCCCGCAACAGGAGAGCACCTGAGCGACTTGGGTATAGCCGATTGAGACCTTCTGAGACTAAACTTATTGAAGAACACTTAGCAATCCAGAAGCAAAGTCTCACACTGCTTCAATCTTGCCTTGTGTCCAAATACATGTAGAAGCATTAGTTTCTGTCAAGTTATATTATAGCCATGTCGGGACGTCATGATTTTAGAAGGGGAGAGTGTCACACCCCCCAAAAATCCACTTTTTGGGTTGGACAAGGTTTTGTTGTTTAGGCCACTGAACCCCTTTAATTGTGTTCTTAATGGTGCCCAACTGTTATTTACGACCTGTCTCGGACATGAACTAGCTGCTTGACAAGTCAGGTTCGGGGCGAGGCCTCATGTATGTGGTTTGGGTCATTCTGACTTCAGCCTGCGACCAGTCAGGATCAATGCCACCTTGCCTCCTACATGAGCCTTGTTTCCACTATTTCTACTGAAATAGGTGAGTCCCCGAATTCACTTTTGTTCTTTATAATGTACATAGTGTTATTGATGTTTTATTAATTTGCCCTCATGGTAAATTAGTATCTGATATTGGCATGTATCCTAGTACATGTACATGTACTTTCAGTGATTTGGAAGGATTTGCATTTCTTTTTGAAGTTGTGTATTAGTATTATCGCTTAGATACAAAGTAGTTATTTTCCATTTTGTTTGACAATTCGTTATAGTTATTCGTTGATTACTTTTGATTTTCTTATTGATTCTAGTTATTATTCTTCACTTGAGTTTTGTAGTTGTAGGGTGTTTATTTAGGTTTTCGCTTCCGAAGAGTCACCATTAATTATATGAGACTGGTTTATTACTCGAGGACTTTTCGTTGTGTTTAGGTTTTCACAATGTTGTTAGAAATTCTTCAGTACAATTATTCCATTTGAGTGATAATATTCCGTACATGAGACAATTATCAACACAAGTCTATGGTTTGGTTTGCGACCATGCTGTACAGTACAAATATGCTTTCCCTTAGTAAATTGCTATTTAGTAAAACAAAGGACTAGTGTGAGTGACCTCTAAGCCACTGGGCCTGGCCTGTGGTCATCAGGGACCATCAATTTCGCCTAAAGCTATTAACCACTTCAAGAGGGTTGAACCATTCAAGGTTTATGTGAAATTACCTTCACTTTAGTTTTCTTGACTTTGGCCTTATTCTGAAGTTATGGTTTAATGATTGATTCGATTTACTTTATTTTTGTTGAAACACTTTGTGGTTAAGGAGTTCTTCAGAATTTCTTTGAGTTGTTGGTCTTTTCAAATTTTGGCTTTGAGATATCTGAACCACCTGTGAATTGCTTTTGGTTTATAGATCCTATTAACTTCAGTTGACTTTTTATTGATTTAGCTTGGAGTGACTTTTATTTGAACCCTAGATCAAGGGCTATAGTGTTTACTTTTATATTATTTTCCTCTGAAAATAATATAATTCTGTAAGGTTTTAGTTTTTCTTAAGACTTAGTGAATATTTTAGCTTTTTGTTTATAACCTTTAGTGTTTGATTATTGTTCTGGTTTAGTTTATTCTTTATTGATTTACACATGTAGGTTTAGTTATAATTAGTGTGTATTCTGACTTCAGCCTGCGACCAGTCAGGATCAATGCCACCTTGCCTCCTACATGAGCCTTGTTTCCACTATTTCTACTGAAATAGGTGTGACCCCATATGCAGTTGACAAGACTCAAGACTCGAGACTCACGAGAGGACGAATTCCAGCACGGCATCCCGTAGTGATTGGATTCCCTCATCACCGTGCGTGCTGTAGGAGTGTCGCTTTCCACTATTTCACCATCCCGTTCCAGTATTTTGCAGTACATCAGTTTCCCCAGTTCACCTCTTCGACATCAGTTTCCCCAGTTCATCTTTGCCAGTCCAACCCCCACTTCAGTCTACATTTCGTGTCTTCTTCTTCATCCAGATCCTGTGTCTTCTTCTCCATTTGTCGTCATTCTGAACTGAACTATTCGTTCGCGTGTCGCGTTTTATATGTGAACTATTCGCTCGCGTGTCGGATAAATTCATCTATATCCTTTTATTTTGCTGTTTTATAATAAGTGTTGATCTGTATTCATCTGTGATATTGTCAATTCTTGTTAATTCAACTGTTATATTTTTTGTCCATATTAATATTTGTTCTTGTGCGATTGTCCCATCGACCTGTAATTCTTTATAACTTTAAATTTAATTTTGTCTACCGCGGACCGGTATAATAAACATAAGGGCTTCCGATCAGGAAGGACCTGTGACAAAATTTGGAGGCACCACCCGGATTTGGTCGAATCGCTAATACAGAATATTTATTAGCGACCCACAGTCAAACTATAAAGCACAAGATCCAATATTAATATTTGCTTGGATAATTGTTGATATTCCATTGTTCCCTGGTATTTAATTATGTTATAGATTTTGTGTATTGTTGTTATATACTTGTGAAGTCATGTCCGAGACAGAGGGTAAAGTTGAGCTCAGTAGTGATTTAAGGGGGCATTAGGTGAATTCTTACGACAACATGGCAAGTCCCTTGAAGACAAACAGTCACCCCCCAGACCAGCTCCACGTCATATAGGATTAGGAGCCCCACGTCCTATGGGAGCCCCACGACGGAGACCTATGGTGTGCTTCAACTGTGGCCAGATAGGGCACAGGATGGAAGGCTGCACCAATCCCCGAAATGCAGAACAGGTCCAGCGGCAATTGATGGCCCATTGCCAACCTCCGACTAACTCGGGAAACGACGATGGCCGCCAGTAGAGGGACGACCAGCGGTCAAGCAACAGAAGAGTCCCTTAAGGCAAAATAGCAACCCAGGAAATCGTGTCGCCTGCAACAGCGTGAAAAGTACACCCCTCCAAGGAGTACCTGGTGGGCAACCCGTCCATCGTCAGCGCTGTTGTAGACGGGCACGATGTCTCATGCCTTTTGGACACCGGCTTATAATACAAGCGACATGCATATTCAAGGCTTTCTATTGTCAGAATCTGTGCAACTGCCCACTAGAACCCCTCACTAATTTGATGGTGATAGGAGCTAGTGGGCAAATCGTGCCATACATCGGGATAGAGATGTCAGTGAGCTTCACTTAGGAGAAGGCGGGCGTAGATATGACAAGAGAGACCTTATAGTTACTCCCTTGTGGGTTTCTTCCCGAAGCCCCGGCAAAGCCGTTAACTACTGTCCGTCCAAAGCCAGCCCCAAGAATCTCACTACGCCAATCAAGAAGTAAATGTAACCAGCCAGGGAAATTAATAATTCACACTTCACCTCCTAGACATCCAAGTACCGAGAGTGAGTCTGGCGGACGCTGCTTCGATTCCCCACCAGTGATGAAGATCCATGCACCAGCAATCCTCCTTGATCCCGAAGCACCAGAGTTTGTTCCAGCTGAAGTAGCCCCACGGGACATCGACCCAGTGGATGAGGCTGGCAGTGCCCCCTCTACGTCGGAACCTGTCTCCCTCCAAGAGACAACAAGTTCCTCAAAGCCGACAGAGCAGTGCCCCCTCTGGATCTTCCTCTACGTCGGAACCTGTCTCCCTCCAAGAGACAACAAGTTCCTCAGAGCCGAATACTTCTTCGTCAGACGAGTCAACTCCAGATAGTCCCACGGCCCTAGCCAGACGTAGATATCCAGCCCGCAACAGGAGAGCACCTGAGCGACTTGGGTATAGCCGATTGAGACCTTCTGAGACTAAACTTATTGAAGAACACTTAGCAATCCAGAAGCAAAGTCTCACACTGCTTCAATCTTGCCTTGTGTCCAAATACATGTAGAAGCATTAGTTTCTGTCAAGTTATATTATAGCCATGTCGGGACGTCATGATTTTAGAAGGGGAGAGTGTCACACCCCCCAAAAATCCACTTTTTGGGTTGGACAAGGTTTTGTTGTTTAGGCCACTGAACCCCTTTAATTGTGTTCTTAATGGTGCCCAACTGTTATTTACGACCTGTCTCGGACATGAACTAGCTGCTTGACAAGTCAGGTTCGGGGCGAGGCCTCATGTATGTGGTTTGGGTCATTCTGACTTCAGCCTGCGACCAGTCAGGATCAATGCCACCTTGCCTCCTACATGAGCCTTGTTTCCACTATTTCTACTGAAATAGGTGAGTCCCCGAATTCACTTTTGTTCTTTATAATGTACATAGTGTTATTGATGTTTTATTAATTTGCCCTCATGGTAAATTAGTATCTGATATTGGCATGTATCCTAGTACATGTACATGTACTTTCAGTGATTTGGAAGGATTTGCATTTCTTTTTGAAGTTGTGTATTAGTATTATCGCTTAGATACAAAGTAGTTATTTTCCATTTTGTTTGACAATTCGTTATAGTTATTCGTTGATTACTTTTGATTTTCTTATTGATTCTAGTTATTATTCTTCACTTGAGTTTTGTAGTTGTAGGGTGTTTATTTAGGTTTTCGCTTCCGAAGAGTCACCATTAATTATATTAGACTGGTTTATTACTCGAGGACTTTTCGTTGTGTTTAGGTTTTCACAATGTTGTTAGAAATTCTTCAGTACAATTATTCCATTTGAGTGATAATATTCCGTACATGAGACAATTATCAACACAAGTCTATGGTTTGGTTTGCGACCATGCTGTACAGTACAAATATGCTTTCCCTTAGTAAATTGCTATTTAGTAAAACAAAGGACTAGTGTGAGTGACCTCTAAGCCACTGGGCCTGGCCTGTGGTCATCAGGGACCATCAATTTCGCCTAAAGCTATTAACCACTTCAAGAGGGTTGAACCATTCAAGGTTTATGTGAAATTACCTTCACTTTAGTTTTCTTGACTTTGGCCTTATTCTGAAGTTATGGTTTAATGATTGATTCGATTTACTTTATTTTTGTTGAAACACTTTGTGGTTAAGGAGTTCTTCAGAATTTCTTTGAGTTGTTGGTCTTTTCAAATTTTGGCTTTGAGATATCTGAACCACCTGTGAATTGCTTTTGGTTTATAGATCCTATTAACTTCAGTTGACTTTTTATTGATTTAGCTTGGAGTGACTTTTATTTGAACCCTAGATCAAGGGCTATAGTGTTTACTTTTATATTATTTTCCTCTGAAAATAATATAATTCTGTAAGGTTTTAGTTTTTCTTAAGACTTAGTGAATATTTTAGCTTTTTGTTTATAACCTTTAGTGTTTGATTATTGTTCTGGTTTAGTTTATTCTTTATTGATTTACACATGTAGGTTTAGTTATAATTAGTGTGTATTCTGACTTCAGCCTGCGACCAGTCAGGATCAATGCCACCTTGCCTCCTACATGAGCCTTGTTTCCACTATTTCTACTGAAATAGGTGTGACCCCATATGCAGTTGACAAGACTCAAGACTCGAGACTCACGAGAGGACGAATTCCAGCACGGCATCCCGTAGTGATTGGATTCCCTCATCACCGTGCGTGCTGTAGGAGTGTCGCTTTCCACTATTTCACCATCCCGTTCCAGTATTTTGCAGTACATCAGTTTCCCCAGTTCACCTCTTCGACATCAGTTTCCCCAGTTCATCTTTGCCAGTCCAACCCCCACTTCAGTCTACATTTCGTGTCTTCTTCTTCATCCAGATCCTGTGTCTTCTTCTCCATTTGTCGTCATTCTGAACTGAACTATTCGTTCGCGTGTCGCGTTTTATATGTGAACTATTCGCTCGCGTGTCGGATAAATTCATCTATATCCTTTTATTTTGCTGTTTTATAATAAGTGTTGATCTGTATTCATCTGTGATATTGTCAATTCTTGTTAATTCAACTGTTATATTTTTTGTCCATATTAATATTTGTTCTTGTGCGATTGTCCCATCGACCTGTAATTCTTTATAACTTTAAATTTAATTTTGTCTACCGCGGACCGGTATAATAAACATAAGGGCTTCCGATCAGGAAGGACCTGTGACATGTGTATTTTCATTCAATCGTGAAGGTCTCGTAAAGAAGGTCAGTTTTAATGTCACACGGTGTATCTAAAAAATAGGGAGGCATTACAACATTTTTTGGTCAAAATGCACGTTTTTAAGTAACATTTCATTTTGCAATAAATATGAATATATTTTCACTGTTTATTGATTAACCCTAACCTCCTAGGCCTTACTTTGGGCTAATGAACTGCGTACTACAGAATACTACTTAGTATTTTGTAGCACTGGGTCTCTCTGTGACTGATGATTGGGTGTGTACTGACAGAGTACAGATACTGCCAACTACAAAATACTAATAGTGGCAATATAGGTCAGTAATACTTACCTGGCAAAAAATGCAGTAGTCCAGCCTTGACCCATTGCTGTGTCCCAAGTGACAATTTTTGCTGTAGAGTTTAGAACACCTTACACAGCATACATGGGCCATGCACACTCAGCAAGCAGAGGGACCCAATGCTAAAAAGTACTACGACGAGTGCAATAAGGGGTGAAGTACCAAATACTAAAAATTACTACAGGCATTGCACACAAGTCAGTGAGAGTACTGCATACTACTTTTTACTACTAGTAGTAAAAAGTAGCATTAGGTACGGTAGGGTTAGGGTTAATGATACAATTATGTTCGACATGTTGAAACATGGTCATTTCAATTTCACCACGTTAATTCCTAATTGGCACTCACATAAAAAGAAACACCCAAATGTACAGAATCGGCAAAACAAAATTCTTTATTTTAATCAAATAGAATTGGTTGATAAAAATCCCTGGAACTAATTATGTACATTCCATACACACACACACACAGGGAAGTTTTTATTGCTTCAAAATTTGCAACAAATTCACAAGTTATACTGGCATACATGTACTGTACATGTACATGTATGTATTGCACTGTTGAACAAACCCCAGATCATTGAATAATACCCATGCAACTCAGACCTCCTTTTTTAACACTGACAGCAATATTTCACGACCTTTAACCCCCATCTTGCAGCTGGTGGGCCAAAGGGGGTTTCCCTATATATCCATTGTTCCCTGCATGCGCTGTAGTCTGTAGATAGCTAGGGAGCTTTGTCCCCAGTGTATACATCCATACCAGGACCACATGTTGCACAAAGATATGGTCTTGTTTGTCAGGGGTTGAGGTGTAACACATTGGGTCATTGTTTACAGCATTTATCATTAATTAATTCAGCTAAACATTATATAAACCCTAACCCCCTGGGCCCTTTTAGCTAGGAACCATCCTCAATCCTTCAAAATCTTGAATATTACCATTATGTAAAAATTGGTTTCAGCCTCAATCCTCAAATCATCGGTTATTTATTTCATTTGTTCAGTGGAGCGGTGACCATTGCTCCAATCCTCCAAATTCTTCATTTAATCAATGTCATGGGTTGAGTCAGTGCCAATTACAATTATTTAAGCATAATGAATGGTTGCATTATGCATGGCTGAACATAAAGAATGCTGGGTATAGCCTACAACCTTGACCCATTGCATCCTCCAAAATCAACTTTTTGCTATTCATCCTCAATTTTTAAAAATCCTCCAAAACTGCAATGACGATTTTGGAGGATTGAGGAGGGTTAGCCATGCCATTAATTAATTATTAAAAATATCTTAGCTAGAGCTGTACCAAAAATAGGGCAATTCCACCCAAACAGCTTGACACTTGAGAATTTTTTTTTCACATTTTAGAGGTATTGTAGGATACACCATTGGTATTTTGCTTGAATTATCATGAATGGGTTGATTTGGGGGGTTGTATTTTATAGTAAATATTGTAAACTGACCTGTCTGAAGTTTTACAATCACAGATGTTGAGAAAAGCCAGGAAAACGGCGTTCGTTTTTAACTGGTGTCGGGCAGTGGTTTTATCTTGTTCTTGTGGTTTTTTTGGAACAATTATAGGATATCTAGCGGAATCATTTTGCCGGATGCCTACAATAAGTATTTACTTTCAAATAAGTAAGATATCTTAATAATTCGGTAGTAAAATTATTTTGGATACCTGGATACTGGAGGATAATGCAGAATCCAGGTCATTTATAAGACTGAAACTAATGCTACTGTATATGATTTTGCTGGAGTGAGGTGACTTGAGGATTTTGAAGGATTGAGGTTATTTGTTACTTTGTACTTTCACACTGCTCATGCTCTATGCACATTCTCTGTAGCGCTTCAGTCAAGGTGGTGGGGGTGTAATTTTGTTCAGTTGAAAGTGGCAGCTAGCTCTTAGAATTAGAAATCAAATTACTTTTAGCCACCCTCCATCTGCTTTGCCCTGCCCCTCTCCCTCCCCCTCTTACAACCCCCCCCCCCCCCCCCCCCCCCCCCCACATCCCTCCTCCCTTCCCCTTCCTCTCCCCCCCCTTCCTCTCCCCCCCCCCTTCCTCCTACCTCCTCCTACACCCCACCCCCCCTACCCCACCCCTCCCCCCTACCCCCCCCCCCCCCCCCCCCCCTCCCCTCTTCCCTCCTCCCCGTCTCCATCCCCCTTTCCTCCTCCTCCTTCCTTGTATATAGCTTTATCACCCAAATATGAATAACTATGATTCTGGGTGAAATTATTCAAAGTGAAGTTTACATGTATTTACTCATAATAATTCCATTTGAATTCGTGAGAGGTGCCCACCGTACCTTTGCCCTTGGCAGCAAGGTGTAGATGTCTGATCCTGTTTGGCAGGATGCCAGAGGTCAACAGAGTCACGACTACAGTCATAAATTAGATCATTGTTACATTTCTGTGTCATGCATTTGGCTTTTAATCTGCAAGCTATCAAAAGAGAGGAATTATAAAACCAGTGTGCTGAACTATGGTAGTGAGGGTACCTTGGTTTGTACAGTACCTGTTCTAGTGAATTAAAGGATTTTGTGAGAACTGTGCAACATTTTAAGCTCTGTAGATTGTTATGCCCCCTGGTAAACGCAAAGACTCATAATAAAACAACTGTTATGTGTGCGTGCAAGCAATCAGTTTTTCCCACCATAACTGTCAACTGCAAGCTTGATATATGGATTGATATTGGTGTCCTCACAAATACTATAGTGCAATGAGTATTTAGCTCACATGGATTGACCTCGGTAAAAGCAGATGGGGTTATAGCCATGACAACCGTGCTAAACAAATGCTCAAATGCAGGCAACCATGATCGTCATGTGATGTCTGTACAGTAGTTGCCATTGACGAAATGAAGTGTCTTTCTTTGAAACTTACAAAAAGGGTCAGGCTGGAATTATAACCTCTAAAGGTGCAATGAGCTCAAGAAAAATTTGTTGACTTGAAATAAGATCATTTTTAGGCACATCCAGCCTACAATTTGTCTGTTTCTTGGAATAAACAACGCATACATATTTTCACCAATGATGACTCATGCTTCATGAGCAAGGTCTGTGATGGCCGACTCTGGTAAGCCCTAAATATGAGGTCAGGGGTTATCAAATGACCCAGGTTGGGTCAAAACAATGAGAATGGTATAATCAACCACCTAAACTTGGAGCTACTTAATTAACCAAAACTTGAGAACAACTTGATTATTATGTGTTTTGTTGAGCAAAGCTTAATTGTCTTTGTTCAAGCGATGTCCAGAATTGTTTCGGTCGAATTCACCAGATAGTCTGGTGTATTTGGCACTGTGTATTGCAAGACAAGAAATGAAATTGAAGGCTAAACAATTATCCAAAGGAAAGAATCAATAAAACTTGAAGTCTCATGTCGTCAAGTTAGGTTCAATTTGGTATTGGACACATAGAACAGAACAAAACATAACATTATATCATCGTCACATGTCGCACAGCTATCGCAAAGTTCAACTCAAACAGGCTAGCACGAAGCACCTAATTGTATTCATCCATTTATTTATTTTTACTATATCGAAATTGCCTAATTTATTATCCTTTACCTAGAATTCACTTCCAATTACCTGTGGGACACCACTAAATAACTTTCGGTTTGTGACACATCATGCACTTGACATTAACATGTTTATTACACTTGTACGTGTGTACGTGTACATGTACAATGTACGTATTGCATATGGTATGTACTGGGTACATGTAGACTGTACATTGTACATGTAGATAATCGCCTTTTGCTGTCACGTTTTGGTTTTTCCATTTTCACTTGTTGACCAATGGACTGGGTTCTGAGAAATTACCGGTACGTGTACATGTACATGTACAGTATGTATGGACTATGGAATGTTCTTGATTTCCTTGTCACTATACTTGAAATTCTTGACAATTTGTTTGAAATCTGGAAGTCTGCTTCATATAATTCTGATAAACAATCAATGTGTGAATGTAGTGTATTTACAAGGTCCTTTGTTGGAAGAAATAGAAAACTAACTTGACAGGTAAATTTGTTTTATGTTTCATGTTGTGTGAACTTATAAAAAAGCCTAACTTTGTTAGCCATTTTTTATATCTGCTCCCTACAAACCCAATACATGGAAAGGGCTGCAAACTCTTTGTCTCACGAGTCTTTAAGAAATGTAAACACAAACACTTACAATGTATGTATCTAGCATATATTGCATCATTTACTATTCATGCATTGTGTTCATGTCCAACAATAACGCCACTCAAAGGATCCCTAGACGATTGTTCCAAACCTAACCTGATAAACTCAGCTCACCTCAGTGGACACAAAAACTACACATTACACTTGTTTAGTAAAAACAGTGAAAACCATGAAAACTGTGCGCAACCTTTATATCACAAAACATGAATTTGTCAATATTTTCCAAACCAGGCACTAGTTGTCTGATCCTTGCAAATCATGTACATATTTTCCTAACTTCCAAATGACAGCAAGCCAGACGAAATAATAATGTGTGTACAGTACGATCTTTAATTAACCCTACAGTCCTTGATCCTTCACTTGTCGGAGGATTGAGGACTGTTAGGGTTAACCTAAGTACACATGATTTATGTGTTCGTGATTTATTAATCTTCCTTTAGCAGTTGGGATGTGCGTGAGGTGTACAGTAAGAATTATAAAGAAGGACTGTCCTCAACCAACGTACTGGTACCAATAGCCTAGTTGGTAGAGAGGTCAGAGGTGAGCTATAGATTAAAAGGTTTGTGGTTCTGTTCGGGCTATCGTTAACATAATTTTTTTTCTGCACAAATTTACATTGTGGATTGTTTTAACCATAGAGCAAGGCTAAAGAGAAAACTAGGTTAGGTTACCTACGGTAAGTGCCTTGAAAACTACAACAGGAACCATTACACTAGATAGTTTATAGTGACTTCCTGCGGACCATGGGGTCATGCATCACGATATACCGTAGCTACATGTACAATGTGGGTCAAAATGTCTGACACAATGTACACAATGTACACGTAACATCAGCCTAGAATAAAGAAACATCGGGTTTTTCCCCCCTTCTTTTCTCTGAAATAGCCCACAACCTGTAGACTATAATGTACACGATGTGCTAAGTTTGAGTACACACTCAGTGACAGGGCTCCTAGGATTATATTAAATGTATCATAGTAAAAAATATAAGAATTTTAAATTGAGCGATTTTTAAGCGAAAAGTTATATGACAACAACGGTGCTTTTTTCCGGCGGATATCTTGTTTTTCTGGGACATGTACTGTACTGTACAATTGCACATAGGTAAAAGAGAAAACAAAGATGGCGCTGCCCAGTCACCCTCAAATTCCTTTGTGCTTGTGAATATTATTGTATGCATGTAACTGATGTTTGTTTGCTTTTTCTAAATTGACCCTTGGTATCTTCAGCCCCTGTATTCATGTACAGGTAAAAACAAAAAATGATAAAAACTGCTGCTGTAACTTGCTGATATAAATCTACAAATCAATTAGTTTAAGAGGCCCTTATATTTCTATCTTAACAAGATCTTCGGACACTTTGAAGAAGAAAAAGACACTTTGAAAAAGATCTTGTTAAGATTCAAATATTAGGAGGCAGGGCACAAGGGCTCTTAACTTATTTTTCAGGGTAACTTTCAATGAACAAAGAAAACAATGGGTCTGTCTTCTCTCTCTATGTGGGTAAATGGCCCGTGTTCTCCCACCCCAACCCATTTGTCTGGGTAAAGAAACAGGTCATTATTACATACCAGTATATGTACATTGTAGTGTACATGTACATACAGTCTTGTTTTACATAACGCTCGAGGATTCCCTAAATTTGTGTTTCCCTTTGTTTCTGTACTGTAACCTACATGTATAAACCCAATTCACTTATCGTACACTTTAACGACAGAGGACAAAATTCAACAAAAGACGAACGCCCGAGGACTGAAAGGATCTCTTGTTCGTCTATTTGGCTTCTCTCCCCGAGGGTTATGTACATTATGTACATAAATGTTATGGCACTAAAAACCCAGCTGGAAAAAAACCAACAATGTCAACAATTACCTCTTTAAATTTTCCAAATCCCGACTTGCATTGGTTTGCTAGGGAACCTTAATACGTGTATCTTGATATGAATATTTTTTTTTCCAATGCAGGGGTCACTATATGTCACAGTCAAGAGACAACATTCCGGAAATTGACTTTCAGCTCCAGTATCAGTACTGTGAACAGTGCAGGGCAGCGTGCAGGGTAGCGTGCAGTACATGTATTTCTTTGTGGAGTAGCTGGGCACAGTTTCTCTGTAATCTACCTAACAGAACTCTGAATTGGCCTGCTACCTGATATGCACTCACATTGCATGTACAAGGAAAACATGAACACGTGACATGAACCTGTGACTCGCCCTTGTTTTTCAAATTAGTTCTCAATTTCTGGTACAGAGTGATTTGAGTGAAGTTGTTAGTTGGGCAATCGTATATGTGCAGTGCTACACACAGTTCACAACTCTCTCAGTGTACATTCAGAGATCAGCAGAGTGACAACATTATTGCTGTTTAGCTGCCGATGGATCCGATTATCAAGTGAAGCGCTTTCAAGAGTGGAAATGAACCGATTGAAACTGTATGGTAAAGCATCCAAGAACAACAGGAGCCCAGTCCTTAAACTCTGATTGATTACCTATTGGCCTGCAAGGAATTAAAATGATCAGCGTTTTCCCGAAGGTGCGGAGGTAATTTTAAATTGAAAGCAGACAACTTTATGAGGTGGAAATGTGAACTTCAGTTTAAAGTGATTGGAAAAACCAACTGAACTTGGAATTGAACAACTTGCTGTTGTTAGTAATTAATAGAGCTGTCGACCAACCATGGGGCAAACGGATGACTTTGATCCGAGCAGCGATCCAAGAAGGGACAGAGTCAGTCGTAGGTCCGCATCCAAGAGCAGTGACGAGTCTATTCCTTTGCAAGCTGTTGGCAGGGACGGATCGTCCAGCCGGAATACCAGCACCCGCAACTTATTTCAGGTTACGGATTTCTCTCTCAGAAATCAATTGCCTAGCGAGAGTCATCAGCCACATCAGAGACGTCAGCATCAGCCTCTCCCAACTCTGCCTGGGGCCCCGCCTTCCAACTGCCAACTATGCCTCAGATGGCCCAGCCTAACTGAGAAAGAGCAACATTGTGAGATCATTAATAACGTCTTTAAGCGGCCAGATAGCGCCAGCTGGCAAACAAACACACGTAGCTTGAAATTACAGCGAGATGACAAAGGATCACTGGGATTCAAATACAGAGAAGAACAAGTATGTATTGTTTGGTTTTTCTTAAGAGAGAAAAAGGGGTCGTATGAATAAAAATGAGCATTTGCTTGTACTACATGTACCAATTTTGACGCATTTACTAGCATCTGTGTAAATATTATCAATGAAACAAATGCTATTACTGGGAAGCATGCTGAAAACTAATGCACAGCATTTACTTTTTACTTTTCCAGCATTTGCTAGAATGTAAAAATTTGCTTTGTTTTGTATGAATGACGGTGTAAATGCTTCAGAATTTGGAGTATTTACTTGTTATTTGTTCAAGGGTCGGGGCAAACTTTGAAAAGAAAGAAGCAAATACTAGTATGAGCAATAAGGACTTTTAAGTTTTATAGTGTGGTTTGGCAGGAAAATGGAAGAGGGAGTGTCAAAATACAAATACAAGCAGGTGGGATAGGGGAGGTGGTATGAATGGCCAACCATTTCTTAGAACATTCTTGAGATGGATATAGGGCAGTACTGTCTGCCTAGCAGCTACATGTACTTGAGGTTTGGAAAACACCCCTGTTAGCTTGTTCTCTTACATGGTATTACGACCGAGGATCAAAAACACAAAAAAGAACAAAGGTCTTCTTAGAATTCTTGAATGACGGTTTCTTTGTTAAAATTGATCTTCGATTGAGATTTACGACTGTGTGATTGCTCTGTGTGTACGAACCTTACATTTAATACCTTGTGTGGACCTGAGAACAAAAGACGTCCACAGGATGCAGGAGGAGAGTACTAATTGTGGACTTGCACACGTCCACAGTCTGTTTCCACCTCTCTGGAAAAAAGCTTTAGAGGGAAAATGGGGTCGGGGTTATCTGTAGAAAAATGCAGGAAAACAGCACAGGTCCTAAATGGTGTAGAAACATTTCATACGTAATGTGGACCTGTGAACAATTAACTTGCACACGTCCACAGTCTGTTTCCCTTTCAATGAAAGAGTTTTATCGGCAAAATGGGCTTGTAAGATGAAGGAAAATACTTAAAGGTAGGATACACCATTGGTAATTGCTTGAATTATCATGAATGGCTAGATTTGGGGGGTTGTATTTCATAGTAAATATCATTTAACTGACTTTTCCGAAGTTTTACAATCATGGATGCCGAGAAAAGCTCGAAAAACAGCGTTTGCTTTCAACTGGGGTCTAGCAGTTATTCTTATGTTATCTTTGTTTGTTTGCGATCGCCGTCTAGCGCAATCCTTTTGCTGAATGCCTGCCTTGACCTAGAATCATTATTTACTTTCAATTGAGTAAGATACGGTATTTCTTAATAATTCGGTAATAAATATTTTTGATGCATATGTGTAACCTACCTTTAAAGGGGCCCAGAATCGAAGTTTGGGGTAGATTTTTCTGGATGTTAGAAAAATTGCTACAAATTAAGATACTGACAATTTGGGAGACTGCCAACATACCGGTACATGTAGGGCAAGATAGCTCAGTTGGTAGAGCACCGGTCCGGTATTCGGCTGTGCAATCAAAAGCAAGTATGAACTTGAAGCAATAATGCACCATTAATGAATTAGAAAATGCTGAACAGTCAAACTTAACTGTTATTCATACCAATTCAAGCATTTACTTTTTCTTTATAAAGATTTTACTTCTAATTAAATGCTTTTACAATTTGTTTAAACTTCCTAGCTTTTGTTACCGGTAGGAAGTTTATTCATTTGCTGTTTTCAGTCCCTGCCTGACTCCGTGGGTTTTTCCCCAGGATATTCTTCTGGGGTTTTCCTCCCACCTCTAAAACTGTAACTTCTTCACATTAATTGTTAAATGAAATAAAAAATTGTTGAATGAAATTTGTTCCCGCCGTGAATATGGCCATTGATGCTGGTACGGCGTTAAACCCTAAATACTCACTCACTCACTATTCATTTGCTAGTTTTTATTCATACGACCCATTGTTCTGCTACTGATAGATTAACATTACTTGGAGGCTGTCCAACTTTTAAAAAACTAATAGTCCAAATTTGTTTTTCTGTTTATAAATGGCATTAATGCCTAGTAAAGCAGAAAAAAATTGTTTTAAAAGTTGACTTCTCAATACAGGGAGAGGATTCTGTGTACACACTTGTCAATAAGGTGTGCCGTGGTGGGCCTGCATGGGGAAAGATTCGTCAAGGTGACTACATCCGGTCAGTCAATGGTCAGCCTTTAGACAGCGAAAAGGTAAAATGATAATACTTACTACTGTTGAAGCTCATGTATAGTAGACCATTGGTCAGTTGTGCATTTTTTTCGTTTGAATTCTAAAGAATGCTGACAATTAACCTGAAGAATTGTTCTCTCCGTGAATGCTGTATATTCCAGAAAAAAACAACATATTCAAAGACTTTGATTTCAATTAAAATGTCAAGGTCACACTTTGAATTGCGGCAACAATCGGCATTCGAAGCACATTCTTAGCAACCGGTTATGTGCGTGTCGCGCACTGAACTGTCCAATAATAGTGTTCATGCAAACACGTGTGTCGTCTAACGCATGTGCGTGCACACCATTCCTGGATTACAAACCAACTACATGTACTAATGGGAATCTTTAAAAATTCGTCTCTGATATTATCTTTGGAAATGACCTTTTTCTTCAAAATGACAACATGCCAGAATAAATAATTTCTCAGGGAGATTAGTGCCAATAATATAAAGTTTTAGCTTTGTAACCGTATTTTGGTTGGTTACATTTTGGATAGCTGGACTTAGCTTTAAATTTAAAGTGCACCATACATGTAGTTCAATGTTTATGATGTCTGACGTTTTTGTGGCGATGGGTGCGATGGCGATGAAGTTTTATCTTTGTGAATGCTGTATATTCCGTAAAAACAATATTCCAAGATTCAATTCAATATTTGCCACTTCACAATCAGCATTCGTGGCACATTCTTATTAAGCCGAATGTGCTTGTATTCATAGGCAAGACACTTGACTACAATTGCTTCTCTTTTCAACCTGTTAGGGTGTTACCCTACGATCCATAGTCAGTACCAACAAGACTGAGCCTGTCTACCTCGTCATGCAGCGCCCCGAAGGAATCAACTGCCACGAAGGAATCAACTGCAAAATAACCAGGGGTCAGAGTTCTTGTCTACAACGCTCCGTCAGCCAAGAGCGTCTCAAATGTGAGAAAGAAGCAAGAGGACCTCGCAAGACTGTGGAGAGAATGGACAGCAGTAAGATGTCCATCAACTCCTCCCATACGTCAGTGTCATCATCTGACAAGAGCGACATCCATTCCAAAACTCTAGAGGACAGACTTGAGGCTCTGGTCAACTCTGGGAACATCTCCCGGTTGGATACCCTCATGCCGAGACTGCCTTGCGTGAGGATCTTGATAGCTGGCCGTCAGGCAGAGACGTTGGCTGTTTCTTTCTTGAAGGGAGTTGGGGAAGTGCAGCCATCGACCAGTGACATTGGGATGCATTACCGTGTTTGCGTGAACAAAGCATGCTCAGGGCTCTCCCTAGGTGCTTCACAAGAAGATTCCAAGGAGTGGATAACAGAGATCTTAGAGTCCATCGTCGATGAGAACAACTTGAAGCCCGACGCTTTGAGCGATCGTGTCCAGCTTGAGCTAATCGCCATGAAGTCTGACCCCTTCTCTACATACAGTCAACATGTCCTTGCCACTGCCCATTCCATCTTTGTCATCCAGTTTTGCTGCCAAGACTTTCTCACTGACAAGCAGTCTGTCCTTCGAGACATTCAGAACAGACTCAACAAGATTCGCACTTATGCCTCCAGCAGAACCCCCGTCTATCTGGTGGCGACGACTGATTCCTGCTTGCCAGCAGAGCAGCTCACCACCATTGGGCACAGCCTTCGTCGACATTTTGCCAAAGCCTTTATGAATCAGCTGCAGTACGACCCTACCACCAACTGCCCTTGCTTTCAGGTTGTGCAGAAGGAGCCTCACGAGCTTCTCAGCAAAGTCTTCACTGATCTCGGCCAACAAAGCAATTCAGAATCGGACTCTGACACCGAGCAGTGTCGTATTGTGTCATCCAAGAATGGTAGCGCCTTGGACGTCTGCTACTCTGTTGGGAGTAACCCTAAGATGTCAGGACTCAATCCACAGGACAGTGAATTTGACGTCGGGAAGCTCAGAGACCACATATTGCGAGCAGCCTTTGAGCAGAAGTTTATTGCTAATCGTTACCCTTACAGCTACCTGCTGCATCGTGAGAGAGTCCAGCATCTCAAAGAGATCAGTCCTCACTATGCGTTCAAAGCTGGGATCAAACGGGAATGCAGAGGAATCACCTCAGAAAAGGAACTCCGTAATCTTCTCTATTTTCTTCATCACAGCGGAGACATAATATATGCAGGTATGTTCAAATTTGATATTATTTGTGCATGTACCTTTGTTTTTAATATAGAAAGTCACCCGCCTTTAAAAATCGTGGGTTATCCCGGCCAATTGCCAAATACATAATAAATAAATATTTTTGGGGGGTGCACTGTTGAAGTGCTTGGAGTGTAAACAAGAGCAAGGGTTATAACAACAGTAATTCACATAGCATTGATCCATTTATACTGATACAAATATTTTAGAATGAATCATACATTTGTAATAGTGAGCTTTATTGTCTGTTGTCATTTTTACCCAGATTTTCTTGAGTATCGGACCTCTAACAGCAACCTGTTCAAAATTGCCAGCAACAACGTGCTTCTGGATCGTGGTCATCTCATCTCTGCCGCCAAGCAACTGACCAGCATTCCAAGCCTCTCTGACCAACAATCTGGTCACTTCTACGATGCCATGCAGCACTGGCAGGACCTGGGCCAGAAGGCCATTGCCTCGTCAGCATTCCTTGAGAACTTGCTCAGACAAGACCCAAAGAGTGACCCTGAAAACTTGCTGACCACGCTAGGCCTGATGGGAATGGTTCACTGTCTGCCGAACCCCGATGTGCCATCAGCGACAATCTCCACTGCTACCCACAATTACCTAATTCCATTCTTCCTTCCTCACGAGGTAGCCCTACCCTACCCTCACTCTTATAGTTCCTCACGTCAGTCGTACAAGCTTTGCCTAGACTTCCATGGTAGCATACCCCACGGGTTCTTCCTAGAGTGGCTGGTACGCCTCCTGGCCAAGGTGCTGGAGACTCACGGCAGGTGGAGCTTTGATGGGCCCAGCTCAGCACGCCTGAGTCTAGCTAATGACTGTGAAATGGATGTGGTCTGCGATGAGCTGCAGAGCATCATTACTATTTCAGCCAGGTCAGGCCCACTTTAACGTTTTAACCCTAACTCCCTAGTGTATTTAACTAGGAACCATACCCATCCTGGCAAATTCTAACACCATACGGCAAACTGTACACACAAACTGTTGGACTCTGATTCTGGAGGTATGCCTAACCAAGTGTAAAAGACTGTCAGTTTATAAGGATCCAGTACCCATCCTAACAGATTCCAACAAAACCTGGTTTGTCTGGATGGAGATTTTTAGGGGGGATTTCAGTGATGGAGGTCTCCAGACCTGGTGTCGGTCTCGAGACCCCTGGTCTCAATCTCGAGTCTCGGGTCTTGGATGGCTGGTCTCAGATGCTACAGTTTTGGGTTTTACCCTCGAGACTTGTCGAGACCCCATAAAAATACATTGAGCTACACAATTTACGTTGCACCACATAAATATAGCCTTCATTCTGAACATAAACGATGCTGTACGACACGACGAAGAGAGAAAAAGAGGTCAAGTTTTGTGAATTAACTAAAAACTGTCGACCATAGACTGGTTCCGGTGTTTAGATTTAGTGATGACTTAAACACCATACCGGTACATGTATATTCGTTTTTGGTCTCGGTCTCGGAGGTGTCGATCTCGGTCTCGGACTTCAAAAATCTCGGTCTCAGAAGTGTTGATTTGGTATCGAAAGCCTTGGACGCGGTATCGGTCTCTCAAATCCTTGATCTTGGCCTAGAAAGCTGTGGTCTAGGTTTTTATCTGAGTCTCGGACATAAGGGTCTCGACTACAACACTGGTTAATTATTCTTCAACGGAAAGACGGCTTTAATTTTGTTTAATAATTATAGTTTCTTATAATAGTTTCTTAATTGTATGTATTTTGCGAGTCAATTTCCGGTGATTGTTTTTGATCATTGGTTAGATAAATCTATCCATCTATCTATCTTAAAATTAATCATTTGCTTTGAGAATTAAAGTTAGAAATGTTGAAACTTATTGGAATGGTTTGCAGTGCGTACTTTATTTATTTTTTTAAATAAATATTTTAATTCGTACATTTGTTTCAACAGGTGCAGTGTGACCTACAAACTGCTAGACCTTCTGGCCGTAATCACCGCCATTATGGATAATCTACGATCCATCAAGTCTGACTTGAGGGTTACCGTTGGACCACCTTGCCCCTTACACCCACACAACTGTGAGGTTAGGGCAGGAGAACCAGGCAAAACACATGTCATAGATGTTGATGGGGGCAGAGTGCCGGTACCACTTTGGTGCGGGGACCAACAAGTTGACCGATACCCTGATGTTGACCAGTGGCTACTGAAACAAGCCGACATTGGGCAGGTAAGACATGGTGACCAAGATTTGATCTAACACCATATGGCAAACTGTACACACAAACTGTTGGACTCTGATTCTGGAGGTATGCCTAACCCAGTGTAAGAGACTGTCAGTTTATAAGGGTCCAGTACCCATCCTAACAGATTCCAACAAAACCTGGTTTGTCTGGATGGAGATTTTTAGGGGTAATTTCAGTTTTGATCAAAAGAAAATATAATTGAATGTAATATACAACATTTGCATTTGCTAGATTTTCTTTCCAAAATGGATGGATTTGTTGATTAGTATTTTTTTGCAAATATTACACTGACCTATTATTGGTTTTCTGTTTATACATGTACTTGCGTCATGCAAACTGAGCTTAGTTTACTCAATTACTATCATTGTTTAACCCATGGCGAGAGTTTCAACCAGGGTAAATCTCATCCCTTGTCTCTAGCAGTGTTTGAGTTCAACCCAGGGTGTAAACAATCTCAAGATTGACGCGGGGTTGAACACTTCATCTGTGAATTGAAACGCCGCATGTTTTCAACTCTGCATTAGTTTTTTGCAAAGTTGGAAATTAATACAAAATTACAAATTTATTAAAAATAACAGCACACCTGTTGCCATATATTTTACAGGATGCTTAAAATTGTTATCCACTTAAAAGTCAAGTAAAGTATTTTAATATAGTAAATCAGTATTTGTTGTTTTATGTTTGCAAATGTTTTATACTGCCCAACACCGGTTGAAACATTGCCGTTTATCTTGCTTTTTGTTTCTTTGGCATCCATCATTGTAACATCATTGTAAAATACAACCTCCCAAATCCACTCATTCCTGATAATTCAAGCAATTACATGTACCAATAGTGTACCCTATATACCTTTTATGTTGAGTAAAAATAACATAAGGAATTTTGTTAACTATGCTTTGTCAAATTTTTTAACCAGTTCGCGCCGGATGACGTATATAAACGCAAAGTTTTCCCCAAATTCAAAACGGATGACTCATAAACACGCCAAGTTCAAGTTCGGAAATGTCTGCCAGCAGCGAGCAAGGCCGGAAATGCGTGTGCTTCCCGGCACTATCGGCCTGAACACGCTTCGGATCGAGTTTCGTTAAAAATAATCCCGCCCCTCGGCTCGGTGATGTTAAAATAATCCCTGCGTGAACTGGCTAAAATCTGAAAACATACTTCCCATGTTTTCCAGTTCGCATGCTACATGTACATGTATCAGCTCCTTTCTCATGGATAGTTTACATCTTTGAACTTAAATTTGGTTGGTCTATTGTTTCAGCTCTATTTTGGGAACATTATTGCACACACATAAAAGCAAACTTTTGGTCATGTTGTATGTGACCTGGGAGAAGGAAGACATTTTTGGATAATATACATGCGTTTGTTTATGGTGTAAATGGAGGACACATGCCTGGCAACACGAAGGTGAATTGGGGTTAGGGTTAAAATCGAGGACGTCCTCGATTGAGATTCGTGTACAAAACCAATGAGCGTACAAACAAAGGAAATTATCGGGAGGAACAAAAGAAACTCCTCGATTTACACCATAAACAAACGTACGTGTACATGGGTAGGCACTCACCACGTTAGGGGGACAGGCTCTTTTGTTTGGAAAAGACAGACCGAGTAGTAGGGACATTTTCGAGTCCCCATAGTGCGTTGGGTGTTCAGTAAAGGTAGAACCAGGTAAAATCGGGTTAGGGTATAATGAAAGAAAATGTAAAACAATGTAGGACAAATTAGGGTGATGCTGAAAATTTTTGAATTGTTGAGTGTTTTGAGTTTGAGATTAGAGAGATTTCAGTTTACACACAAACCCTATGGGTTGTCCCCATAACGCTATGTACCAAAAGAATAAATGTACTGTACATTCCGACTCTGTTGGTGTTGTCAACACCCTTTTAGCTATGCTTTAATTTTAAGGATGTAGGCATATACATGTACCTTTGCCTGGCTCATAGTATGAGGAAGTAAACGCTAATAATTGGGAGGAAAACTAGAGTCACACACTCTGACATGGGTAATTTGTGGTCACACATACACACGTACAAAAACAATAACAAAAGAGAGGTTAAAAAGGCTGAAAATATGTTAAACTCTGACATGGGTAATTTGTGGTCACACATACACACGTACAAAAACAATAACAAAAGAGAGGTTAAAAAGACTGGAGATATGTTAAACTCTGACATGAGTAATTTGTGGTCACATACACACACGTACAAAAACAATAACAAAAGAGAGGTTAAAAACTCTGTATCGTTTGCGAGATTCAGTGACCACTGGGTCTTAACCAGTTCGCGTCGGGATTATTTTAACATCACCGTTCTGAAGGACGGGATTATTTTTAACGAAACTCGATCTGAAGCGGGTTCTGGCCGATAGTGCCGGGAAGCACACCCACGCATTTCCGGCATTGCTCGCTGCTGACAGACATTTCTGGCCTTGCTCATGGCGTGTTTATGCGTCATCCGTTTTGAATCTAGGGAAAACTTTGCGTTTATGTATGTCATCCGGCGCGAACTGGTTAACCAAAACACTGGAGATGTACTGTGGGAACAAAATCGATGGGAACTCTCTAATAAGTCTCTGGTCAGGCCATAAGAAACAACTAGGGACCAATCAGAGACCACGGAGCACATTGGAGAATTTGGCAGTTGTTTTCTTTCAGCTATGCCAAACAAAATGGAAGGCCTAATTTTTGTTAGGTTGGTTTCGAATGTTAGGATTTCAAAATCAAATCCAAATAGTGGAATACAAATCGAACATTACAAAATTTGATTTTAAATCCCACCACTTCCCCCTAGTAAAATGTCTAATTTCTGTGGGAACCCTTTGCTTGATAAGAACTGCCAAGGCACTCTAAGCTCTGATTAAATAGATATTGTGTGGCTCAGCTGCGTTGCATGCAAATCTAAAGGTCATGATGCTGTGCGTTTCCTTAACAGAAATCTGTGAAGTGAATGGGAATCCTTAAAAGATTTGTATTTTTGTTTTTGCACAGGTGTCCCCACTGCCTAGCCCCAATCTCATCCAAGTCATCAGTCTGCGAACCCACGTTAAGAAATGGCCCCCAGCGCTGTTTAACTGGTTATGTAATCAGCTGAATGCGCCTCCTGTCGGCAGAGATTGGCAAGGTCTAGCAGGTAAGGCTACTCCTAAACTTAGGCAGAAATTGGCAAGGTCTAGCAGGTAAGGCTACTCTTAAACTTAGGCAGAAATTGGCAAGGTCTAGCAGGTAAGGCTACTCTTAAACTTAGGCAGAAATTGGCAAGGTCTAGCAGGTAAGGCTACTCTTAAACTCAGGAAGGGATTTGCAAGGTCTAGCAGGTAAGGCTACCCTCAAACTTAGGCAGAAATTGCCAAAGTCTAGCAGGTAAGGCTAATCTTAAACTTAGGCAGAAATTGGCAAGGTCTAGCAGATAAGGCTACCCTCAAACTTAGGCAGAAATTGCCAAAGTCTAGCAGGAAAGGCTACTCTTAAACTCAGGAAGGGATTGGCAAGGTCTAGCAGGTAAGGCTACTCTTAAACTCAGAAAGGGATTGGCAAGGTCTAGCAGGTAAGGCTACCCTCAAACTTAGGCAGAAATTGCCAAAGTCTAGCAGGTAAGGCTAATCTTAAACTTAGGCAGAGATTGGCAAGGTCTAGCAGGTAAGGCTACCCTCAAACTTAGGCAGAGATTGGCAAGGACTAGCAGGTAAGGCTAATCTTAAACTTAGGCAGAGATTGGCAAGGTCTAGCAGGTAAGGCTAATCTTAAACTTAGGCAGAAATTGGCAAGGTCTAGCAGGTAAGGCTACTCTTAAACTTAGGCAGAAATTGGCAAGGTCTAGCAGGTAAGCCTACTCTTAAACTTAGCGATTGGCAAGGTCTAGCAGGTAAGGCTACTCTTAAACTTAGGCAGAAATTGGCAAGGACTAGCAGGTAAGGCTAATCTTAAACTTAGGCAGAAATTGGCAAGGTTTAGCAGGTAAGGCTACTCTTAAACTTAGGAAGAGATTGGCAAGGTCTAGCAGGTAAGCCTACTCTTAAACTTAGGCAGAAATTGGCAAGGACTAGCAGGTAAGGCTAATCTTAAACTTAGGCAGAAATTGGCAAGGTCTAGCAGGTAAGGCTAATCTTAAACTTAGACAGAGATTGGCAAGGTCTAGCAGGTAAGGCTACTCTTAAACTTAGGCAGAAATTGGCAAGGTCTTGCAGGTAAGGCTACTCAATATTATTAATCATTCATTCATATTTATAAAGCTCATGATGTACTCACCGATATCAGCGCTCGAGGCGCTAAACAATGATTACCCCGTTCATCAGGCCATACATCAGCGCTCAACCCTCACAGATACCCATTTATACTCCTGGGTGGGAAGAGGCAATTGTAGTCAAGTGTCTTGCCTAAGGGCAGAGTTGTAATGACAAGTCAATCACAAGTCAATCAGTCTTTAGTCAACTCGCAAGCTATTTAAATAAAATTTGACAAAAGCATTTCTTCGTTATTGTTGCTCTTGATACTTGTGAAGTGACTTGTGAAGTGACTTGTGAAGTGACTTGTGAAGTGACTTGTGAAGTGACTTGTGAAGTGACTTGTGAAGTGACTTGTGAAGCGACTTGTGAAGCGACTTGTGAAGCGACTTGTGAAGCGACTTGTGAAGCGACTTGTGAAGCGACTTGTGAAGCGACTTGTGAAGCGACTTGTGAAGCGACTTGTGAAGCGACTTGTGAAGCGACTTGTGAAGCGACTTGTGAAGCGACTTGTGAAGCGACTTGTGAAGTGACTTGTGAAGTGACTTGTGACTTGTGAAGCGACTTGTGAAGCGACTTGTGAAGCGACTTGTGAAGCGACTTGTGAAGCGACTTGTGAAGCGACTTGTGAAGCGACTTGTGAAGCGACTTGTGAAGCGACTTGTGAAGCGACTTGTGAAGCGACTTGTGAAGCGACTTGTGAAGCGACTTGTGAAGCGACTTGTGAAGCGACTTGTGAAGCGACTTGTGAAGCGACTTGTGAAGCGACTTGTGAAGCGACTTGTGAAGCGACTTGTGAAGCGACTTGTGAAGCGACTTGTGAAGTGACTTGTGAAGTGACTTGTGAAGTGACTTGTGAAGTGACTTGTAAATGACCTGCCGGATAATCTCTCATCATGTGTGAGGTTGTTCGCAGATGACTGTATAGTCTACCGCAATATTAAAGATCCTGAAGATGCCAACACTCTTCAGAATGACGTCAAACATCTTTGTGACTGGGAGGCGAAATGGCAGATGGGTTTCAACCACACCAAGTGCTTTTCCATGAGAGTCACCCATAAAAAGAAGCCTATAATAAACCGTTACAGGATGGGTGACAGTCTTCTCAACGAAGTAGATCACTACCCCTACTTAGGAGTTGAACTGGCATCTGATCTCTCCTGGAATAGACATATAAATCAAATTACCATAAAAGCAAACAGAATTTTGGGCCTCCTCAAGCGAAACCTTTCTAGCTGTGACAAATCTACTAAAGCGATAACGTACAAAGCATTGGTACGCCCCCTTCTTGAATATTGCCAAACCATTTGGGACCCACATCAAAAGAACAACATTGATAATATCAACAAGATCCAGCGACGAGCAGCTCGATTTGTATCACATGACTATGCCAGAACATCTAGCGTATCTGAGATGCTAAATCAACTTGAATGGGAACCTTTGGAATCAAGGCGAACCAAGGCCCGCCTTTGTACCATCTATAAGGAAACAAATCAACTCATCCCCAACAACATAGCTCATCTTCTCCAGGCTCAGACTTCAACTATACAGACCAGACAATCTTCAGGCCACTTCATCTACAGTAGATTCCAGACAAACAAAAACTGTTATCTCCAGTCCCTATATCCATGGACCATTCCTGAGTGGAATCTTCTTCCCGACAGTGCCAGATGTGCCCTGACCTTAGGCTCTTTCAAGACCCAGCTAGACAAAGTTGACATCAACCGCCTTACTAAGCTTGCGCACTTTAAAATTTAGTTTGCAACCAGCAGCTGTGACAGCGTAACCTGCACGTGATAGCCCAGATGGTGGCGGTTGTGCAGTAGCGTACAGATACAGATACAGATACAGATAAAGTGACTTGTAAGCTTACTTGTGAATGACTCGATTACAACGCTGCCCAAGGGCACAGACCCTTTTTTCTGACAGCTACGGTTCAGACTTGTGCACCTTCACACATGAGTCAAACGCCACAACCATTGGTCCATGGCACTAAAGTTTTTTTCTTTTTCTGAAGTTCTGTTTTTTCCTTGCTCTTCTTTCCAGGCATTCTAGGCTACAACGTTGGAGACGTCAGGATGTTCAAGCTCCGGAGGCACGACTATGATCCCTGCTGTTCCTTGCTTCTGGATTGGAGCCGGAATGCTGATGCCACTCTGGAAGCGCTGGTCCGACTCCTGCAGGGAAAAACAATGGAGAGGATGGACATACTAATGGATCTACAGGAGAAATGGCAGATTGTACAGTGAGCTGGCAAAGGCTTCTATGCCCAATAACCGTGGTAAAAAACACCTGCTGGAAAACTTTGGTAAAATTTATCTGCCGGAAAACCTTGGTAAAACTTACCTGCCGGAAAACCTTGGTAAAACTTACCTGCCTTAAAACCTTGGTAAAACTACCTACCGGAAAACCTTGGTAAAACTTCCCTGCTGGAAAACCTTGGTAAGAATACCCACCGGAAAACCTTGGTAAAACTTACCTGCTGGAAAACCTTGGTAAAACTTCCCTGCTGGAAAACCTTGGTAAAATTACCTACCGGAAAACCTTGGTAAAACTTCCCTGCTGGAAAACCTTGGTAAAACTTCCCTGCTGGAAAACCTTGGTAAAACTTACCTGCTGGAAAACCTTGGTAAAACTTACCTGCTGGAAAACCTTGGTAAAATTACCTGCCGGAAAACCTTGGTAAAACTTACCTGCCGGTAAACCTTGGTAAAATTTACCTGCCGGAAAACCGTGGTAAAACTTACCTGCCGGAAAACCTTGGTAAAACTTACCTGCCTTAAACTTACACAAACTGTTGAACACATTACATGTACATTATTATACCGTGTGCTTGGATACTGTTTTTTGATTGGCCTAGAAATATCACGTGTCTGTTCTATAATAACACATGCTGTGATAATGATGTCATCTGTATCATTGCTACCTACGCTTTGTTTTATTTGGTACCTTGCATTTTGTACCGGTATATGCTTGTAGCATTTACATGAGACATGTATCTGATATATCTAGTAGCATTTTTAATACTAGGTACAAATAGATTTTAGTTCATAGTTTTATTACTAGTGACTATTTGCTTTCATGCTGAGATACAAATTGCTCGTGACGTTTTTATCCGTCATCCGTTTTGAATTCTGGGAAAACCTTTAGTGTATCATCTGACGCGAACTGATATTGAAATTCACATTTGATATAAATATACTTTGGTTAGTGATGCGCATAGGTTGTACTTTAGTGAAGTAAATCACTGGTACCTGTGAAAAGTAAACACAACACCAACATTAAAATCCTGGACGTTTTCTGAAGGGTTTTATAACTTGACGGAGTTAACTGCAACTTTTGTGAGTGTCCTCTGTCCTGCGTTAACCAGTTCGCGTAGGATGACGTGTGTACATGTACACACAAGGTTTTTACGTAATTCGAAACAGATGACGAATAAACACGTTACGAGCAGGGCTGTAAATATATGTCGGCGACTGGCTCGCAGCAAGGGAAGCTTAAAATATTACAGTGTGCTACCCACCTCGGATGGAGGTGTATATCATGGTCAGAAATCAATTCCTGTAGGACTGTGCTAAATGTACCAAATATCTTAATATTCAAAGTAATTGAAAGTACCGAATAGAATATTTGAAAAATGCAAGTTACCTCTAGAAAATGACCCCCAAAATGTCCACGGTGTCATTTTATTGAGTTGTTTATTCTTTATTTGCCCATTTTGGGGGGTGAACATCAATTTTACACATATAATTCGACCATTTCTGTGAACAAAAATTAGCACCAATGTCCATCTTTAAAATTTGCCAAAAATGAACTTGTCAGCTACCTCAAAAACCCGACATGAAACAAACGGGTCCAAAATAAATGACTTGTGTTAAGTTTTCATGACTCAAGTCGTATAATCAAAACCAAACAAACAACCTCTTTTGAAAAAACCCAGGTCCAAAGTTGGAGCAAGTCTTTTCCCAGCTGTAGAGGTAAAAACAAACTGAACTATCAAACCAAGAGAGTGGGTCCCATGACAGTGTGTGGAATTAGGAGGAAGTAGAAATTTCTGGTTAAACCGGAAGTTCTGGACCGGAATTTCATCCATGCTGAGTGTTTGTAGAGGGAATGTCAATGTCAGTATTGAAAGATTGCTGTAGAAACACTTTGTTCCTACTTCAAGGTTTTAAAGGTATGGCTGTGTTATGCTGATGGGTACCAGCTAGTTTGTGTGCAGAGCTCTTGTATACATTATTGAAACAAAGTAGTTATGCTGTTTTCCAAACACAGCTCGTCTACAGTTTGGCTCGTTTGTTTGTTCATGCAGTATGTCAATGGTGATGGAGCCACAGACGGAGCCTAAGCTGGGCTTTGAAAAACTGCCATTGCATTTTTGTTTACCCCACAAACCAGCCAATCCGATTATTGGACTAATTGGTAAATTTGGCTGCCACAGATAGAAGACACCTGCTTATTGGACAGTCTTGTTTTGCACTAAATGACATACTGCCAAATCTGCTATAACATCATTTCAATGAGACTAGATATGTAAATACCAATCTGAGAAACTAACAGCCACATTTCCTGGGGGGGGGGGGGGTGTTGTAGAACAAAATGTGGATTTTTGCCGCAGGGCCATTTATGCACTTTTATTTTTCTATTCATATACCAGTCACAGACTGCTTGTGCAGTGCTATGCATTACGCAGTCATAAGTTGGGGCCTTTGTAACATGTAACATAAGATAAATGTCGCATGTTGCTATTGTTTTATCAGCGTACAGGCCAAAACAACATAAAGGTCAATTTTTTTGGAAATTGAGATTAATGTAGTATTCACTCATTAAACTCTTTAATTATATATTCCCAAAGTATCTTAGCTGATTTTTGATGAGAAATATATATTTTTGAGTGATTTTCAGCACCAGTTGAAAACGACACGTGACCCATTTTCTTTGATCAGGCCACATATACATGTATGTAGGCCTATATGATTTTGCTATGTTACAACTGCAGGATGTTTACCCAAGTTCAGCTTTGCACATGGGCTATCAATCAGTACATATGTACATGCTGTAGGCTTTGTTAATAACTTTACCATGTGTGGCATTTGTGCTGCAGGAACACACTAGGAATTCCATGTTTGTGTAGCTTGCCTGAGTTTCCTGTTCAAAGTTTGCAAAACCAACTTAAAGGCATCGTATACGTTTGGTAATTACTCCAGAAATTTATGGCAATAAAAACTTACTTGGAAAGAAGTAGAGCAGCTTTGGATAGTATAATGCATTTTTAGAAACTTTTCACTTCGAAGTACTGCGGTTTTGGAAAAAGATATCACTTTTTATCCCCAAAAATTTGAATCTGAGAAGCGTTACTGCAGTGACGTTTCTCAGAGTGTGTATTCCAATGAAGATTATGCTTCCTGCGTGGACAAAACCACTCCAGAATTTCGGCAATATCTCAAAATCGCTGCCACCAATTTTTACAGGTTAGTTTTATGGTATATATCTATATCCTTATGGGATTGAAACAAACAATGGGTTCCAATTACCAAACGTATACGATCCCTTTAATTTCCCTACCAGCTGTGTAGGTACATGTACAAACAAGTTGGTTTGGAGTACAAATTTGAGACATAATTAATGGTCTTGTTGTAGATGTAAAAGCCCATTTATTTCACAGCTTGAAAATTCCCAAAGCTCAAATACAAAACCCAGCACCCAGGTACAAACAAAGTGAATAAATGTGTGGCATTCGTTTATTTGAAGCACTGTATAAAAAGAGGAACACACATTGACATGTTCAAATATTTCCAGTAGGCAATAAATAAATTATTATTTGCATCTGATTTTTAGAAACAAAATTACGAGGGGGTGTTGGGGGTTGTTTTATCACATAAACAGGTCAGCATGTTGGCTGCAATATCTGAATAAGATCTTAACTATCCCAATTATCTTCCCTTTGTCATGTACAATAGAACCAAAGAGTTGGCATTTTACATCAGACTGACACATCAACTCTTTTCGTACATTGAGTTATAGGAACAATCCATAGGGTTTGTGTGCTATTAAAGGAAAATCTCTCTAAACTCAAACTCGGAACATTCTAAAATTGTACTCTAACCAATTCTACCTCTAGACCCCTTTACTGGAGACCCAACATGCTAAGGTGACATGAAAATGTCCCCACTACTCGGTCTGTTTTTTTTCCAAACAACCTTGTCCCCACAACTAAGTGGAGGCTATAACAAGCTGTGACACCAACATATACATGCCATAAACAAACATTATGACTTCACACTTGGCTCATATGTGTTTTGTAAGCTTTTTAGCTTTTGTTTTAGAGTCCTGAAATTCTTGAATGAGTCAAGATATTTATGAACTGGATATACACTGAACAAAAATATAAACGCCCCAAAAATGGTTATTTATCTTATTTGTAAACAACATTTGTGTCCATCTCTGCCAGTGAGGATTTCCTGACTTGCAGAGATGGACACAAATGTTGTTTACAAATCAAGACAAATATCAATTTTTGGGGCGTTTATATTTTTGTTTAGTGTATTATTCACAACATGTAATAAATAACGAGACAATCACATTATATTTTGATAACAACAATGTACTTTCCTTGACGGAACACAACCCAGTTTGGTTCTCCAATGGCGCATGTGCACAAAAAGATTTGACAAATGTTTCTTTAAAGAAAAATGCAGCAAGAAAATGCATGCAATGTGAATGATTTAGACCATTGAAACTTTAGTTCAAATAAATGTTTGGACACACAGAACACTTCGCTGTTCAAATGTATTTTGAAATTGTTTACTTCACAACACAACAATCTCTGTAAATTTGCTGGTACCCGCTATGATTTTGCACGCATACGATGAAATGTTTATCTTAATGTTAAGAAAAATCATCAAATCTAGATGTGCACACATGCAGTTGGAATACAGAACTGGCTTATGATTAATAACTCAATAAGATAACAGTTGTTAATATTGTATTTACAGCATATTATAAATGTAGTATTATTTTATAATTATAAAAGCTTGCAAGATATGCTCAATAAGTTGCATTAAGGAATTTGTACCCGTGACTTTTCATTATTTGTACATATCTTTATAATGGCACTGCCACCGATTGAAAAACCTGGAAACCCAAATAATTGACAACATAATATTTAAAGGAAGAATACACCATTAAGGAATTGGTGGATTGTTGTTTTTTTATTTCATAGTAAATATTGTTTAACTGACCTGTCCGAAGTTTTACAATCATGGTTGCTGGGAAAAGCAAGAAAAATATAGGTGACTACATTCATTCGATAATTGCTGCGACATAAACAAAATCAAGTTTCTAGGGAGGCATGCACACCCTGTTTCCCCCTCCCCCTCTGGATCCGTTAGTGAGTTTGGGATTATTTCTCTGAATTTACATTACTGTTTTCCCTATTATCCTGGAATGCCTATTTGGACGTTTATAAGCAATGATGCAAAAGTTAATTTCATTAAAACGCTTCTTTTTGTAGGTCTGTTATTAAAAAAAACATTAACAAATTGTAACAAGCTATTGAATCATGGAGTATGCATTTGTCATTGAAGACTATAAATAAAATTGATTGTCTAAGAAAAAGATAAAATGTTTGTTTATTTTCTTGATCATAACTATTGGCAGGGCAGTAATTCAGATTATAACACGATGCAGTTTACAAAATTAGTTGTATTATGTTTACAATACCCGCCGTTCAATATGAACAACCCGTGAACTCGTACACCTTTTGCACTTCAATTTCCAAAAACATTAGATGGCCAGTAACTGAAACTAACATTGCAGCAAGCTCATTATTTATGGTAAAATTTTAAATAATAGTTCACCCGAAAATCATCAGAACTAGCTGGCATCTACTATCTACTGTCTACTGGTAGTAATAATGACAACCAACCTTCCCCAATCCTTGAAAATCCTCTAAAACCTGGCAGATCTTAGAGTTAGGCCTACAGAGCTACGGCTACGTCTATTGTCAGCCTGCTCACGCGTAGTGTAATGGGAGATGACAAGAGACAAGAGATTTAGACATGGCCTTAAGTTTTACTTACACACTCACAGTAATGTGACATCGAGATCATTTTCAACCATCAAGTCATACGCCGATCGGTGCATAGCTAAGCCATCGCCTGACACAGTCCCCAGTGAGTTCAGACTCATCTTGTCTTCATTCAAACTCTCCATGCTGGCACTACGCAGACTCCCCAGCGACCGACGACTACCAGACAGGCTGTTTCGTCTCAGCATTTTCTTGAAGAACTTAGAGACAGGTGAGGTCTGTGCCGCGGGGATGTTGGGGCAGAGAGGTGGCTTGGAACGCTTACCGGTCAGCTCTTGGTCAACCTGGGAGTTGACGAGTGGCTTCATGATGGGCAGCTGTTTAGATGGTGTCGAGGGTCTTAAGTTAGCCAGACGTAGCTCCTGCTCAACATTGTTGTAGGGTGAGCTCAGGATGTTCATGTTGGCCCTGATGTACCGGTTCATCTCTGGTGTATTGAGTCCACTTTGGGCGTTACGGTCAGGCTTCGGGCTGTTTGCTGGCGTCCTGTACTCATGCGTGTTGGCGTTCAACTGAAAAATATCCTTCACGGGATTCTTCTTGGTGGGTTTATGGTTGCAGTTTCCCGATACATTCAGTGTCTTGTCCATGTCATTAGCCATATTTAAGCGGATAGTCCCCATGTTAAATTTAGAGTTCTCCCTTTGGGTGTTCTCAGTGATTGAGCTGTCTAGTTCCTGAGAGTCGTTGAGGATCCTAACAAACCTGCTGGAGGGATCGGGGGATATCGCTGTCGGGCTGTCATCCTCGGTAGAAGACATTTTGTTGGTCAGTGCTTCTGTCTCCTTCTCTCTGTTTGCTACCAGGGCTGGATGGTTGTCAGGAGGCAGGGGAGTAGAGGTAGATACAGGTGGAGTAGACTGCAATTCCTACAACACAAAAACAAATATTCATAAGGTTAAAGATGGTGGATGTATGATTTATGGGTGATGAAACAGCCCCCTTCCCCAACACCAGATGTAATAGCGACCATTAGATTTGATAGGCATACAGGATACGTATGCGGCTCAAAAAAGTCGCCTATTCAATCACCATTTTGCGTAGTTTTTTTATCTAGTACACTATCAGAAAATTACATCTCATATTAAAACGTTCAAATGTATAATGTAAGACTGATGAAATTATCACACAATACAATGATTTATAAGGCAACCTTTCCCAGCCGCACACGTATAACATCTAAAGGTCCCTATTACATGTACTTTGTTTCTCTCGTCAAACATTGAATTCCCCTTTGATTTGGCCCAAGACTTGCCTTATGACAAGGACCACTTGCCCTCTACTTTTACTCACAGTGAGTTTCATAACAGTCTCAGGTGCCTAGGGCCTACAATGAGCTGTATGCATACAGTCTCATACGTTCTCGAGGTCAACTTACGTGCTCTATTCCCCTTTGGTTTGACCCAAGACTTGCCTTGAATGACAAGGACCACCTGCCCTCTACTTTTACTCGCGATGAGTTTCATAAAAGTCTCAGGTGCCTAGGGCCTACAATGAGCTGTATGGACACAGTCTCGTACATTCTCGAGGTCAACTCACGTGCTCTATTCCCCTTTGGTTTGGCCCAAGACTTGCCTTGAATGACAAGGACCACTTGCCCTCTACTTTTACTCGCAGTGAGTTTCAGAACAGTCTTAGGTACCTAGGGCCTACAATGAGCTGTATGCATACAGTCTTATACGTTCTCGAGGTCAACTTACGTGATCTATTCCCCATTGGTTTGACCCAAGACTTGCCTTGAATGACAAGGACCACTTGCCCTCTACCTTTACTCGCAGTGAGTTTCATAACAGTCTCAGGTGCCTTGGGCCTACAATGAGCTGTATGAACACAGTCTCGTACGTTCTAGAGGTCAACTTACGCGCTCTATTCCCCTTTGGTTTGGCCCAAGACTTGCCTTGAATGACAAGGACCACTTGCCCTCTACCTTTACTCACGGTGAGTTTCATAACAGTCTTAGGTACCTAGGGCCTACAATGAGCTGTATGCATACAGTCTTATACGTTCTCGAGGTCAACTTACGCGCTCTATTCTCCTTTGATTTGGCCCAAGACTTGCCTTGAATGACAAGGACCACTTGCCCTCTACCTTTACTCACGGTGAGTTTCATAACAGTCTTAGGTACCTAGGGCCTACAATGAGCTGTATGCATACAGTCTTATACGTTCTCGAGGTCAACTTACGTGATCTATTCCCCTTTGGTTTGGCCCAAGACTTGCCTTGAATGACAAGGACCACTTGCCCTCTACCTTTACTCACGGTGAGTTTCATAACAGTCTTAGGTACCTAGGGCCTACAATGAGCTGTATGGACACAGTCTCGTACATTCTCGAGGTCAACTCACGTGCTCTATTCTCCTTTGGTTTGACCCAAGACTTGCCTTGAATGACAAGGACCACTTGCCCTCTACTTTTACTCGCGATGAGTTTCATAAAAGTCTCAGGTGCCTAGGGACTACAATGAGCTGTATGGACACAGTCTCGTACATTCTCGAGGTCAACTTACGTGCTCTATTCCCCTTTGGTTTGACCCAAGACTTGCCTTGAATGACAAGGACCACTTGCCCTCTACTTTTACTCGCAGTGAGTTTCATAACAGTCTTAGGTACCTAGGGCCTACAATGAGCTGTATGCATACAGTCTTATACGTTCTCGAGGTCAACTTACGTGATCTATTCCCCATTGGTTTGACCCAAGACTTGCCTTGAATGACAAGGACCACTTGCCCTCTACCTTTACTCGCAGTGAGTTTCATAACAGTCTCAGGTGCCTTGGGCCTACAATGAGCTGTATGGACACAGTCTCGTACATTCTCGAGGTCAACTCACGTGCTCTATTCCCCATTGGTTTGACCCAAGACTTGCCTTGAATGACAAGGACCACTTGCCCTCTACCTTTACTCACGGTGAGTTTCATAACAGTCTTAGGTACCTAGGGCCTACAATGAGCTGTATGCATACAGTCTTATACGTTCTCGAGGTCAACTTACGTGCTCTATTCCCCTTTGGTTTGACCCAAGACTTGCCTTGAATGACAAGGACCACTTGCCCTCTACTTTTACTCGCAGTGAGTTTCAGAACAGTCTTAGGTACCTAGGGCCTACAATGAGCTGTATGCATACAGTCTTATACGTTCTCGAGGTCAACTTACGTGCTCTATTCCCCATTGGTTTGACCCAAGACTTGCCTTGAATGACAAGGACCACTTGCCCTCTACCTTTACTCACGGTGAGTTTCATAACAGTCTTAGGTACCTAGGGCCTACAATGAGCTGTATGCATACAGTCTTATACGTTCTCGAGGTCAACTTACGTGATCTATTCCCCATTGGTTTGACCCAAGACTTGCCTTGAATGACAAGGACCACTTGCCCTCTACCTTTACTCGCAGTGAGTTTCATAACAGTCTCAGGTGCCTTAGGCCTACAATGAGCTGTATGGACACAGTCTCGTACATTCTCGAGGTCAACTCACGTGCTCTATTCCCCATTGGTTTGACCCAAGACTTGCCTTGAATGACAAGGACCACTTGCCCTCTACCTTTACTCACGGTGAGTTTCATAACAGTCTTAGGTACCTAGGGCCTACAATGAGCTGTATGCATACAGTCTTATACGTTCTCGAGGTCAACTTACGTGCTCTATTCCCCTTTGGTTTGACCCAAGACTTGCCTTGAATGACAAGGACCACTTGCCCTCTACTTTTACTCGCAGTGAGTTTCAGAACAGTCTTAGGTACCTAGGGCCTACAATGAGCTGTATGCATACAGTCTTATACGTTCTCGAGGTCAACTTACGTGCTCTATTCCCCATTGGTTTGACCCAAGACTTGCCTTGAATGACAAGGACCACTTGCCCTCTACCTTTACTCACGGTGAGTTTCATAACAGTCTTAGGTACCTAGGGCCTACAATGAGCTGTATGCATACAGTCTTATACGTTCTCGAGGTCAACTTACGTGCTCTATTCCCCTTTGGTTTGACCCAAGACTTGCCTTGAATGACAAGGACCACTTGCCCTCTACCTTTACTCGCAGTGAGTTTCATAACAGTCTTAGGTACCTAGGGCCTACAATGAGCTGTATGCACACAGTCTCATACGTTCTCGAGGTCAACTTACGCGCTCTATTCCCCTTTGGTTTGGCCCAAGACTTGCCTTGAATGACAAGGACCACTTGCCCTCTACCTTTACTCGCAGTGAGTTTCATAACAGTCTTAGGTACCTAGGGCCTACAATGAGCTGTATGCATACAGTCTTATACGTTCTCGAGGTCAACTTACGTGCTCTATTCCCCTTTGGTTTGACCCAAGACTTGCCTTGAATGACAAGGACCACTTGCCCTCTACCTTTACTCACGGTGAGTTTCATAACAGTCTTAGGTACCTAGGGCCTACAATGAGCTGTATGCACACAGTCTCATACGTTCTCGAGGTCAACTTACGCGCTCTATTCCCCTTTGGTTTGGCCCAAGACTTGCCTTGAATGACAAGGACCACTTGCCCTCTACCTTTACTCGCAGTGAGTTTCATAAAAGTCTCAGGTACCTAGGGCCTACAATGAGCTGTATGAACACACCAAAACTTGCAAAGCATAAACAAATGTAGCTCTTGTATAAGTGGCTCTACACTGGTTTCTGCTCAGTGATTAAACTTTCTAAGCAGTATTTTCCATTTAGGAGTTGTATGACATTAAGCCCAACTGACTGACTTGGATCAGTAGAATGTCTGATGAATTCTTTCTTCTTACCAGTTCAAATTCAGCAAAGCTGGCAGCCAATTTGCCCGTCTGTTTGGGAGACTGTGTGGAAGAAGATAAACAGCTGGCTTGGCTACGTTCCTCTGAAATAAAAAGGAACAATGATTCCTGTGTGATAAGTAAAAGGGCAGCGTAATTTCAGAGGATTGAAAATGTCTAGGGGAAAAAAAGACTACAGTGGAAATGACTTGTGCTCTGACTTGTGGCAGCATGTTGCATCCATCCTTACCTAGTCTGGGGCTGGGGAAGGCTGCCTCGGTAGTCTGGCTTCGTCTGTGCTTCATCTTACTGTTCTGGTTCTTAGAAGATTTCTTGGGAGCTACATTATATATGGAAAGGAAGAACATTGCTGAACAGTAAAGTACAGTGCAGTGACCAAGACTCTACAGCCGTGTTCACATTGGTCTTTTTCCTTCCGTGTCCTTGCGGAACTAATACCGCAACATGTCTGCGTAATTCTACCGTGCGTTCCCACTAGGACTTTGTTTTTACTGCGGCGGAATGTTTATAAGCCTTGCAAAGCTGGCAGAATGTCAGACATTGCTGTCGTGAATAACTTTCCACGGCTTCACGGAAATCTTCTGCGACCACTTTGAACCTGGTAAGTTTTACATCAACCCCACAGTAAGTTGACAGGGATGTTAGTCTAGCGTACGTTCCCATTGAATTTAATTTTCTCATTTTGCAGAAAAGTCGCGGTAGATTGACAAGAAAAATCCAATAGGAACATGGCTTACGTTTCCCTGTAATATTTCCGGCCTCGCTTGCTGCGAGTCGGTCATGGACACATATTTGCGGGCTTGCTTATGTTGTGTTTATCCGTCATCCGTTATGAATGAACAACCATGCCAAATAAAGTTTGGACAGATGGTATATGTGGGGCTTAACACCAATGGGTATAATATCTCACCAGGTTGTACATCAAGCACTACCACATTGGCAGCCATGACCAGGTTAATAATGTCTTCATGTGTTAACATCTCAACACAGACTCCATTTACCTGAAAAGAAACCAGTCATTGTTAGTTGGTCAGTGGTAATGGAACAATTTAATGAAAAAGAACAACGCAGGAAAGTTTTGGGTTTTAAATATGCTACTTTAAAGATCTGTAGTTCTGTAATTTGTTTCATTATACAAATATACAATTCTTTCATTTAAAAATCAGAAAATTTTGTTACATATGTTTTTTTGTTCAATATATATATAAATAATTTTTTTCTAATTTAGTAGTCGCCATTTTATTATATTCGGTCTTTAACTATTGCTGTTACTATTGTAATCCTTATTTTATATGTAATTTACCCCAGACAATTTGAATGGACTTGTGGTAATTTGTGTGTCGTTTATGTGTGTATGTGATCCGGTTGTTGTACTTAAATTAATTTTTGTGGGGTCACAACTCGACAAGCTTTGGTTTTTAGAGACCCCCATCCACATTAGTGTAATCTGGTTATGCTGTTGTATGGTTTGCCTCTTGTTATGTGGAAAATAAAGTAAGATTGATTGATTGATTGATTATTTGCAAGCTACTTTGCTGATATCTCTCTTCTTCATCCCTGCTCTGTAAGCAGATAGGATCCACGTTGGCTACTGTCACATTCATATCAAAGTCAATACCCGCCGGTTGGATAGATATCTTATCTCTTATTATTTGAGACCTACCTTGCTGATAAGCAGTCCCTTCTTCAACCCTGCTCTGTAAGCAGGAGACATAGGATCCACGTTGGCTACTGTCACATCCATATCAAAGTCAATACCCGCCGGTTGGATAGATATCTTATCTCTTATTATTTGAGACCTACCTTGCTGATAAGCAGTCCCTTCTTCAGCTCTGCTCTGTAAGCAGGAGACATAGGATCCACGTTGGCTACTGTCACATCCATATCAAAGTCAATACCCGCCGGTTGGATAGATATCTTATCTCTTATTATTTGAGACCTACCTTGCTGATAAGCAGTCCCTTTTTCAGCTCTGCTCTGTAAGCAGGAGACATAGGATCCACGTTGGCTACTGTCACATCCATATCAAAGTCAATACCCGCCGGTTGGATAGATATCTTATCCCTTATTATTTGAGACCTACCTTGCTGATAAGCAGTCCCTTCTTCAACCCTGCTCTGTAAGCAGGAGACATAGGATCCACGTTGGCTACTGTCACATCCATATCAAAGTCAATACCGGCCGGTTGGATGGATATCTTAGCTCTTATTATTTAAGACCTACCTTGCTGATAAGCAGTCCCTTCTTTAACCCTGCTCTGTAAGCAGGAGACATAGGATCCACGTTGGCAACTGTCACATCCATATCAAAGTCAATACCCGCCGGTTGGATAGATATCTTATCTCTTATTATTTGAGACCTACCTTGCTGATAAGCAGTCCCTTCTTCAACCCTGCTCTGTAAGCAGGAGACATAGGATCCACGTTGGCTACTGTCACATCCATATCAAAGTCAATACCCGCCGGTTGGATAGATATCTTATATCTTATTATTTGAGACCTACCTTGCTGATAAGCAGTCCCTTTTCAACCCTGCTCTGTAAGCAGGAGACATAGGATCCACGTTGGCTACTGTCACATCAATATCAAAGTCAATACCCGCCGGTTGGATAGATATCTTATCCCTTATTATTTGAGACCTACCTTGCTGATAAGCAGTCCCTTCTTCAACCCTGCTCTGTAAGCAGGAGACATAGGATCCACGTTGGCTACTGTCACATCCATATCAAAGTCAATACCGGCCGGTTGGATGGATATCTTAGCTCTTATTATTTAAGACCTACCTTGCTGATAAGCAGTCCCTTCTTTAACCCTGCTCTGTAAGCTGGAGACATAGGATCCACGTTGGCAACTGTCACATCCATATCAAAGTCAATACCCGCCGGTTGGATAGATATCTTATCTCTTATTATTTGAGACCTACCTTGCTGATAAGCAGTCCCTTCTTCAACCCTGCTCTGTAAGCAGGAGACATAGGATCCACGTTGGCTACTGTCACATCCATATCAAAGTCAATACCCACCGGTTGGATAGATATCTTATCTCTTATTATTTGAGACCTACCTTGCTGATAAGCAGTCCCTTCTTTAACCCTGCTCTGTAAGCAGGAGACATAGGATCCACGTTGGCTACTGTCACATCCATATCAAAGTCAATACCCGCCGGTTGGATAGATATCTTATCCCTTATTATTTGAGACCTACCTTGCTGATAAGCAGTCCCTTCTTTAGCCCTGCTCTGTAAGCAGGAGACATAGGATCCACGTTGGCTACTGTCACATCCATATCAAAGTCAATACCCGCCGGTTGGATAGATATCTTATCTCTTATTATTTGAGACCTACCTTGCTGATAAGCAGTCCCTTCTTTAGCCCTGCTCTGTAAGCAGGAGACATAGGATCCACGTTGGCTACTGTCACATCCATATCAAAGTCAACACCACTGCAATAGTTAGAAAGAAAATGAGTTATTCAACGTTCTTAAGCTATTGGTGTACTCCTGTCAAAACCCGTCAGAACTCAAGAGACCAAACTTATTTATGAGGGGAATAGGAATTATAATCAATGGTATAACTAGGGTTAAACAGTAGGAGGGTACAACTGGGGTGCACACATTTATCACAGGGGAACTGAAGGCAAACGACATAAATTCGATATTAGGTTATGACCTATACCAACATATTATATAAACACTGTGTATTCAGTGTTGTCTCAAGTGATTATGAACATTAATCACTTGGGTATGATGACTCCAACTCACTGTTACTCCAACCTACCCTCTGATACTACAGCCTAGCCAACCGTCATCATCAGCGATGATAGTCACCCTCTTGACCTTTGACCCATCAGCATCATCTTGGCTGTTGTCATGGCTACTGTTGCCATGCTTACTGCTGCTAGCACTTTGCATTGATTGATGGCTGTTGGCTGATCGGGTACTGCTCACCTCACTCCTGATGGTAAGAAAAGTCAAACATATTTGACATGTTTGCTGAGATACCGTAAAAATAACTGGAAGTCAAGATGTCAATTTTAAACATGTTGTAGGTTGTTTAGATTCAGTGTTATTTCCTAGAGAAGGCCCAGAAACTAAGTGATAACAACAATATTTATGCTACAAATTGTAATAAGTTGGACATTTTCAATTACAGCGAATTTCCCTTAAAATAAAGATACACTTTCTGCTTGAGTGTGAACGAACTTGTTTGTATACATTAAGATCATTGGATTTAAACAACAATTCTTTTCTTTCAGGTAAAATGAAAAAAAGGTTAGAACCACCTCAAAAAAACAATGGTTCTAAATTATTAAAAGGTCACTATCTTTCTTCATACACTAACTATCAGAAATGTTAGCACTGCGCATGCTTCTTGACGTGCGCATGCTACATGTAATTGGCATGCTTCGGTCACTCCACCGGAACGCTATAACTAGTGCCGTCATCCCACTCATACGGCACTTAGACTGAAGATCGCAATCTACAATCTTCAAGATGACTGGACGAGGAAAGAGCGGAAAAGCAAGAAGCAAGGCCAGAAGCAGGTCCTCAAGGGTGAGACTGCAGTTTCCAGTGGGTCATGTTCACTGATTTTTGTAAAGGGGCGACTACACTGAGTGAGTTGGAGCTGGTGAAGCTGTTGGAGCTTTACAGATTGCTTGATCAAATACTTTAGTAGTTCCGTTATTGTTCTCTTTACCTTGGTGTGCCATCTGGTGTAGAACCTGGCATGATGCCAACTGGTGCCACGTAAAGAGTCAGCCGACGAGCTGATTTAAGAGCCACCACAGCCTGGGTGTGGGTAATGTTTTTAAATGCCATGTTGTTAACCTTCAGAATCCGTTCTCCTACTCTTAATCCCTGCATGGTGGGAAACAAATGAAATAAATGACTAGGAGATTAAGGTATCTGAGCCTTTACATAGGATCCAACCCTGCCAGCTGATTTTGGTGAATTCATCAAATGGTACAATGTGTGAAATGGTTGTTAATGGGTTGGAGTTCTATCTTAGATAACCAAGAATAATTGTCTTACATGTCTCTCAGCCTGGCCTCCAGGATCAACCGTAGAGACATAGATGCCAGCATTGAGGTCCTTGCCTCCACGGATGCTGAAGCCAAGAGTCTCGGTACCTATCTTAGATAACTAATAATAATTGTCTTACATGTCTCTCAGCCTGGCCTCCAGGATCAACCGTAGAGACATAGATGCCAGCCTTGAGGTCCTTGCCTCCCCGGATGCTGAAGCCAAGAGTCTCGTTACCTATCTTAGATAACTAATAATAATTGTCTTACATGTCTCTCAGCCTGGCCTCCAGGATCAAGAGTAGAGACATAGATGCCAGCCTTGAGGTCCTTGCCTCCACGAATGCTGAAGCCAAGAGTCTCGTTGCCTATCTTAGATAACTAATAATAATTGTCTTACATGTCTCTCAGCCTGGCCTCCAGGATCAAGAGTAGAGACATAGATGCCAGCCTTGAGGTCCTTGCCTCCACGGATGCTGAAGCCAAGAGTCTCGTTGCCTCGGTGTGTCAATTTGACCTTCCTTATCTGGATGGGCGGGGTAGAGAAAGACGGTGGGGCCATGGGTGTGGCTCTCACGCTGCTGCCTTGTTTTTGATCGCTGCTGGTGTTTAAAGTGAGGGGTGGGACCTGAAGAAAATGAGAAAGGTGTGCCTTTAAAGAATCCCACAAAAAGTTAGGGACTTGGTATATTTTGTTACGAATATCTTCTGTGGAAACAGGACACATATGCTTCGGAGAATGGAATGATATTTGACATGTTCCCACAATGCAATCTACAAGTATGCAAGTTCTCAAGTAACTACTCGTTATGAAGACACACTAGAAAAATGTGTATTCAATGAAAATGATTAATGCCAGTACACTCCACCTACATCGATGCAGCAAGTGTGTACTGTGAACTCTCGAAGGAGTCATAAAAGTAAATGTTTTGTTTTACTAAAATTTTCCAAGTAGCCTTACTTTCATTTGGAAAATTCCCCACAAATGACATTCACAACCTTTTTTTGTATTTGTCTGGAAGTTACTAAGTAATTTGTAAAGCTTGTTACGTGTACCCAATCTATAATCTGAAACCGCTGACATCGGGTAACTCAAGTACCCATTTCCAACGCACAGCCCAAGTTCAATATTCAAAGAACAAAACAAAAAATACACCGTTTCAAAGTAATCTTTACTAGTATAACATCTCGGAAACCCTCTTACCCCAGATTGTTGAGCATGATTTCTGCCCATCTCTATTTCCATTGTTCGGCTCCGTTTGTGCTCCTTCTTCCCTTCAGAGGACCTGGAGCTATCTCGACGCATCCTGATAAAGTCAGCTCTCTTGGACGGACTGTTGTCTGCATGATGTACTTCCTTCAGGTGAGCTGTCAATACAGCCTTGCTCCTTGCCTCTAGGCCCATGGCTACACGGATCTGCTCTACAGGTAGGAGAACCTTGGAAGGTGACTTACGCTTTGGTCTCCCACCTCCTTGCCTCTCAGCTCCTTGCCTGGCAGCCCCCCTGATGACCTCTAGAGATATCTGCTTCTGGCTCTGGGATTGGTAGCCCTAAAAGTAGCATTAAAATCAATTAAAAGGTTCATAACAAAAACAATCCTGCGCCTGGGCCCGGTCAATGTCAAAACAATCCTGGCACGAACTGGTTGAAAACCCTATTCTGTCATATCCTAAATCTTTTCACAAAATTGGTTTTTTTTAGGGGGGGTTCTTTTTTTGAACTCGAATTAAAGTTTGCACAGATCAAAAACTTTTTCTACAACAAGGGGTCAAAACTCTGATAACTGTAAAGGTTATACAGGGGCTAGAAATGGTATACACCCACACACAATGTATCTAATTAAAGCTTGCAACCTGAACAGGAAATACCATCATGTTAATTTTTGAAAATTTACGCCCATTTCATGGTAACAGGTCAACATAACTTTACCTGGAAGTTGAGACAGCATAGGTGATCAAAGTCTAGCCTAAGGTCCTCAGGAATCATTGGGAAGATGGCCTCAAGGAGACAAGTCTTCTCTTGGGTCTTGAGGAGGCTTCGTAGGGTGGTGCAGAGTGCTAAGACAGACTTGGTCTGTCGGAAGGATTGGATAGCTTGCTTGAGGGCAGCACACTCTTTCTCATTGAGGTGCTGGTGAGCTAAGGTGCGAAGGTAGTGACCGGCACTCATCATACTGGACGGAATTCAGTCAAAACCCTCAGACAAATCTGCACCAACAAACTCAGATGATTTGACAGTGTGTCTTTCTAACAGATAATCTGCGGCTTCAAAAATTAGAAAAGAACAAATATTTCAGATCACAAAAAAAAAATCAAACTGTTAACGCAACCTTCTTAAAGTTTGTAATAAGACATACTTCTTTTTAAAGAAGTTCGATGTGGCTAAGCTTAGACGGTGTAACCCTGTTCGCTGCACAATATAACTTGATTTGTAAATTTGACAACTTTGTACATTTAAGGTTCATATTTCCATCTTAATTGCCCGCCTAATACTGTTCCACTTCTTGTTATTTATTTTCCTGAAATTATTTTGAAGAAATGCTTGCTTGGGTGAGATTTGGGGGGGGGGGGGGGGGTGAGAAAAAAAGGGACAACGACAAAATTGTGCGTCTGTGCTTAAAGTTTAAGGCACATGGCAATACAAAAATTAAAAAATAAATACATTGTAAATGTTTTTTTGTACATGGATGATATTGAGAAAATAAAAACGCCAATGGCTACTTAAACACTTCTTCCCCATGCATCAAACATCAGGTATTCCAATTATAATACATCAGATCATTCATAATCTAGTGTAGGCAATTTAGAGTGGGTGGAAAAAATGTGTATTGTTATCCAGAGCTTGAACAATTTCAAGCACTTCACCAGAATATAAACAAATTTAATGCTCATGCAACCAACACTGAACCATCTGGTTGCGTACTTTGCTGCATTCGGTTAATTGTTATAATTTCCATCTGCTATTCATTGTTAGAAGAGAATGGTAACCTTGGTAACATATGGAGTTGTGACAGCTTTTGTCATTGTCATGCAAATACATCAACATCAAGCAAGAGAAAAAAATCCCAAACAATCTAAGACATGATTTAAAAAAAAAAAAGTTCAGGACATAGTGCCCCTTAAAATTGTCCCCTTCGCGCTACGTGCATAAACACTAAAGTAAACGAGGTTCCCAGATCATGTTCGACCGCAAGAATACAAAAACAAGTGGCATCAGGATGCAACAATTCTTAAAGGGATCGTATACGTTTGGTAATTGGAACCCACTGTTCAATCCTACGCTGTGGCTATTCTTACGTAACTTTTTCTATTCTTACGTGATTTAACTGGTTCCCGACACAGACAAGGGAAACTCAATACGCGCGGAACGTATGAAGACCACCCAGGAAATTTGTTTTGGCAATAGTCGATGTTAAATTGTGGTATTTAGTCCAAAATGCACTTTTTGTTACCATAGTATGTAATTATTCAAACGATTCCGTGATTGAATTTAGATTTTTGTGCAAAAATAGTGACAAATTCAAATTACATTTCATTCGTATTCAAATTTTGACATTTTTCATAAAAAACTAGCTGTGACTTCGTCGTGGACAAAAAAGCGAACTATAAAACTAGTAACAACGGCAATAGCTAAGTTTGTAGTAAGTGTTCAGTAGGTAATATTACTATTAGTAATAGGAATAGGTTATTATTGTATGTATGCCAAATTGCAATGTGTAATAAGTTAATTCCATTGTTTTGGGGTATTATTTCATTACGTAACCTTTTTTTATTAACTAAAATTATTGGTTAATAATCTCATCTAGATAGGGTCTTATAGAAAAAGGTATAAAAGTCGTGTATACGAAAAACTAGGGACTGTATACAAAAAACTAGGGACTGTATACAATTAACTAGGGACTGCGCATGCGCTACCGGAACTCACGTAAGAATAGAAAAAGTACGTAGGATTACGGTAACGTAAGAATAGCCACGGTGATAAAACTAACCTGTAAAAATTTCATTTCAAAAGGAGGTAGCAATTTTGAGATATATTGCCGAAAATCTGGAGCGGTTATGTCTACGCAGGTAGAATAATCTGCATTGGAATACACAATCTGAGAAACGTCAATGCAGTAACGCTTCTCACTCTCAGATTCAAATTTTTGGGGATAAAAAGTGATATCTTTTTATATAACCACAGTACTTCGAAATGTGAAAAGTTTCTACAAATGCATTATACTATCCAAAGCTGCTGTACTTAGTAATTTTGTATTGCCACTAATTTTTGGAGTAATTACCAAACGTATACGATTCCTTTAAAATAAAATACAAAATTGTGCTTCAACTTCCCCTCCCTAGTTCAACTATAAGCTATAGGCTATACTTCTCCTACCCTTTTCCCACCCCAGCACGTCATTGATGTGCCCCATCCATGCCCCATCCGTGCATGATCACCGTGCGTGCGTGCGTACTTACGTACGTAAACAAGCAAACCGACCTAGCACTAGCAGTAACTTGCTGTTCCCAACTTTAATACCTCAAAATCGTCCCTTTTTCAACAACAAAAATCGTGCCAATTAATCTACCAAGACAACAAATCAGCTGGCACGTTGTCTATACAATTTCATTTCTGAATTACCACAAAGATCCTGTAAGTAACCCAAATTATCCAACATTTTTATACTCACCTGGGCGCAACAGGTGCCACTTTCTCTTATTTTGTGGACGGAATGTAGGCTACATCCGGGCACTATGGCCAAGCACCAAAGCGGGCTTGTGATTGGTCAGTTTGTTGAAAGGCAAGATGCCATTGGTTACCAATGACACCAATCAATTAAAGTTGCCCAGCAACAGAACTTTAATTCCAGCTACCGTGTTACGCAAGGCGTTGTGAATGTGATAATTTGTAAATCATCTTATTATTGAAGCCATTTCATTTATTTATTTATTATATTTCTTTACCCAGGGTGTGCCCAAACTGTTTAAAATCTGGTTTCCATTGGGGCCCTGCATACAACATATGAATATATAAAAATAATTGGACAATATGTTTTAATACATCAAAAACCATCAACAAAACCATATAATAATACATAACAATACAACATGTACACAAATACAAACAGAATATTTCCACACGTACAATGATATACTATTCACAGGAATACAAAACATTTATACAGAGATAAATCTGTACATTAACTTTCAGAGCAGTGTTCATAGAAATTTTTCAAAACCTTCGAAAAAAAATCTTTGTCTCGTGCTATTTTTGAGTTGTTTTTTGTTTAACTCTTTTTTCTAAATTGCCATCTGGTAATACATGTACAAACGTTATTCGTGTTTGAATGAGACATGTATATAGACGGGGAAAATGTCGTCTAATGTTTAGTTTGTTTTTTTACAATTTTGAATTGTTGGCCGCCAGGTATTACGGTCCGCGCCCCACAAATGGAGATATGTTGGGGTTAAAACAGAAACGAATTTGTTCGAAAAGTACGGGGTACAGTCTTTAAAGATGGACTACAACGGAATAATGATAAAGGCTGTGTTGCTGTTTTTTGTTCGAGAAATGTATAATGATTACTAATATATCATTAGTATTCAATAAATCTTGTTCCTTCATGCAAAAAAACAACAAAATTGATCGGCGTTCTACGACCCAGATAAACTCAGTTTCAGCAAAAGCCCTTAACTCATGAATAATTCATACTTTGTGTGTGACGTACTACCCATGAAAACGCATACATAATGGTGGCCCTGAAGGGACTCCGCAGATCGCGAATATTGACGTCAAATTTGACGTCAATATTCGCGACTTTTGGGGGAAAGTCGTGAATATCGACGTCAAATTTGACGTCGATATTCGCGACTTTTTTGGAAAGTCGTGAATATTGACGTCAAATTTGACGTCGATATTCGCGATCTGCGGAGTCCCTTCAGGGCCACCATGTATGCGTTTTCATGGGTAGTACGTCATCACTTTTCGCTGGTTTACAAGTCCGCTGGTACTATATCGTGGATTTCATGGTGGTTTTCAGTGGATCTTTGCCGGGAACCAGTACAGGGCGGGAAATTTCAAAATCGAAGAATCGAGGTCTAATTTTTTCGGTCAAATTGCAACAAAATTATTTAGAGAAAAACATGACCGTAACAATAAAGTGTTACCTGAACACAACATAAACAAGGTCCGATAATAAATTTAATGTGTAAGTTTTCGTTGTAGTCCATCTTTAAGCTTCCACTGTATTTCGATCTGTAAACTGTTGTTCTTAGAAGAAAAAAAATTGTTATGTGCCATGATTCGTTCTCAATTCAGACAATGGTAATTGGCTATCCAACTGTTTTAAGAGAAATATTAAATAATAATAACAATAACTGATTCTTGTATAGCGCCAAATCCGTCAAAACTTGAAAAATAATTAAAACTGTAAAGAAATATAACATTTGTGAAAAAAACGACGAATTTGCGTTTGAATGTTGGCAGTCTGTTGTTTTAGTCTCTGGTTTGTTTCTGTGATCAATGAATATTAATTTCATAATAATTGTAGGCCGAAATTTGTATGATCAAGGTTGAAAATCTATAGTTCGTGCTACTTAATCCACTTCAGATGTTATAGTGCGCGCGACATACTACCACCCGGCCAGTTGATGAAGTTACACTGTAACTAAATGTATGTGTGCATTCAAATTATGATACATGTATTATCGAGTGAACCTGTTATAGACTACATCTTGTCTTAGCCTAAGGACTCACAATGCTTCGGAATCCTCCTATTTCTTCTTGTGTTCTTCATTCGACCAGCATCTCATGTTTGCTAAATACCTACGTCGTCATTATAATGTTGAACGGCGGCTGTTTGAGCCAACCACTGGAGGAACTAACGCCTCCTCCGGAGTTCCAAGAGCCAGGTTGCGAGTTCGAGGGGGTGTTCTACGATGTTGGTAGCTTAGTGGAAAGATACGACCCATGCAGGTATGGTATGGAAGCCATTTTTGTCGTGTTCCCTGAATGCATTTTATAAATTGTTGAATGGGAAGGTACCAGACTAGTCTGAAGGCCTCACTTTTAATAATCTTTAAATGTTTGCAGATATCGAAAATATTTACTACCGAATTAAAAAGAAATATCTTACTCATCTGAAAGTAATTATTGATTATACACATCCAGCAAAATGATTGCGCAATATCCTGTAATTATTCTGAAAAATTGCCGGACGGCGATCGCGAAAAAAACACAAATAACATAAGAATAACTGCTCGACGCCGGTTAAAAACAAGCGTTGTTTTTCGTGCTTTTCTCGCCATTCATGATTGTAAAACTTCAGACAGGTCAGTTAAACGACATTTACTATAAAATACAACCCCCAATATCTACCCATTCATGATAATTAAACCAATTACCAATGGTGTATCCTACCTTTAAAAGGTTAATCATGTTTAATCACACAAACAATTATATTTATTAGAGGATACTGGCATTAATTTGTGATTAACTTTAGGTTATTGCTTTAATTTATATCCGCAAGTTTTTAACTCACTTTCAATTTAATATGGCCGACTCGTGAATAAAGCCCATCGAGTTCCTTGGCTTTTTATTGGTTGCGCTGTTTGTTTGGTTGGTTATTTTGGGGATGATATTTATGTGTTACTCGGAACCGGGCAGTGCCATCGTATAGGTTTACTCTGCTATACGTGGACTTCCCAATAAAAAGACAACACTTTGTGATGGGAACCATACTGCTTTCAGAAATTATCTATCGCCATAAGCTTTAGTTTTTGCTATTTATTACGAAATTTGTTTCAATTTGGCTATGAGATAACCGAGGCTAACGTTTAGGGCGAGAGACAATTCTATGGCTTATAACTTAATTTGTAAAGCTTAGGGCGATAGCCGATAGGTTTTTTTTGAACGATGTATACCGCCAATGAATGCGGTACTGTACTGATCACAAGTAAGTACCCATTCGCGCACTTACTGCTTCACAATTGATGGGTACTTATTATTATTATTATTATTATTTATTCG